>VWZF01001696.1:3987281-4078904 GCA_013396755.1 Sclerurus mexicanus | reverse complement strand
TCCTTCATTGTATTTTCTCTCCTCTGTCCAGTTGCAGAGGAGAAAATGAGAGCAGCTTTAGTGGGTACTTGGCATTTAGCCAGGGTCAACCCACTGCACCATGTAATGTTTCTCTTAGTAACCTTTTGTAGTGTCAATAGGGCTTGCCAGTGGAAGTACGTATTACAAAATATTACTATTTTTGTAACACGGAAAAAGTCTTAATACTTCAAACAGAACTCTATTAGGGAAAAATAAACTGACAATTTGTCAATATGCCCTATAGTTAACCTCTTAAGCCTTCTTTATTGTATTTTTATTTATTTCCTCTTTTAATTTTTTTCCACAAATCTCATCTACGTATGGCAAATAAGTAATGTCATATTTCCACATTACCCCTGTCCTGCCCCAAAACTGAAGCTTTCATTGAAGGGTTGAGAAATTTTTATGATCAAAATAGCAGTGTTTTGCAAACCTTTCTAAGTTTCTCTCTGTGGCATGGTAGTCTGTTGTAGGTTGGCTGTGGTGGGTTGACTTTGGCTGACTGCCAGTGCCCACCCAGCTGCTCTCTTGCTCCTCCCTCTCAACAGAGCAAAGGAGAAAATAGATGGAAAGGCTCGTGGGTCTAGGTAAGGACAGGGAGGGATCCTCACCATTGTCACTGCCAAAACAGACTCAGCTCAGGGGAAATTAATTTAAATTATTGCCAGTTAAAACTGGATTGTGAGAAACGACAACAGTTTAAACACTTTTCCACTGCTCCCCTTTACTCTTGCCCTGATGGGTGTAAGGGGACAGGGAGTGCACATTGTGGTCAGTCCATGAAAGCACCTCTTTGACACATCTTCCCCCCCACTCATGCACTGCCCCAGCATGGAGTCCTCTCTATGGACTACAGTGGAACCTCTGCCTCAGTTCCTGAAGCACTTCCTGCCCTCCTTCTCCTCTGACTCGTGGGTCACAGAGCTGTGTCCCATACTTCTTTTCCTCGCTGCTGTGCAGCATTTTGTCTGTTCTTAAATACGCTTTCCCAGAGGTGCCACCACTCATGGGAGGCTCAGCCATGCCCTGTGATGGGTCAGCTGGGGACATCTGAAGTCAGCAGTGTTTTCTCCTCACAGTCACTGCTCTGCAGTCACAACTGCCAGTGTCTCACCCAGCATATGAACAAATAACTACAAAGATCTATTAAGATTTTTACAGCTCAAAAAAGAGAGAGAAGACAAACAAAACTGAAGGATGAATTAAGAATGAGAAGTTTAAGTGACAAATACAGATTTTTAAATTAATGACTCCATATATAATATGGCAGGGGAGTGGGAGGAGAAGCTGCAGATGGTAAGACTTCAGGGATACAATTGTTCACAAACAGCTGCAAGGTGTTACACACACCATGAATTCTACAGCAGTTGGGAAAATAGGAACAAAACAACCAGAGGGGATTAAGAGAGACAATAAAATGAAATAAAATAAAATAAAATAAAATAAAATAAAATAAAATAAAATAAATAAAATAAAATAAAACAAAGAAGTAGGAAATGGCTTTGTAAAGAAATAGAAAATTCAGAAAAGGTTAGGAGGCAATGTTGAGAACAGTTCAAAACTACTGAGTGCTATAGAAGTGGGTAAGGTTCTATGTGTGTCCCAGGACATGAGGGGACTTGATTGACAAAGCCGAGCAAATCAAAGCTGAGAAATCAGGGCAAGGGCAAAGGAACAGACAGAAACAGGAAAAGAAAAATAAAGAAAGAAAATGGAAATTCTGCAGAAGAAGATGGCGGAATGAAGCACCACTCCTTCTGTCCAAAAACACCTGCAGCAAAGAGTTTTTGCTTCAGAGAAAGAAAGATTGGACTCTGAGAGATGCAGTTGTAAGACACAGGATGAACCCACAAACAAAGGCACTGCTTCAGGAACTCTTGGCCTGCATATGTCATATGATATGTTCAGAAGGGCCATTTTGGCCCTGAAATCTGAGCCTTCACAAGATTTACAGCTTGACAAAAATAAATGCCTATTTGCAACTGTCAACAGCCTTTTTAAACATTAGGTTGTTTCATAACTTTTGGTAAAACAATTGTCCTATTTTTAATAGAACAGATACATGTAATTCCATCTAGAGGCAAAATAAAAGAATATCTATAACCTTAACAAACAGAAATGGTCATTTAGCACTCTGCAATGTTACATCTGGAAATCTTTGCAACAAAGCAAAACAAAAAAACTGAATACAACACAAACCTTCTCTCAGAGAGAATAAATGAGATCTGCCTTGTGTGCAGTTGCAGGAACAGGCTTTTTTGGTTCCTTGACACAGCTGATACACAATATCATTTGCATATTTCAGAAGTTTACTAAGACACTTTCTTCTCATTTGCTCTATGGTTGTCTCTTTCTTTGGACTTTGATTATAAAGCTAATGAGTTTCATAGGTTTTTTGCATGTCCAACAAAAAAACTCAGTAGGTTTTCAGGCAAGGGTAGTCCACTGTGCCAGGAAATTTGATATAAACTGAACAACACATAACTAGGAGCAGATCAAAACGTCCATGCCTATATAATATTAGCATGGTGCTAACAGAAACCCTGAATAATTGTCTGAAAAAAAATGACTGCATGGCAATTGTTTTTATTCTCTTTAATTTGTTGCTTTTCTTCCTGTCTGCTACTGTCTTCTCATTTTTAAGTGGAGTGTTGTTGCAATGAATTCTTTTGCCTTTCTTATTTATTTACTGGGGGGGAGAAGGTGTCTCTTTTATTTTTTTTTTTAATCCCCCTCTACCTTTTCACTTTTTTTGGGCTATGCTAATCATACAGGCCTTCTGAACTCCAAACAGTGTGTTGAAACACTTGTATTTGCATATAGAGATCTTCCAGCTTAGTAGTTCCCAGTTAAGGTGCCAAAAAAAAATAAAAAAAATAATCTGGGTTTGATGGACACTTACCCATTGTCCTCCCAGGATTCTGGTGTCAAATTCTAAGCTCATTCTGGCTTGGGCTTGAGGAATTCTTCTTTTCCTTAAGCTGTCCACATCACTTCAAAAAATACTTTTTGGAATCCTTCAAAAATTTTAATTGGTCTCCTAGGGAAATGCAGCTGATGAAAATGCACTGTTACTGTATCCATTTATCGGTCTCTTTGCTGGTCCAACAGCCAATTTCATTCAAATCAGATGAGAGGAAAAAGTCTCACACATTCTAATGTTTTGATTTTAAAGAAAAACATCAACATGAATACTGAAAGCAGGCATTTCTCTTGCTTAGCCAAACAATTGGAAGTCAGGAGTGGAAACTGGGATGTTCTGGTCAAGATACAAGAGGGAAGCAATACCTCATGTAGGGATTTTTTTAAGGAGTTTGGTAGAGAATCAGATATAGATGGTGGATTGCAGCACAGATTTCAAAAATACATAGGAACTCCAGTTTTTTCTGCTCTTCAGTTCATGGAACAATTTTCTCTCTAATGTCATCAAGGAAAACACATTTTAATTAAAATTCCCTATCTTCATGCTAACAGGATGACTACTGAGCATGTATCTATGCGCAACACACTTATAAATGAGTTTTTCAGCATAGACATGCATAAAAAAAGGAGCTGAATCTATCAAAAAATTCAGGTGGTCTTTTCCAGAGGGACTTGATTCTAATATGAATATTGTTTTTCTGTCCTAAATCCATAAAATGATTGAAAGATAGCACAGATTCTAAAGTGAGGTATTTGTTTGTTTTGAACTGCAGTCTCTTAAGGCAAAACCTTTCTGTAGTGTAAGTATATGGCAATGGACAACATACATGATAGTAATTACAAAAATCAGGCCTCATATTGCAATTTCTTGTAAAATAGCTGTAAATGCACTTAGCATGAATTACTCAATTAATAATGTCTTTTGGAAAAGCAAAATAAATTCTTTAGGCATTTAACAGTGGATCTCCTTAGGATGAAAATTTAACATTAGAGTTGCTAGTTGTAAGTTAGATGTTGTTCTAAACTCAAGTATTGAATCCTTTACCCTGATCACTATGTGAAGGTAGGTTTCTTACTTTGACCTCCAATTGAGAGTTTCAGGAAACCACTCTTTCATGTCATTTTATTACATATTTACCAGCTAAGGCTCATCTGCCATAATGAACCACCATAGATCTCAAACCATTGTGAATACAATGCTCTTCAAATTCTTCGGAACTATTGTGAAAGTCAATTGTATAGTGAAAGTATATGGTCACCAGATGGCCTTATTTGTTTGCCGTGTACGCTGGCGGTCTTGCACAAAGAGTTTTGGTATACAGACATTGCGTGGACAACATATGAGCACTAGGTCCTATGGCAAATCTATCGTGCAAAACAACTGCTTTGTTTCCTCAGTCTAATTCTTTACATTTTCTTTTCCAGTAAGTCCAAAGTTAATTTCCCATTCCACACAGATGTCCTATGTTTTATTGCTTGTTCATAGACATCTCAGATAGATAGATACAAATTGCATTTTTTTTCCCTAACTAGTCAAATGGTTTGTAAAAATGAGCAATGGTCAAAGGAGCACATTGACTTCCTTTAAAAACTTTATGAGTTTTATAACTTTTATTGGAATTTCAGTTTCAGGCAGGACTTCTGATGCGTCCTCCATAAAGTTCCTACCAAGCTCACCTACCGTGATCTTATATTAAAATATATATATAATTTTGTCTTTTCCTACCATCATCTTATATTCTCTGAATGCTTCTTTTGACTCCACAGTTTTTCTTCCACTCTTCCTGTTCCTGATATGCTTGAGAAAGGTATATTATACATTCTTATGGGTTTTGTAAGACTTTTTTTCTCAGCTATTTCTTTGACGTGCCTGTTACACATAGATCAGTTATTATTGGGTCAGAACCACCACGTGGGTGGTGTCTGTGTGTGTGTGGAGGGGGAAGGGATGGGTCAAACTTCACAGAGGTGGGGTGGTGTTGTATCCCTCATGACAGGATTCTGGAACCCATATGGAGAAGCCCTGGAGCAGCTGTCAGTCACAAACAGCCCAGGAAAACTATAACACCCCACAGCTTCTGGAGCCCCTGACACAGCTCAGATTGGCAGGGACAGTGAGAACAGGGCCCCTCACCCTGGTCTGGAACCCCAGAGTGGCCGTAAGTCAGAAGCCCCACCTGAGGGGTCTGGCCATAGGGACCAGAACAGATAAAACCAGAGGTTTTGGGTTGCTACGTGTCACAGCCCTGCCACCTGGACACGTGTGAAGCTGGTCTTCCACAAAGTCTCAGTGGTAGCTATCTCTCTCTCTTTCGCCTTTTCTCTTTTCTTGCTCCCTCTATTTCTTTTTCTCTACTTCTTTGCTTGATGTTTTGGGTGGCTTGGAGCTGGAGGGATTGGATTTGACTCAAGTCTAGTGAATTGGTTGAATATTGCCTTGGGTGTTGTAGATTAATATGTGCTGAATTGGTATTGTTGTGGAGCATCTTGTCTAGCTTGTGTATTGCCCTTTTGAACAAAGTTTCCTTATTTTCTTCCCTAAATTAATAAAGCAACTCCTTAGAAACAAGCCTGTGTCTTATTTTCTGCACATTTTCATAAGGTATTAAAGAATCATATATATATATATATATATATATATATATAGTAATATTCTTAGTAGGGCCCGTGAGCCAGCAGCTCCAAGACTGGAGTGTTACAGTGCCATAGTCTGTTTTTATATTTAGACTGCTTGAATTTATGTTTTTTTCTATTTGTTTCCCTCACTTTGACATAACTGATTTCTATAACCATACCTCTCTATTTCTGTGCCTACCTCTCCCCTTACCTAACTTTTCTTTTTTAATTCTCCCAATCTCCCACCCCCATTTCAGTTTCTATACTTTCTGTGGTGGTTTAGATGGAGTAGTAAGAAAATATGATTAAAATAGAATACATTGGAACATACAAAAGCTGTCACAGTTTAAAAAGAAAATATTTGCTAGAGATAGGTAGACTGGATGGGGATTCATTTCACACAACTGTGTAAAGTAAAAAGTCTGTCTTGCTTGATCATGTAGTCTTCCTCTATTATCACAGAAAGACAGGATCATCTCCAGAAAGTGATCCTTATCGCCTAAGGGAAGGGTCTTGGAAGTGCCTACTTCTCTTTATAAACCAAAGACAGAGACTAGAAGAGTGGGTTAAAATTAAGGCTTAGTAAATGGCTTATTAAAGTTAGGGCAGATGTGGAGTCATGACTCACAAGTGTCAATCACTTGTTTTTTTATGTTCTTGGATCACTTCCGTCTGAGGCACAAGCTGAATGTGTGATTTTCATTGGCTTAGGTAAAGTTACAGCATAAGAAAATACAATAATTTCTTCTCAGTCTCTTTTTCAGCAGACACATCTCTTTATTTTAATAATTCAGTGTTATGAAATCATTTACTTATTCAATCAGTCTGCAGGTCTAGTTTCACTGCACATCTCCTGGGGAAAAATTCCTTGCTTGTTGCCACAATTGGGAACAATGCAATTCAGACACCATGCTAGAAAAAAAATAGATACCATTTTTGTCAGCTGTCAAGACCATGTATCATTAATAAATCCTGAGGAGGAAAGTTTCCTTTCTGCAGCTGTTGCTGGTTGTCTCAGATTCTGAGCCTGAGTAGAGCTTCTGTTCTCTGGCTGTGTTATGTAGTCACGTCAGCTTCATACCTACCGGTGAACAGAGATTCTGGGTACAATGAATCATTCAGCCCTCTGTACAAGGAAGGAAATACTTGGATGGCTAAAGGCAGGGTAGAGTTTCACTCAGAGCTGCATGAATTTCCCTGAAACTTTCTTAAAAAAACAGTGTAATGCTGTTTTTAGTGTTTTCTATTTGTCATTCAGAAACACAACACATTAGCAGCTTTGAACTCCCAGTCACTAAAAATATTTAAGTTACATAAGCAGAATGAGAGAAGGGCTGAATGATGCTTTCAAACTCAAAATATTCTTAAGCATCTTTCCATTGCTCCAGCTGAATAGTGCAACTCTTGTAAATGGCAGAGTTATAGACACTGAGACAGCCAATCTGTACTAGAGAGTGTAAAGAGGAAACTGAACCAAGGTAAATATTCAGACAGATCTGCAAGTTCAAGAAAGAAGAATTGGTTTTTTTCCTGAAATAAAATGTGCCATTGAACCTAAGAATTTTTCTCTTCATTTTCTTTGAATTAGCAGGTATTTGCATAGGCTGTTTTATTAATTCTTCATTTTCACCATTAGTACCTTTTCTTTTGATGTGAATCTTTTTAGCTGACTTCTAGCATATAAAATCAAGGAAGCACTGGCATAACATATTAAGGATTTTACTTTACAAAACGCCAATCATAACAAAATCTTTGAAAGAGATTTGCTTCTCAAAAAAAAAAAAATTCTGTACACTGTGTTAATGAAATACATACTCCAAAAGGGAAACTATAATTGAAATACATCTCTGAGCAGCATTTATGACCAACAAGTGAATGCCTGTTACCTTGCTCTAAATTTAAACCAATCTTCATTCATAGTTTCAGTCAGAAAAACCCCAAGCCTCTGCTGGAAGGGAAAAAAAAATATAGGCAAATTAACCTGAATAGCTATGAAACCAATAGCTGTACAACTGAGGGGTCTTAGAGAAAAGAAATATGTGAAATTTAAATGTAAAATCTCCAAATGTAAATGAAAAAAAAGAAGAAAAAAGATGGTCCTAATTTGCAGCAGACATAGACATTAAACAAAATGCAGAGGGGCACAGGATATAGGAAACTATTTCAAATATGTTAGCACTTTAAAATGTCAGACAGTTTGAGACAGTTATGGAGAATTTATTTCTTAGTTTTGGAAGGCCTAACAGACATGCAATAAAATTCAGAGGAGCAGTACTAGAATGGAACAGTATAGCAAGAAGAGTCAAGTGTAACAGTAATATAATCCAGTATTTAGTAATTTTATATTTCTATAAAGAGGGTGATCAATGGTGCACTTCATTCTTTGTCTTTGCATTGTTTTCATATACATGTAGGCATACTGATTCCACATACAGATCAGAAGTGCCACGTTACAATGGATTTAGGAAATATGGTTTATTTGAAATTCAACCAAGAACTAAATTTGCTAAAACCTCTGAGGGCAAAATGACAGAGAAAATGTCAAAGGAATTATTTTATTGGAATACTAGCCTAGTAATTGCAATTTGTAATTCTGAAGAATAATATCAACGAACTTCAAAAGAAATCAAAAACATTTAAAATTTAAAAAAAAAAACAGCCAAAAAAACCAACAAAAAAGCAAACAACCAAACCTACGAATGCTTTACTCTTAAAATCTTGAAGATTTCTCAGAAAATTGAGTTGTTGTTTATTTGAAGAAGCAAAATATTGATATTTGCACAAAGTCATTATGTCTAATAGAATATTTGAAGAATCCTGCAGTTAGGTTTTATAATAAGTGTTCTTAGAGTTGTAAGAGCAGAATACATATAGCTATATACCATCAGTATTTATGCTGCTATAGCTTACTCATCATTCTGTATATGTTGGTCTCAAGTGTGTTAGAGATATAACTTAGGAAAGACAGAGGGTTTTTTATTTCTTTCAGAGGATGGAACTTCTTGCTAATTGTGAGGTGACACAGTTAATGATACACTATCTCCCAGCACCAAATACTTTTTACTGCTAGTATTTCCTTTTTTTTTTTTTTCCCCTAAGGTAAATCAAAAATACTTCCATCTACTTCCTTTGAATTCTACTGTCTGGAAGAAGCAAACTGTTCAACATAATGGCCCACAATATTTCAGAAACATGCAAAGAACATAATTCCCTGCAGTTCCCTTTTTATAAGCAACCTGTATATTTGTGAGCCAATGGAGTGAAGAAGAGATGGAATTTTACTTGGAAAATGTAGTAGACTATACAATGCTGTAAGAACACCTTGCTCTGTTAAGAAAGAGGGTCCCTGGAAATATTCCATTTCTTTTTTTCAACTAAGAAATGTGGTGAAACATTTCCTCCAGGCTGGGGATCCACTTAGGAACTTCCCTGTTCCCTAGCTGTTGTAGGAACCGTCAAGACAGCACCAATACCTGTTCCTTCCTTAGGACCTGCAGACCTTTATTTCTGCAGGTTGGCTGGGGAGAAATTTGTCAAATGATGGCAGATCCTTCTAACCATTTTCCAGCTCAAGCTGTGGAGATCATTAAGGGTGGGATTTTTCTAAACCATCTCAGTGATTTAGGACCATGGGTTTCTGTTGACTTTTGATGGCTCACGTGAAACTAAGATCATGTGTGTACCTACAAAATGTCCAGAATTTTCCTGCCAGTAGTCAGATTTAACATATTCTAGGCAGTTCTTTATTGTCAAGATCATTTAGGGTAACTAGAGTTCACCACATTGTCACAGCTGAAGTAGACTTTTAACCCATCTGGGCCAAGTTGTATAAACTTTCTGACTTATTTCAGTCATGTGATGAATTATGTTGGTGTACATCCAAGAATTTGCAAAATCAATCTGAGAACTTTGGAGAGTATGCGCAACATCTGCATGGCATGAAAAATAAGTATCACACATTAATAAAAAACAAAACAGAACAAAACCACCCCAGAAAATCCATTGCTAAAATTGCTCTTCTAACAGTTCTCAACTACTTTTGTAGAAAAAACAGTTTCTAGGACAAAGGTTCACAAAAATATTTTCGCTGTGACAGCTGATGAGGCACAGGAAAGTCAAGAAGTGTTCATGCCTCATCCCTTGAGCAACAACATCGGAGACTGGTGAAAACATCATTCTTCCAATGACAAAATCCTCACTGATTTCATGATACCCAGGTTTTCACCCCAAATTCTCACTGAGAACAGACTGAGCAGTCATGCACCTCAGTGCTTGCATATTAGTCCTCTCACAGTATTTACTGCATCTGAAATACCCTCAGTTTCCACTGCTCTTCATCTAAGATTGTCTTTGTTTAGGCTATATGGGTTTGAATATCACAGGGACATGGAAACAGAAAATAATTTTTGAGGCAGAACCGTAAGAAAATCAGAGATTTGTCTGCTATGGTAGAAGCTCTGCACAACTCTTGTACACTGGAAGATGTTTTTGGGAAAAAGTTAATACTCGCTGCTTCTAATATAAAGCTGTGATTAGCATAATTAGTAATATTAGTGTTGAGTAATAATGGTTTAAGGTTTAAATCTGCAAGTAAATTTTAACCACCTTAAGTACATCAGAAAAATACTTCTCAGTGTGTTGGACTGCCCTGATTGGTGTCAGGATTTTCTTCTTTTTAATTAATTTCAGTATACTTCCAGTAAAATATTTTAATATGAAACACTCACTAGTATACCATCAGCTAATGAGAACCTAAACCTGGCTGTGTTTTTATTCCCAGTTAGTTGAAGTGCAAGTCTCTCTTTACTCTTTCTGTGAGAATAAATAGTAAGTATATATGTCAGGCATTGTACACAAACTGCTGTCCCTTCTGTAGTTGTATCAGGCTTATGGCATATGAAGTCAATGTGGTTAACATGCAGTGCAGACGCATCTCCCACAGCACAATGCATTTCTCTGGCCATAGGGAAAAGTGGGTTGCAGCATTAGGCATAACAGCAGGGACCCAGCTATAACCTTTCCCAGAGTGGAGGGTAAGATCAGGCAGTGCTGTGTCCTAAAGCTCTGCAATCCCTCCACCTCACAGCACAACAGAAGTCTGATACATCACTCATGAGAGTGTGCTACTCCTGCTCTTTAGGGTACTTGTGATTGGTGAAGCCTTTCTGTCCTCAAGTACTCCAGTGTTTTTTTTTATTTAGAGGATTTTGGGTCTGTGCACAAGGATCTCTCCTGCAGGAACTGAACCAATCTGTTCCCAAAGGGAGCAAGCAGTGGGACATTTTGCCCCAGGATCTATCCTTTTGATAATTACAAAATTAGTGACAGAAAATTCTAGAACCTCCTTGATAAATGATGTGACCCTGCTACTGCATTCTTAATGATATGGTAAAGACAAATTAAAAAAAAAAAACAACACACAAAACAAACCAAAAACAATAAAATGCAATTCAGGGAAAAAGAGAAAAAAAAACTGGACATTAATTTTGATTAATTGCAGATTTCTTGTGTCCTCCTCACAGTCATCATCTATGCATTTGGAGTCCTCAGATTTGCCTGATGAGACTAAGAGGAGTGATCCTGATTTGTAAAAATCTATGTCTAAATGGAAGTTAATGAGGAGAAAATGAGCTACCTTGAGAAGAAATTTTTCCAAGTTTTCATTTCTACCAGTAGAATGCTGCAAAGCAGGATAAATTAGCCCAGACACAGCTCTGCTATGGCAGCTCTGCAGAGCTCTGACCCAGTCTGGGGCTCTGCACAGTGCTACTTTGGGATGGGTGACAAACCTCTTGCCCAGCTCCATCTGAGTCACTTCCACAGTGCCTCATGCTGTAGCTATATGTGTATACCTCTGTCTCCCTGCCCTGCCATCATGGCCCTTCAGCAACAACCAACATGTCAATGAAAGTACCTTCTAATCTGATCAGAGCACTGGGGCTCACAACTGAAAGGCTCCATCATCCCTCTCCTCACCAAATCCCTTCTCCATAGCTTCTGTAATTGTTAGCATGAGCAGTAATGAGCCCTTGCACTATGGACATGCAAGGAACTTTTCTGTTTTCTTTCCTAGAGATGCATGTCTCTGTAGGGCCAGTTTCACATAAACCTGGGATTTTAAAGGTCTGATCTGAGCCCAAGCCTGCAAACATTATCCAGACAGATCTCCGTGGAAGTCAAGTAAGAAGCTACTGGCTGAACCAGTTTCCACTCGGAGCCTGGTGTAACCATGAAGCAGGTGTGAATGCAGACATTGTATCCACAAGAATGAAGAATATGCAAGGCTTTCTTTAAAAAAAAATAATAAATTAATATACAGCACATAGTGCTTTTGAGACATTTTCTTTGCAGATTCTGTAATGCACTTAACCAGATTTGAAAAAAAAAGGTGCAAAATAAAATAAACAAATAATGAGAAAAACAACAACTTACTGTAGATTTCATCAACTTGTAGGGTTAAAGAGATGGTCTCCCCTTTCATCACAGTGCCCACTTCAACCTGCTTGCTCAGTATCTGCCAGGAAACTGTTTAAAGTTCATGTGGCTTGAGAAGCGGCCAAACTTGATAGAGAAGGAGATTTTTATCTGAGGAGCCAAGACCTTAGAATGTCAATACTTGTCTCCGACTAATACACAAATAAACAAATATGCATACACACAGAGAGATAATCTAGGATGGCTGTCTATTGCTAGGTAGCTGGATTTAAGCCATGAGGGATTCAAGTCCTGTTTTATTTAAAAAATGGGAATTTTTTCTCAGACATGATTATTTCCAGTGATCTCTTAAATCAAAGTTTGACATAAATGTTTGTCATACTACAAGAAGATTGAACTGTTCTATTTAAGTATGGTAAAATTCAGTAAGAAATACAAAGGAAAGGAAGAAAAAGTACTAAAGGCAACACAGGGGACCTGCAGCCTTTCATCCTTATGTTGCAAATTATCACATAGAATCACAGAATATGCTGAGTTTGTAAGGGACTGACAAAAATCATCAAGTCCAACTCCTGTCCCTGCATAGGACCATCCCCAAGAGTCACAGCATGGGCCTGAGAGTATCATCCAAATGTTTATGGAACTCTGTCAAGTTTGGTGCTGTGACCACTTCCCTGGGGAGCCTGTTTCAGTGCCCAAACACCCTCTGGGTGAAGAACCTTTTTCTAATATTCAGTCTAAAACCTAAGCTTCCCTGACACAACTTCAGGCCAACTCTCAGGTCCTGTCACCACAGAAAAGAGATCAATGCCTGCCCCTCCTCTTCCCCTCACAAGGAAGTTGTAACTGCAACGAGGTCTCCCCTCAGTCTCCTCCAGGCTGAACAGAACAAGTGACCTCAGCCACTCCTCATAAGGTTTCCCCAGATGTGCCCCCATCCACTTCCTAAATAACTTGTATACTGCCATGACTTTCATCCCAGTAGATATCTATGATAGACCTCTTCTCATCCCCCTGAATCATCTCTGGTCTAACCAAATATACTACTATAGGCAGTAAAGAGAAGTAGAATGTGACTGTTCAGATTTGTCTCAGTAGCATCCTTAAAATAAGGATGTAATCCAGGAGGTATTACCTCCTCTCCAGGAGGTATAAACAATGAGGCTTCACTCTGAAAATTCCTATCTTTAGATAAATTTTCCCAGAAGGCTGATTGGTCATTATGATTGCAAATCTATCTCAAGAGAAGTCAATGAGGCATTGAAATGTACATTGAAAATTCATCTGGGAGCAGTCCAGCTTCAAGAGACAGAATTTTATGCCTGCATGAGTAACCAGTCTTCCCATAGCCTGGAAGATCAGCAGGGGCAAGGAATAGAAGGAGTTTTATCCTAAAACTCCTCCATTGAGCTGCAAGAAAGCACAAACCTGCACTCACCATACAAGAATATTTACTTGTTCAGTGATCCACTCCTTTCACTGATACCCTTTACAGTGAGAGTTCCTCACTCCAGTTTAGCTCCCACATCTAAAGCAACATGAGTGACAGGACAAGTGGATGCTGAAAAGCTGAGTTTTCTCTTTCAGTTGCATTTGGAAGCAGGTAACTGAAGAATTTTAGAAACTCACAATTCAAACACCAGGGGAACTGAAAATTCTCAGGTGAATTCTGGAGCTTTATGAAGTGAAACAGCTTTAAAGAAAGGAACTTTGGAAGAGACCCTCCAAAACTCGTCAATTTTCAGTAAAACAAGAAGACCAGCACAGGAACCCACCTGTCATCTTGAGAATAAACACAAGGTTTGTATTACATTACCTTTTCTTCAGAATACCCAGCAAGGGGCAGATTAGTCCCAAAAGAGGCAAGAGGATGTCCACGATGCTCAAAGGTACTGCATGTTAGAGAGAATGGAAAGAATAGCACAAAGGCCTGACATGTGCCTTTTGTCTGGGTAAGATAAGAACTTCAAGTAATATTTCTCTCATTTTATTAACAGAAGATAAAAACTATAAATTTTTGATCCTAATGTAAATATTTTTCTTCTGCTCCTCTCCTTTTGAAAATAGCATATTAAATGGGAGTATTTCAAAATATAAAAATAAAAGAAACCCAGTCTGTGAAAGCAATTATATGTTTTCATACTACTCGGTGCTGATGGCAGAAGGGAGTAATTTTTCACTTTCTGCTGTCTTACCAATAAGTCTTTTGATGTAGCAAGTCCTCTTTAAATTAAGAGATGAAGCACACTGTAAAGGACTGCTAGTTGGCATGCCTGCTCTGTCTTTGCAGCACACTTAATCTATACCAGGAGAGAAAATCTGAAGTCCAGTGAATGCTTTTGTATCCAAATCTCTTCCACAGCATACAGCTACAGCTGTGCTATTTGAAAAGCAGAGCTCTCTTAAGAGACCAATTGCAAAATTTTGCAGGTTCCCAGAGGAGCCAATAATGTTGGCTGCTCTTTTGTATTTGTGTCTCCAAGATGAGAATGAACATAACTGTGTCTATCTTTCAAAAGCTTCAGTTCTGGTTTGATGTGATTGCTTGATCTGGTTTAAATTTGCACCTTTTCGTTCAGCCCTTTTGTTTTTTATTCTTTTTGGTTCCCTTCTTTTTTTTTCCTTTTTTTTTCCCTGCATTTTTTTTAATAGGCAGCTGTTCTGCATTAATTGAAATGAAAAAAGTTTTTCCTCTCTGCTTAAATTATGTTCAACTGATGTTTTTGATTTATCTCCTGCTTTAAACCTGTGTCGGTGTTATTTTAAATGCCTACATTTCCCCAAAATACTGATCCCTTATAATACGCATTTCTTCAATTCACCTGGAGCTGTTTTTCCTGCACACTAATGTAGAAGTGCCACTTGCATTTCTGAGGCATTTATTATGGGATCTGAAAACTCAACAGCTAATAAAACAGTCAGTTTTGGATAATGATCAGTCCAGAGAGGCCATATGGGGACACTAGAGACACTGGGGAATTTTTACTTCTTATGGAATTAAAAGAAATAGAAAACTTGGATAACCACTTATTTGAAATTATTTGTGATAAATTAGACAACATTCTGGGAGGAGTTGACAACATTGTGTCATTTCCATTGTGATACTGAGTTTTGAAGAGAAGCACAAATAAAGGAAGAAACCCAGGAGATCAGTCTCATATGTTCTTGATATGTTCCTCATGCAGCCTGCATTACAGGGGGGAAATTTGCATCAGAGAAAGCCCATCTGTTTTTAGAACCTACAAAAATACTGAAGTAGTGGCTGTCTCCAAGTCTTCAGATCCTTTTGTTTTCTTCAAGTTCTCTTACCTTCATATGTTTTTTCCATGCCACTCCCAATGGAACTATTTCCTTAGCTCAGAACTTGAAGATCCATCTTTCTTCATTTAGGGTCTGATTCAAACCCCATTTAAGTCAGTGGAAAGACTTCCATTGACTTTAGTGGGCTTTGGACCAACCCTCACATTCCTCTGGAATATGTTTTTCCTTCCATGGTGCTTACAGAAAATAGTGTCAGCTTTGCATAGACTAGTAAAAAATGAAAAAAGATGGGGGCCCCAACCTACATGAAGAAGCTGTCTTGGCATAGATATAGAACTGTTACTACTCCTCAGTAGTTATGTGTAGATATACTATATTTTAGAGGGGAAAATTTTTTTTTAAATCCCTGCATTATTTTTTACCTTCTCAAGTGTTAACTATGATTATGCTGATCGACTGGTCTAATCAGGAGAGTCTCAAGATGTCTCCTAATAAATTCTTACTAGTCCCTTGTACTTTTTTATCTTATACTTCATGGGCTTTCTGCTTTTCGAGCAATGTGAACATGGCAAAAACCTGCACCTCAAGAAGACATTTAGATAGCTGCCATTAGGCCGCTGTCTTCTAGTGCCCATCAGTGCTTGAGAGGATTTTGGCCACTGACTTGTCACATAGCTGCTCCACCAAAATGCCTATATATGCAACAGTCCATTCTTTCTCCATAAGACAACGCTATATCATGATCCACTCACAGTACTTGCACTCCTACTGCAATCATGAGGAATTTGGGAACTTCAAGAAAGAGTGGAGCACTATGACCAAGCAGATGCAATTCTACATCTAGTCAAAGCTGAAATGAAGACTTCAGAGGGAGAGTGGAGAGGTTGAGAAGAGCGAGAAGGCAGGAGTCAGCCACTTCCTCGCAGGAGTCATTATGCACAAGCAGGTAGGCAGAATCTGAGCACTGCCCTAGGAATCAAATAAAACCACTCTGTTGGATATTGGGCTTTATTTCTGGAGAAGCAATTTTTTAGGCTTCATTTGGAATCAGCCTTTAAGTTTTTGCAGGACTGCTGATTTGGCTAGAGTTCTTGTGGAAGTGGAAACTTGAGGTACCGTCCAACACACTTCAGGAGTGCTATGTTTTTAGTAGAATGAGGGAGTTGAACTCTGCATTTACTGACTTTCAAAGTAAATTCTTTAGAATAAAATTACTTTGAAACTAAGTAACATAGCAAATACATTCATTTATTGGGAACAATCAATTCACAAAAACCCAAACTCATGTACTGCCAGAATTCTTGAACAAAACTTTAGTAATTCATACTAAATAATTTGATTATTTACATTTATTCACATATATGCCAAAAAATGTTTCTGATCCATTATTTCTTCTTTTTGGGAGAGAAATATGGATCTACATTCTTGTTAGATGGCTCGAATTACACACTATTCCCCTTATTTCTTCTCAAAAAGTCAGATATTTTTTACAGAATTTAGAAGAAACTATTAACTTCTCATCACAAGGCTGTGAAGAGTGATGGTTCAAAGACAGTATCACAGGAGGTATAATTACCTACACCTGGTCATGAAGGAATTTCAGCAATCTTCTTAGAGATCTATAAAATGTAGATATAGGTAGATAACATATAAATCATCTTTGATGACTGACATGTATTATATTACAATGAACACCCTTTATAAACAAATACTGAGTCATCAGCTTTGATGCTGAAGAAGTGAAGGTTATGATAAACTTATGTAAGAACTAATTTAATTTTATCTCATTGCAGTGACTCATCTTTCTCCCACACAAAATAGTGGCTTCTAACTCTCCTACTCTTTCATCCTTGTACAGTGCGTAGAAAAGAAATTTACTACTTAAATGTTTGTACTTTATGTTTATAGAAAACAATGCAAAGAGGAAATTGCTCTTGAACACACTTCCAAGGGCAAGGAGCCAAGTCAATTTAAAAGACACTAGTGTTTTAATTTGAAATAATTTGTTTTATGTTAAGAAACGTTCTGAGCATTTCCACTTCAGAGTCACACTTCATAAAGCCTCTCACTTTCTACAATAATTGCCCACACATTTTTGCTAGAAAGCTCTTAGAATGTGCTGAAAAGTTGGAGGAAATCATTGCATGTCAGGTTCAAGGAGTAACTAGAAAGATATATATCTAGAACAACATCTGATCTGACTGTCACCTGCTGCTCAGAAATCTTAGATTCTGGAGGGAGGGCAATAGTGTTTCCTCCAAACACAGCATACTTCTCCCAGCCAAAATCTCAATACTTGGTTTAAGGGGTTCACTTCAGTGTCTTTCTTCAGTGATGTTCTCATTTTATTCTACTTATTTGAATGCCTCTTCTTCCCATACTGTCTATAGTATTATCCTCCTTTTTTAATCCCTTTTTTTTTTTTTTAAACGCTTTGGCATAATTTCTTTCCATACCTTTTTAGTGTTTCTGCCTCTATGGTATAAAAATCACTGCTGTCTTTTCAGTCTCCTCATTGATAAACAAGATTCTCATGATTACTCAATAAAATGTTTGAAGCAGCAGTGTTGAAATTCTCCCTTTCATCACCCACTTACATACTTGTCAAATTTGGTTCTTACTTTACTTTGCATTTATTTGCTTTTATTCAGGTAACATTGAACTTCACAGGACTGCTGAGAAGTCAATTTCATCATTTGATTTTTTCTTAAAATAGTTTGGATTGCTTTTTCATTCTACAGTTTCTACATTATCTAATCAATCTAGAAATCTTTTGCTTTTCCCTCTACAGTTTAAGATTTTTTTTGTTGCCTTGTTCATTGTAACAGATTTTGCTCAGAACTCGACTCTAGAGATTCACAAAGCTCTTTGTCTATTCTTTCCCCCTCCATTAGTCACCTTTCCAGCTGTGTGTTTTCCATCTTTTCCTACTAATAATATACTGTACACTCTGAGAATCATGTTTCATGTACTGATGATGATAATCCTTCCCTTGACTCCCGTGTGCACTCCCCATCACTGTTCCTGTGGCTCTTGCATTAATGATGAAGCACCAACACTTTTTGCCTGCTTCATGTATGTGGTGCTCAACCTGAGCCACAATCTCCTGTTTGGCTGTTGTGTTGCCTGTCTGGGTTCTCGGTGCCATGGCCCTGTGCTGCAACTGAGAATGAACATGGCAGTGCAGCAAGGATTCCTGCTAGATGTGCTTCCTGAAGTTCTTGGTGAGATCCTTTACCCATTCCACAACCACAGACATTCCTGGTCAGGAACTGAAATGGAATTAGATTTGTCTCCAGAAATTTAAACATCAACCATACAGATGCATATATCTGACCTAGCTACTCAAGACTTCCTTTATCATCACTGGCAAGAAACAGGCACTTCTCAGGCATAATTATTGCGACATATTTTAGACATCTGCAGTAAGATGAGGTGAATAATATCTTAGAAATTGTTAATTATCTCTAGTCACTGTAAAGAAAATTTAGACAACTAACTTTCAGATGTAGAGGTCAATGTTATAAATACCCACAATTCACCATGTGAGTTTTATGTGCAGTCTCAGACTGAGGCTGGTGAGGATTAATTTCATCCCTGGTTTAGATAAGTGGCTTCACCAGAACCTGAATGATTAGCCTTTCTGAAGGACAAGACCAGTGTGCTGTTGAGTAGAAGCATCTACTGGTTTTGAGTTGAGCTTTTTCTGGTCTGAGTCTGACCATTAAATTTCAGCAGAATAACTTCTACAAGAAGCATGATTTTATGTCTTCCTGAGATTCAGACTGCAAGAAATAGTGAGGACTGACAGAAAATCAGACTTTCAAAATTTCCCTTTTCTCCCTGCCCTCCACACATGGACAGATAAAGATGTAGTAGGGAATGAAACTGAGAATCAAAGCAGGAACGCTTCCAGTTTTGGGTATTGTTCTTTGATTATTTCCAAAAGGCACAGAATGCTTACATAGAAAACAAAGTATTTCATCTTAGTGGCTAGGAGGAATCCATTGTACTGCACCTAGAATTTTCTTTAAGCTTTCATTGCCAGATGTAGATGGTTTGTTTAGAGGAAAAATTCGATTTATCTATATGCTTATACTTGCACTTCAAGACACGACTTGCAATAAAAGCAGTTACAAACATACATATCATTGTTATCTGAAACATGGGATGGTTCAGAACTCCAAGAGCTACAAAGAGAATCTAATAATGATTTATACAATATTTAGGTTAAATTCTCTGTCCTCATTAACATCAGTGACAAAATCCCATTGACTTAAACAGAGCTACAAGTTCAGTCCTTATTACTTTGTCATTTGCTGTTAGCAAATGATTTGTGTAACTTTCAAAAGTTAATGCAATTTGAAAGCTCTTCTGTCTGACACATCAAAAATGAACTTTAATTCAAAGTGTACCATATCAGAATGCAACTTATTTACATAGTTCAGACTCAGGAAGATCTCATTAAATCTCAAACCTCACAACTGGAAAAAATTATTGGCAGGTAATATGAAACAGACCTTTGTGACAACATGACTATGTGTAACATGGGATTTAATAGAGGTAGCAAACTGCTTTATCTACCAATGTCATAGCCTGGCTCATTGAACACACATGAAGAACACTATACTTGTAAAATATGGATCCAGTGGTGGGCTGGTTTACCAAAATTTCATTCTCATGTGATTCATTAATCCTTCTACACTGTTGTTGTCAATAAGGTGTTACAGATGAGATATGTTAGTGAACAGCTGAGAGACAGTATTTTTAAATTGCTCCTTAGCTATAACTGATCCAAGTGAGCACTGTAATTTTTCCAGAACAAAGCCAAACAGCTTAGTTTATGTTAAGGTAACTTTAAAGGTAGACTTTATCTCACCTATTTGACTTCTTCCTGAAAAGGATTAGGAACATGCACACTATCATTGGAGAGGTAGTTTAATCACCTATTTTTTATTGTTTCTCCAAGAATAGTTATAGCAGAATGTGAGGGTTGAGGGGACTCCACACAAGAAAAGGGCAAAGAGGTAAGTTGGTTTGGAAATTTCTCTTTGCTCAAGAAACCTGTCATGGCTAAAGAAACATACGTTGAGAGAATATGTGAGAACAACCACTTTTTGTCTTTCCCTCAGAGCTGTTTCTTTGCTAGACAGAACAGGCAGCCCTTTATCTGAGAAGGTGCAAAGGAAGCATTCTTTTCTCACAAGTGGGAGAAAGGACGAGAAGGAGGGAAAGGGAATGGCTCAGAAGGCAGCACTGTGCATGTGGAAGCCCCTTTGATATAGATGGCCAAGAAGCCCTGCAGCCTGTTTGTGTGTTTTGCCACCCAGCTGTGATTTCTTGCAGCTGTGTAGTGTTCCTGAAATAAACTTCCTTTATTGCTTGAAAGTCCATGGCTTAGCAATCTGATTACCTGCATGCACATTTGGAGCTCACAATGAGATAGACAGCTCTTCCAATGTCTATGTGTCTGCTGCAGAGACCTGTTTTATGCTCTTTCCCTTGGCAAAGATATGTTCTTCGTGAATGAGAGGCCAGTTCTCACCTGTGCTAGAGCAACCCATTTGTAGATTCTGAATATGTTCTTTAAGGAGTAAATTCTGTACCATGAAAAACTCTCTGTGTAAGAATTCAATTAAAAAAAAGTTCAGGGTAAAAAATGTGCTTCTTAGTAAAAAAATTAATAAAATGAAATGTGCGCAGTGTGTATTTGTAGATCTGTTTAGACGAGTTACTGGAGGTGACTGAAAGAGAATATTGGAATCTGTATTGTATTCAAAATTGACTTTGTTATCTCCAGATATCAAAGTAACAGATATTGAAAATATTAATATTGACATTAATAATAATAATAGTAAACCAGTCTTAAATAGTTTATTACTTGCAAAGCTTTCAATTAAGAAATGTTCAGAAAATCATTATATATTCAGAAATTTGTGAGTCAGTATGCTGACAAATTGCAGTAAAATAATAATTTGAGTGGAAAATTTGGCATTTTTAATCAGTTATTCTTCCATCTGTGATGAAGAATGAGCTTTTGTTGTTAGCTGTAAAATTAGTGTGCAATGTTAGAATATTTTTATAATGACAATTTTATTTTTCTTTCCCTAGGTCCTTGGCAGCTATTTTCTCATATGTTTACAGTCTATTGATCAGACTTTGGACTGTTCTTCCAGGTTACAAATGAAACAAACACTAAGATTAAAGCCTAGTCTTCAAAGGGGATGCATATCCAGCAGTGTGATCTTTAAGGTCAAAACTGAGAAGCATTCCTGTACATGCTCAATTTTGAGTCAAGAGTTTTACTGAAGTCATGAAGAGACGGAGACTAAAAGTTGTTGTGGTGAATGGACATATTATAGACTGTGAAAATCAAGAGGCTGTGTGAAATGCATGTGGGATACAAGTTTCAAAGAATCTTGCCAAGATCTTAAGTTTTACAGGGCTCATTGCATTCCAGAATATTTGTCATATTTGGTCTTAAAAAATAACTTATCTCACTATGCAGCTTGTCTAATAGCAGTTTTATGTTGGTCTTTGATAGGTCTTTTCTAAACAGAACATATGAGGTCAGAGAAGAAGAATTAGACTGCTTTGCAGGCACTGCAGTTGACCCGTATCTGCTGTAATGTATGGAATGGCTGAATGTGCACTTGCTGCCATGGTGATGTAAGAAGCAGACGTCCCCCATGACGGCCGTCGGGGCCACAACTGGACGGGCAGCCTCGCTGAGGTGAGCAGGGCTGCTCGGCTCCCTGGCCTCAGACCAGCATGCTAATTATTCATGCACAGCAGGATATTTGCACCGGGAAAGGGGATACAGTTAGCAATGGATTAGATCAGCTGAAAGTTCAGCAACTTTTTTTGCACAAGAGTGCAATGTAGAAAGTGTTGTTTGATCAGAGGTCTGAATTACATAGCATTCCCTCTTAAATTACAAAACAAACATATATGCTACCTTATATATCTACCTGTATTTTTGGTGCTTTTATGGGTGCTGATTCTATGCAATAGCTATCCCCTCTAACTCTAGCTTCTAACGTGTTAGTAGTGACTTTAATTTGAAAATCCAGTTTTTCATGTTCAGCTGCCTCTGAGACAAGAGACCTGCAGTGTACCTTACCCCAGCCAGAGAGCAGACATTCTAGACAAACTACTCTGAGAGTTTGGGGTATGTCTCATACTGCCTTGAGGTCAGAAGGTTAAATAAATGACCTCTTGATGCCTCCCAACCTCCTTCGATTTTGGAAATGAATGCATTATGACATGCCCTGTGGCCAAATTCTCAGGCAGTTCTAAACCAGTCTTAAGCAGTTGGGTTAGTAACCTTGTGCCGACTTCTCTTCAGGGCAATATGGCCTGGCTCTAGCAAAGCTTACTATAGGGTATTCCACTTCCCTGTTAGAGGTTCAAGACTGAAGCGGAATGATGCATTTTAAACTCACTAATTTAAGATTATTAATTCTATATTTTAGGTCAAATAAACAGGCAGTTACAAGATTCACGTGTGCTATCATGCTCACTTCAGAAACAAATCTCTGTTTTCTCCTAAAACTGGTACTCAGGATTGAAGGAACTTCTTAGGTAAAATTAAATGGTCTTATGTATTTGATTTTGCAACACTCTTTGCTTCCTCTTGGTGAAAAGGAGAACAAGCAGTCTGCCTGGGATCTGAAAGTAAGGCCTGGACAGAATAAATTAGCATGTTTAACATGTTTATTTTTATGATCTGACCCTTGGCTAGCAACTCAAAGGTAAGGGTTATACTGAAGTATTTCCTGGAAGTAACTGGTGCTTTTGAAAGAAGGCTATTCAACAGGCATATTTGGTTCCATTTCCTGAGAGAAGTCTCCTGGTGCCCACCTCTGTGTTATTAGATGCTCAGCTAGGCACTACATTGACAGTGCTGTTGGGTACCAAACTGACAGTACTAGATGCAAGCTCTGCATGGCTAATTCAAGACATACATCCCAAGCAAGCCCTACCCAAGATGCTTCAAAAGTGCTGATTCCCTCCTGCTGCTCCAGTTGAATGCTGTCCTCTTTCATTGGGTCTCATCTAATGCCTCTGCCTGGCTGTCAGCTTCCAAACCATTAAGACTGAAGTTATTTATTCAGAGAAGTTGTGGATGCCTTATCCTTGGAAGTGTTAAGGCCAGCCTGGATGGAGCTCTTAGCAAACTGGTCTAGTGTCAGGTGTTCCTGTTCACTGCAGGAGCATTGGAACTAGATGATCTTTAAGGTACCTTCCAAGCCATTCTATGATTTAGTCAACTGGTGTCTCTTACCCCAAAAAGGGAGGTACAAGGCAGACACCTCAGCGTCACAATGATTAGAAGACTTCAGACTTCCTCTTTACTGGTTCCTATGCTGTATCTTTCCTAGAGCAAAAAGGAGAGTGAAGAAAATCCTGTTACTGAAGCACTCCCATTCCTAGCTCTCCTGCGCAAATGCTGCCACTTCTCTAATTCCACAGCTTCTGCCTCAGGGAATTTATTTTGGACTCTCCTCCCATTTTTGCCAAAGAGCTCACTGTTTCCAAACAAAACAACCTCCCTTCATGACCTCTTCAGTCAGGACATTTGCTTTCTCCTGAGGAATAATGTTACTTACTTGATAACTGATCTCCTGCTCTGGTTTGTGCTGAGTCTGCCTGGTGTGCCCAGCATGCTGCCAGCATTCTTTGAAGAGCAATTAAAAAGTCAGAAAGAGTTAGCAGCATTTCTGTGCAATGAAGGCCTTAATGGATGAGGACAACTCCTCTAAGCCATGCTACCCATGCAATTTAAGCCAGGGGAAACTTTAAAATCTATGTGTTTTACTAGTGCAGTTCTATGTCTGTCACAGGTACCTGCTTCAGTATTTGCATGTCTTGTTAACAGCCTTAAATAACCTAACACCCAATCCCTGACTTGTTAACAACTTCCTTGGAATAATAAGGGATGAATAAATGACTGTGTTTAGGTAATCATGCCATTAACCTTGAAAAGAAAAAGAAAACAGAAGGTAGAGCAAGAGCGACAGGAAGTCCCAAAAGGTTTTGCTATTTGAGAACGTGACACCAATACGATTTTAGGTGTAAATTTATACAGTGAAATTAAAGCAATGCAGGAAACTTTGTCCTTTTTCACACCTTATTTCAAAGAAACAGCAATATTTATTTGGATCTACTTTAAATGATTTAGTCACAGACTAAACTGAATCAAAATAAGCCAGTCATTCTCAGGGAAGAGAATGAACACAGACCATTTTATGAACATGAAGGCTGATTTGAGCGATATTGGCCCAGCCTTTTCTTATATGTGAGTATTTAGTGAAAGCAAATGAGCACAGACATATGCAATGGCAAAGAAGAAGCTTCAGAAAATTGCTTGTTTTTTCTTAGTGTATCCATAATAGTGTCAACAAAGGAGAAAAGATCAAAAAATGAAGAGTAGCACTAAGCTAAGTTACAGCTAACAGGGACCATGCAGGGCCAGCAGGGTAGGAAGAAAGCAATTCACCACCTGGAACTGAGGCACAGACTGGTTTAGATTGGCCTGCAGTTGGTGACAACGCGTTGGCAGAAAGTCTGTCAACTCACTTGGCTTTCTGTCTGTGTGTTCTTTCTGCCATCCTCAGTGCTAAGGACTGGAATTAATTCTGCTAGCAAGTGTATTCATCTCTCGGGGTTTTTTTTCCATCCCTCAATAGGAACCTGTGTGGTTTGAGGATTTTTCTCTTTCTCCAGGCTACAGAGTATGACGTAAATGAAGCACTGCATCTGTTATTACACAAACCTCAACAAGACATGTAAGCTCAGGTATGTATAATGCTTACCTGTACATCTTAACCTCAAGTACTCCAGATTATATGTGACATATCTTTTTGCTGGTTTAGGAGAGTCATTAGAAGCAAAGAATGGCTCTTCCTTCACCTCATCATCAGGGCCTGCCAACATCCTAAAGAAGTGCAATAAATGTGCTGCCTTTATTGTTATCACTTCTCCTTGCCCTGAAGTAGTTCTTGGCCTACATGGATATAAATTGTTGTCAGTGGAAAGTCTGAACTCTCCAGGGCTGGTTAATATATTTCTTCTGTTTGGATTGCCTGAAGGGTAGTATTGTGGATTTGAGAACCAGAACACTTTATTCACAGATGAATGCAGTTTTAGAAATCACTGGCCTTTCCTGTCTTATGCGTGAGCCATTGCAGTAAGGGAAAGAAATTGGGCAGCTTAGCATAACAGTTTATTCCATAAGATCCTTGTTCTATACGTGAGATGGCACAGTCTTAGAAGAAGACTGTGCAGGTCAGCATAGTCCTCTTTCCATCCTGTACTTTATCCTGGCACAGGGACATGGGGTTTCCCGGGCTCTTTGTCTCCCCTCTGACCTCCACAGAGTTTGGAGCAGTAGCCCTGTCTCTGGATGCAGAGCTGTGGGTTCCCCATCAAGGTCATTTGTAACTCCTGGGAAGATTCCAGCATTTGCTCCCAGGTTTCCTCTGTTATAGGATTGGGTGGGAAAATACCCCATTGATATTTTGTCTGATCATCTTGAGCTGCCATTGCCTGATTTATCACGACCACAGTTGTTGGTATCCACAGTCAATTTGTTCCTGACGTGTCCTGGACAGTTCTCTACTCCTTGAAGATTAATGAGTTTTTTCCATAGATTCACTCTTTATTTCCCTGAGCACATCAAATACTGCTTTGCTGTTTAAGGCAGGTGGTTGATCATATTTCATCTACTACAGCAGAAATTCAATTAAAGTTCATGGGCTTATGGCAAGAACTATGCTAACTAGGTCTCAGCTTCTGCTAGCTGGTACAGGCTATGGGTTAGCCACAAGGTTTCATGTATATTTGATATTTATGAAGCAATTTCTTTTTGGTTACTAGGATTTGTTTAGACATGTAAAATAGTATGTAAAAGTTTTCAGGGCTAATCATTCTCTTTTGCCTTTCATCTGATGATAACTCAATTTGAGGGGCTGAGGCCATGAGTTTAATGGATTTGTACATGTGAGGGATTCTGTCAGCCAAAAAGTTGAGAGCCTTATACTGTTAGTACATGGCATAAGAAAATTCAAATACAGCACGCAATCTAGTTTTAGGAATCAGATTTCTATCAAATGCTGAACATTCATAAAATGAAATTTTACTTTGAAGTGTCTGGGGGCAGGAGAAATGAAGAAATCCTACCTTTCTTAAAGCACTACAATATCACAGAGATCAGAGTTGTAAAAGATGCAGAAACAGAGTGGTCTTCCCTCAACCACAGAGTCCATGACCAATATGTTTTTCCCTTTTTACAAGTTCTGTGATACCAGTGTTAAATACCTTTGCAGATGGAAACTTCACTAATGTGATCCTTTCTTCTGCTGACAAATGACTGTATAACACTTTCCCCCAGCAGGGAGTTAAAGAAGCAGCTGAATTAAGGCTCCTTTCTCCATTTAAGTGTGAGGAAATATGATGACTCTCGATCTATCTAGATGTGTAAGAGAAATGGAGAAGAGCTTCCAGTTAGCACCTGTGCACCCACAGTGAGGAAATTTTAGCTCCTTAACTGTCTTTTCCTGCACATTTCCTGATATCTGCAAGAATGAGAAGGAAGTTCTGTAGCAAATGCAATTTCATGTTTTGCAGTTTGTCTTCTTTATTTGCAAAATGAAGAGGACATGAAAGAAGAGGTTTGCATTTTCAATCTTTTCAGAGCTTTGATGACACAATCATAAGAAGCCAAAAGCATTGGAGAAGCAAACATGTCATGCCAGACAGCAACAGTAGGGGACTATGTCTACCTGAGCCAACAGACTGAATGAAAAATAACTAAAAGAAAGTTTCAGAATGCAAATAATCACATATCACAGTTTATAGAGCACTCTTTGTATACTGAAACCATTCACTAATCTGTTAAAATATTAGGAGAAAGTAACATTTATATTGTCAGTAAGCAAGTTGGGCTGGTGAAATTTTTGGGATATTACATAATTTTGTATATTTCCTATAAACTGGTCCATATGCAGCAAAGTAAGTAAGGATTAAAAAAATAAATATTATCTGGAATAACACATACCACCCAATGCCTTCCAAAAATTTAATCTGGTAAGGACTAGTTCAATGGTAAACAAAACTTTGCAGAATGTCTTGTCATTATGTAAAAAAATATCTAAATATGTTTGTCAGCCATTACTAGTTGTTCACTATCTTTGCATGGAGTTTGTCTGAATTTTAAATGCAGTTAACCTTGTACAGTAAATGCAGCTACTGTCTATGGATTCTCATTATAAGTTCATGATTTCTTAATAGCTGATGTCCCATCCATTTTCCAGGTGTAGAAAGTGCAGAAAAGAACTGGAATATTGTTTTAAAGCCAATTTGTATTTAGATCAGGTAATGAAAGCCATATCTGCCCTAGTGATGTGCTATGGCTAATTACAATACTTAAAGATGAAAGTGATAAGGCAAACAAAATGTTTTCATTGACTCATCTATATTGTAGTTAGGTAAATAAACATTTGCAGTCAAATCTGTTTACCATCTCTGCTATTGGTAATACTTCTGGTAATAAGTGATTTCCCATCTTTGTACAATACCATGAAACTTTTTGTACCCAGCAATTTATTTACTCTCCCAGTTTCACACTCAACAGAAACAAAATATATCCAACTAATGTACATTTAAAATAGAGCTGGGTTTGTTTGAATGGTTTTTTTGGTTTGTTTGTTCTTAATTAAAATTTAGGAACAACCTTTGTACCTATTATTTGTGGAAATCTTGTTCTGTTTTATTTCATTACAAAATCTCCAACTATGAAAAGAAGCACACCTATTTTGTGTAAGCTAAGATAAAGCAGTTTGTCATAAGGAGAGGATTAATAAACCAAGTTGTATTCAAGCATTCTTCAAGTCTGGCCTTGCTGAATGAATTACTACAATTAGACTCTTTCTTTCTTGAAGGGTGTTGTGTCTAACAGAGCTCACACATCAGGAATGAACAGGATTATGAAGTCTGAGGAGCCAGAAAACCTCTTCCTGATGCATGTGTGCTGGTCTAGCAATCTACCTCATTACTCTTTCAATCGTATGAACTAATATGTATGATCCAGCACAACAAATTCTAGGACACAACTTCTCTTGTTGCCTACTTGTGAGACTAAGCCTAGTAGCATGCGTGTTTCATCAGTCCATCAGTAAGGGCCCCAGTAATGGGGAGATGCTCAGTGAATTCAGCGAGAGTCAAATTTCAAATTAAATGAGGCTTAAAATATTAGTTAGACTGTGGCTCTAAGAAGCTGCTGGTCCCTGATATTTGAATAAAAGTTGAAGGATTACTGCCAGAGGCTTGAAGGAGACAATGCCTGCAAGTTTTAGTGTTTCAATAACTTAACACAGATACATGGAAATGAATGTTTGAGAGTTCCCATTAGTTGCAACATGCATGGAATGAACATTTGAGTGTGTGTTCATTAGTTAGTTGTTTCTAACCTATGTTCTGTTTCTTTCCCATTAGGAAAAGTATTTTCTGTGCACACATGATTAAAATGAGGAGACTGTACAGACACCCAAAAGGCTGGAGGTTTTTTAAATGAAATGCAAATCCCTTAAACTTTGTTACCACATTCCAATAATGCTATGAATTCTGTTTAGTTGGTGCCAGTATGGTTTTATTCATATTAAATTTCTCAAAGCTTTATTTGCCTGGTTTAAATAAGAATTAGGCTAAGCCTTCCAAGAAAGAACCTTAAAAGCCTCAGTTTTGCAGTATGAAAAGGTGAGGTAATTTAAAAAGAAGAAAAAAAAAAAAGAGAGAGAGAGCATAATAAAAGGAAGAAAATTACATTGCCGTTCCAGGTTATCCCATTTCAAGAAAAAAAAAAGCCTGCAAATATGATACCCTCTAAATTTCCACCATAATTTCTGAAGCCTCATATGTGAGGGCTTGATATGTATTTAAGCTGAATGTTTTGTTATTCATTCAGTCAATATTTTGAGAAGAGACAGTCATAGGCAGAGATCAACAAGACATTCCACCCAACTTTTTGTTTTCCAAAAATTGCAGATTCAGCTCAACTGGAACATTAGATATGACTAATTCAATTTCAAATAATTATTTTAAATAAAAAGTGAGGAGAAGTTTAAAGGTAACAATTAGATGCTTTAAAAATAAATACTTTTCTATTTAATGCAGAAATAACTCTTCATTTTGAAATTCACTGTTTTGTGATGTCTCAGCATTTAAATTATTTTCCAGTCAAATAAAATGTTTTATCCAATCTATTGGATTCTTTTACTATTTTGATCACCTAAATATTCTTTAGATATATATCCTTTGGAAGCAAATTTTCTGTAGCCAAGTCACTTTGGTTCATACTTATGTTTTCCAGCATCATAAGCTATGAAACTCTGTCCCATCCTGGAACCAGGATGTGCTGGACAACAGAAAAAATACTGAATAACTGTGGATGACTGAAGTTCTGGCTTCATCCCACAGTAAGGCTGACTTAGTTTACGGGTTTTGACATATTAAATGATATTTTGCCCTTGCAATACTGTCCATTTCACTGTGTAAGAGGCAGCTAGAAGAAGGGGCTACCTTGGCTTCAGGGTGGATGAGAATTGGCATCACCACAAAGCCACCGGCAAGGGGATTAGAAGCACCTTGTCCTTTGCTCAGAAAACCTGTGCAAAGTAACCATTACAAATGCCCTGCCATAGCAGCCTTCTAGAGCTGTGAAAATAACCATGTTTTGGCTCTTTGGAGCCTTTAGTATGAGCATAAGTAAATAAAGCAACATTGCAAATCCCAGCTACGCTGCCTTCCTGTGTATTTCAGGTACTGCACCTATGCACAATCCTCAGTACCATTAACTTTAATTATCATGGTGTGGAATGATGGATAGAGCTAAACATAGAGGGGATTCAGAATTTTAGGGTAAAAAGCAGCTAAAACTCCCTGGACGAACTGAGGCTGGCATGCTCCCCAATACAATGATAAACATCTACTCCGAGAAACAGAACGCAGTGTGGAACGAAGTGGAGACTGTGTAGCCGCTTCCATTCTAATCTCAGCAGAATGCAAAAACATCATGGTACCAAGACCATACGGTACCTGTCTGACAGGGGAGAATCAGGATGTTCTGCTGTTGAAGCTAACAACCATGTTGAAGCCCTTGCTCAAGTGTCAAGCCATGACCACCACCCCCCTCCCATTAGATACACTAATCGAAAATAAGAGGTATGTATGACTCAAGCCACTCAAACTCCACCCAAACATAAAGAAAATAGTATAAAAGTAAATTGAGGGTAGGGGTAAGGCCTCCACCAAAATGGCTGGGATCAGTCGATGAGCTGAGTCCATCTTCTTCTCCCCCAGAGGCACGCCTTGAGCGAGCAATATACTCTATGTGCATTAAATGTTGCTCTTAGGACTAGAGCTTGTGTTTGTACTTACCCCATAGCATATGAGTAAATTACTTTGCATCAGAGCTTGTGCGTGCTTAATATATATATCAATAGATTGCTTTAAAACATATTTTTGCAGGACACACTGTTACTGACAACCTTTGAACCTTATTAATCTGTCACAATTTGTATTAATAAAGAGTGTTATTCCATAAACTGTTAAAGTGAGTAAAGTGAGTGCTTGCAGGGATAACACCTTGACAGGACCCGCTGAGGGGTCTTTGCTCTGTTGAGTCCCTCCTAAGGGTGGTCGAGCTGCCCTCCAACCTTGTGAATCTGTTGGTGAAGCGTCTCATTACAAGATGCTAACAGAATGTTGGACGCCAGGGTCTCGACTTTCCTGGGGCTACCAACAGGCAAAAATCTAAACTCCTACCTTTCACATGACACAGGCTGGCATGTTATACAGGCAGCAGTACATTTTCTACTTGTTAGTCATGAGGTGTTTCAATTGCCAAAAGCAAGGAAAGCAACTATGAAAGGCATTTGGTGAGTCCTCCAATGCACTACGAAAAAATAAACTAGGCAACTAATCAAGATTTAATTTCTACCTAACTTTTCTTTTTTAATTTTCTTAAATAATACACCAGAAGACCAAGTTCTATTTCTTGTTTCTTAGCGTTCTCCCCATAAGACACTTTGACATAATCCATGCTCACCAACAGGTCCCTTGTGGACCCTGCGCTAATGCTGAAGACCTGAATTGAGATTCTGGAAGTCAGACAAGAAGTCCGAGGGTTCCCCACAGCAGTTCCCATCCTTCATCTTACCCATCAGAAGACTGAAACTTGTGGAAAAACACTAAGAAAAACTGGAAAGGAGAGGAAGAGGTCCTTTTCTTAGTCCTCTGCCTCTGATGACTAAGACTGCAAGTTGCATCCCTAGAAAGTCATGTCCAGAGGATGCAGAAACACAGGCATGTGAACATGATTGCACCAACCTGCACTGCTTAGACTAGTGCTGGTGAGCAGGACAAAAAAACAGTGCCAAAAATGACAGGTGAAAGAAAGCTGCCAGTCCTCACTGGGCAACAGGAATCCCTGAGCAACTACAGAAATCACGAAAAACCCGGAGCCCCTTTTGAGCCTTATAATGCCTCGATCATTCACTGGCTTAATTTCCTCATATTTAAAACAAAGTATCCATATTCATTTTCATATGTCCCTTTTTATTCTCTTCCAGCTTCCTTACAACTAACACAACACTGAGCTATATGCTTGAATGCATTACTGATTTTTTTCCCATTCCAAACCACTTTTTTTTGGAGTGACAAAATAACAATTTTCTAACTTCGTTTTCTTGAGCCTCCACAAATATTTGAAAAGATGCTTTTGGAATCATAAGTTCTCAGAAATATTATATAGAAACTGTACTCTTTATTTTTCCCCTTCAGCAGGTCTTTATCATTTATTTTTCCAAATTCATTGTGTGGGGATGATTGTCAGAATGTGCTGACTAACAGGAATACCTAATGGATGCACCATGCATGCCAGTAGTTCTAAATTTGAAATGATTTCCAGCTGTCTTTTCTGGAATATGAACAGTACCTGCTTTTCTTCTCTATATTTCAGATTCTTGCCTGAGCAGCCCACATATATTCCTCCTTCAGAAACTGCACAAGCACTAAATCTTCAAATTCCCTTCTTCATTGCTCTGTTGAGTCAAAAATTTACATAATTGCTCAGAAGTTATTTTCCTAGAATGAATATGAATCTTGAAGGAAATAACTCAGTCCAAAGTCCACTTGTTTCCCAGTTCAAAGGTCTTACTGAGCCCATTTGCACATTGTGTGGCCAAGAATACTTTCATATGCTGACTGTTGACTAAACATTTTTGAAAAATTATTTACAATATTTAAATAATATAGTCAAATCATCAGAGAATTGCTCTGAAACTGTACAGATTTTTTCCAGGAAGAAATTCCGGAAGCAAAATTGTCTCGGCATGGCAGGTCAAGTAAATAAGGCACAAAAACACAGGATTTTTTTATTTACTTTCTAAAATGTGAATGAATAACAATGACAGAAAAATTCCAGAAAATGATCACTTCTCTGCTTAAATGTCTGGATGTTCCTTGCGTGGAAAAAGAGTGTCTTTGGATGATCTGTAGCCAAGTCAACTGTGGAGATTACTGAACATCCTACAAAGCCTTGCTTTTCATACGAGCCAGGCTAAAGTCGGGGTCTTAGTGGGTTCCATAAAGTCAAAAGTGTTTTCATGCTGAGATGAAGTAACTATTCAATCTCTATAATTTAGTAAATTGGATTTGATGTCACTCCCATTGATTTTTCTTTCCCATAATTTCTCAAAGTTTTCATAACTGCAAATGACAATTAATATTTATATTCAACCATAAAACAGACAAGCATCCATTGATTATTTTTTTCTTGAAAACTTTGCTGGGGTCCTGTGTCTACCCTACAGTCAGAATGACAATTGTAGCTTAGGAAGCAGTGATAAAGTAATTATGGCAAGCTGGAGCACTGAATGAGTTAGTTATTTGGATACTTACCAAAGTCTTGAGGATGTCTGTATGAATTTCTCAGGTAGCTTCAGAAGCCGAGATAGGTTGCATTTCTAATAATGGGTGTTTAATCCATACCTACCAAAGCACAAGGAAGGGTTTCAGGCTCTGTATCAGAATACACACATATGAAGCTTTTGTTTTCACAATGTGTCATAGAAGCAATGTAATAAAATGGCAGTCAGTTCAGAAGCCTGTTCACTCCAGGGTGTTTAAATAATGGAGAAAAACCACAAGTGTGCATTAGCTATCCTACAGAATATGCAGCCTTCATCACTTCCAGACAGAAATTTAGCTCTCTAAAGAAATAGCTATCTGTATATGAGCTGGAGAGTGGACATTAGTTTTACCAGGTAAAACTTGCAAGGTAAAACTTGCAAGGATATGAGAGGATGAAAAATATTAACACTGCAGTTCTTGAAGTGTAAAAATAGCCAGTGGGGATTACAGTAACTGGACAGGAACCCATTAACATTGGATTCCTAACCAACACAAATTTTATTCAATCAAAATATCTCCAGTACCTAGCTATACCATGCTACAGTCTCGACATGGATATATGCCATAGGAATGAGTGAAATGTCTACTCATCCAGCATGCCACCATTTTATTTCAGGAGTTCAATTCCTCATCTGTATATTTAAGACAAGGTATGAAAAGATACCAATGATGCAAGTAAGGGACAATTTTGCTTGAAAATATTTTATATTAATTCTGTGAAAGTCCAACTGAATAAAAGAAACACAAGGCAATTCAAACGCCAGCATTCTTATATTTACACTGGTTATGTAAGTTACACCACTTTTCATTTTACTGTCCGCTCTCCCAAATATACATATAAAGAAAAGCAACTCAAACAGTAGGCAGCAGTACAAACGGATCTTTTTGTTCATTACTGTTGTAAGAGATTCATCCCTTATTTCATCAAAGTAGAGCTGCCCTTGACTAGAAAGTGAATATTGTGTTGAATTCAGCACCTGTGTACTAAAAAGCATTTTTCTACCACAGCTCATCTATCTGTCACACACATCATCCAGTCTTTCAAACTGTTTTCTGAAAGTGGGAAGACAGATCTATTTCACACTAGAGTCGCTTTTTCCTTCATCCTACATCTTTCAGATCTCTCCTTTTAATTTCTCTTTCCCTGTTTATACGTTATATGACATTAATTATTGCTAAATCTCACTGAACCCGTGGTTGCCTTGGCTCAGTTTCACCTTGGCTCCAATAATCTCTCCACCTTAGCTAAGTGCTTTTAGTTAGACCAGTGCACACACAGCAATGTTCCTATTCCACTTTCCTCCTTTGCTTTCCAGGGCTGGAAATGCATGATTTCCTCCCTGAGGGTATAACACTTGTGAAACACTTGGACAGTATGGTTTTATGATCCTAGAGTATAACTGAATAGTTAAATTAGAGTATAACTGAACACTGTTTATTTAAAGCAGAAATGCATTAACAGCTCAAAATGTCAGGACTTTGCTATATTGGTTGCACATTTTCCATCACCACATCTAGTAGAAGGTACTGGGAATATGGAGAACTACAGTTCCTAGTTTTGTGATGCATGCATGCAGGCCCCCACGTGTAATTAAATGCAGCTTCAAGGAGTTACAGCCTCTAGACCATTCCCCTGGGACACACCAAATCACTGTATTTCCCTGTAGCTAGCTCAAGACTCCTGCACTAGAAGCTACAAATTATTTTCACATTTACACATGAGAACAGGCCTCTAGACTGAAAATATTCTTAAATAAAAGTTTCTTAAGGGACCAAAGTTGCCTGAAAGGTGGGAAAAAAATGAAAAACTGTTGGACCGTACCAAGGACACACTTTCTGCCCTGAAACATCTGTGGTAAATACTGTGCCTAACCAGAAAAAAAATAGGTATAAAGTACAAGAAATCAACTGGAATTAATTTAAAATATAAAACACTTTGTCCCATGGTTAAACATATTTAGCACTTTCTAGTGTTTTAGGACTTGGAATTCACAAGGGGAAGAAAGAGGCTCTCTCTGTTTTCTCCCTGCCAAGAGCTGTTCCCCTCTGCTACCGCATTTGTGATGGTTTCAGTAAGGAAAGAAAGAAAAGCAGTAAGCATTTTTCAAGATTTAGCAACACCCCTCAAAAAAGAATGTTCAAAATCATAACAGCTTGCACGTTTACGCCTTTGCCTTTTGGAGACAGTCCTCCAATGACTAAAGGAAAGGTGAAGTTGACAGAAGCACAAATTGACAGCTGCCTTACAGACTTTATATTTTCGCTTCTCCCTAAAGCAGCACAGGCTAATTCTTGCCAAGAAAAAAGTAGCTCTGGAGAATGTCAGCCTATGTTACCTGCATGAGCCAGGCTTCTGTGGAGATGTCTGTGGCAGATTGCCAGCCACACTCTTGGGAACCTTACAACCCAAGGTTGTATGCTCTAAACAACTGTGTTTTTCAGACTCTGCTGCAAGCTTCTAAATGTTTTCAAGCACTACTGTAGACTTCTGCAGTGTGAATTGAAGTACGCTGGCAGTAAGCTTGCTTTCTTAGTTGTTGTTTGTGGATCTTTTAATAAAACTGCATTGATTCTCAGATAACTGTCATGGAATGAAATCCATTACTCCAGAATTTTGTCTGCCCTGGAAAAACTGACTTTCCAAGGTATATTAGAGTATACTTCTTCATTAAACTGAGTGTAAGAAGAAGAAAAAACTGCATTCTTTTATCAATATGGATTTACAGTAATGAAGCAGTATCCCCCTTTTCATGCATCACTAATGTTATGAATAGCAACACCAATTCTTCTTGGCTGCTCTGTTGCCCTTGCTGGCTCATTAGGTTTATCAGTTAGAATTCACACATCTCCAAAATTTCTTAGAGCTGTGTCTGTCCTTCTGTGACTGTTGGAATCAGAGCAGGACCTCTCAGCATATTTGTGCTGGATTCCTTTTTCAGCCCATAGTGTTGTCACTGTTCTTTTCTTCTTGTGTCCTGTGGCTGCATACTGCAAGACCACATTCCATCACACTTTTTTTTTCTCTGTATCCCCTCTCAAGTTCTCTTTGTAGAAGTTTGCTTGTTTACCTTCATTAAAATACACTTTCAGGTTTTCTCCTGCTTTCTCCAGATTACAGATGAATGAAACGACTGGTTTAGCTATAAAAAGTATATGCCAAGAAAAATGTTGATTCTAGGAGCTTTTTTAGGATACACATAGGTTTTTCTTCCTCTGAATCTGCACAGACTTTGCAGACTTCACTCTACAATACAAACAGGAAAAAAAAGACAAGTTTAAAATGGCAGTCACCACGGTACTGTGTCCTCTCCTAAACACACTTATGTACCACCTATAAGGTTTAAGAAACCTTCAGTGCATCCCCAATAAAAGGCCTCTTTGCTTTCCTTAATGCCAGCACTAGTAACTGTTCACTTTCAGGACTTTTTAGAGGAGGTGGCCATGCTACATGGCTCGGACAAATGTCAGTGCCTTACCACTACATTTGTTCTGTCTACCCACAGTTTTTTACCCAGCACTTTCTAGATGACACATTGGGAAAGTAGTTCCTACGACTTAGGAGTGAAGTGGCAGTTTCCTCAGTGACTGGGTTTGTTTCAGGGGCAGTCACCTGCCTAATCAATGGTAGTACCAATGCAGATTTTCACTTGGAGCAAATATTTCACTTTCAGATCTGTAAGAATATAAGCCCTTTGATTTTTGACAGCTAGTAAAAGCCAATTTTTAGCAATGTATTCAGTTAATTTACAGTGCAAATAAGGTATCAGATGTGATGGTGACAGAGAGAAAAATCATGACTCCTGTAGGATAATCCCAGCAATTCTGTGCACCTCAAGGTGCTTGAAACAATTTTAGTTTTGGGAACAGTGACATTTTTGAAAATAGTGTATTTACATTCATGCACAATTTCACTGAACACAGTGGTGCACTATATAAATTTAGGGATCTGACTTCACTACATCTAGATGAAAACTGCATTTCCCCAATCACTTTTATACAGTAAGTGCAAGTATATCAAAAGAATGAACACATCTTGCGGTCTTCCTGCTGTCAGTCTCCCATGCTTGGCACTCATGTTTGTGAGGCAGTGTGGAGAGCTAATCAGAGAATGGATTCAGAAGAGTATCATCCTGGAAAAAAATGGCTCATTGAAGAGGGATGTGAGACTTTTCTGAGACATAATATGAATGCAGACACATTAGGAGATGCAGAATGAACTGCTGTGGTAAGTGGACAAGACAAATTTATCTGGAGTCAGTGCCGGTTTCTGATGGAGTGAGGTGTTGGTGGGAAATCAGGGTCCCAGCACCAAGTACATACACCCACTTGTCTGCATGCCAACAAGGGGATTGCTGGAATATACTGCAGACCCCTTCTAGTTCATGCATTTGGGCTTCCTTCCTATTACAACTGGGACACGAGGAATAATAAAGTCTTCTGTAGCAGAGGACTTGCAGCATCAGAAATGGAAGAACTCATGCCAGAAATGGGCCTGTGAAGAAAATGAAGGAGCTAGACAAAATGCCTTAAAAACTGAAGATTTTACTGTATTGTAAAGTGGATTCCTTGCCCTTTTTTCCTTAGTCATGGTTCTTCTCAAAAAACCCCTGAGAAACCCCTTGTCTGTTTGGTTAGGTCTTCAGGGATTGGTCCTTGAAGCTCTCTGTTTAAGTGTCCCTATTGGCCCTTATTAACCCTTTTCCATTGGTTGTTATCCCTGGATTCTTATTGGTGGTACTTTGGATCCCCTAAAAACCTATAAATACCCCTAGCCATGTTATTAAACTCTCTCTCTGCTTCTCCTTCCTGTGGTCTCTGTGTTGCTCTTTCTCCGGCATCTCGAGGACCGTGTGTGGGGGGCTGAAGGGGGGAGCATCTCCTACCAGCTGTCATAGTCTTCCTCTTGGATGGAATCAAGATACATCCAATTGTGCATGTTGAGATTTGGAAGCTCCTGGTTGCTCTGTTTTGTGGAGCTTTTATGCAGGGTTTGGCCACTTTAATTACTCTGGAGATTAGCTGCACAAGACTGGTTTAATTGGCAGAGAAACCAAAAAAGTTAAAAAACAAAACAAACCAACCAAACAAAAACAAAAACCCCCCAAAACAAACATATTTTAATTAGTTCTTTTTAACTAAACTATAAAGGACAATGTCAAAATATGGAGAGAGGTACGAGCAGGCACACTCGTTTGTCATGGTCATACTCAATGTACTTGGCTTTTGTGGAATGGACTTCACATCCCAAGCACCTGCAGTCCGTGGCTAAAACCTCCTGGCTCATACACAAAGCTTTCACTATCATATTGATACCCTGTAGTTAAAGGAATTCCTAATGTTGCTGTGGCTCCAAGGAAACTTGTTTAGTTAATGTTCTCTAGGGGAGGCTGTTGATGAATTTGCACCTTTCTCTGTATTAAGGCCCTCTGTGGTGGATTTACTGGCAGACGGGTGAAGAGGTATGACCGGGTTCAGTATGCTGAGTCCTGTGCTCCGCAGTGCATTTGTGGCTTCCTGGCTGAACAACTTTTTCATTCACACTGGACTTATATCTGCCTTTTGAGCAAACCAGAGATCATAATTTACAGACTGCCTTAATTAACACTTTGCTGTCAGAAGGGCCCATCAGTACATGTACATCACCAGGCTGCTGTCAGCTAGCTGTGCAGATCCAAGGATTGCAGGAGACAGGTCTTTTTCAGGAGACTTCTGCTGGGGAGAGCAATAGCAGCACTCGCTGGCAGCTCCTGCTTTTGCAAGCGTGAAAGGGGCAGAAATGCGGTGCGAGGGCTACACTCTTGGAGAAAAATCCATTGTGCTTCTTCACCCATGCTGGTCAATGGTATGAAGTGGAAAGCATGGCTCTAGTTCAAGTGTTGATATTGACAGAAGAACATTTTAGGCAACCATGATGACTGGCTTCTGCCCAAAGACAGGAATGGGCTTGTGTGCCATCATTTTTAAAAAGTGGTCCAGACTGTGTTCAAGCTGCAGTGCCATGTAAATACACGCTCATGAAAGGCCTTAACAGTGGCTTGCCTGTGGATGTACTGGGAACCAGTAGCAGTATAAACGACTGATCCCTCCAGGTCAGGCTGGCTTAGCATGCTGCCCCTCGACTGAATTGTGTCTTTCATAGGAATGTTCTCATTAAATCAAAATGATTGCAGAACTCAAATAGCCATATTACTGTAGTGCTTGGAAGCTCAGAATCACTGCAATTCCTTTTCGCCCTTTAATTTTCACAGCTTTTAATGAAAAGAGTAAATAAAATAACTAATTAACCCTTAGAGTGTGAAGGCTTTTTATCACTTCCATGCTGGCTGGTCGGTGACACAAGAGTGCCTGGACCGCATGTCTGCCTAATACCACTCCTCCTCTCTCCACCAAATCAGCTATGCTGGCACTGTCACAGATCACTGCCCAGAGTCTGGGGCGGGGGGGTGGCAGACATTAATTGCTCCCACTACCTAAAGTGTCAAATGGAGCTGGTTTCCTTCCTATCACTTACACTAATTTGCAATACTGAACTGGTGCTTTAGGAGGTGGAAGAATTTAAAAAGCACTGTAGAGTCCTTGTCTCACCTTCCTGAAGCACTGCAGGCTTTGGAAACTGCCTCTTGCTTTTTTCTGTGACACCAGAGCTGTGTGTTGTGTCACTGCATGACAGAGGAGAGTCTCTACTTTTAATGATCTTGAACCTTATTCATTGTGCTAGCCTTATTAGTGACTAGTTTCTCAAATGTCTCTACAAGACGCTTTTGAGGTCTAAGAACTCTTATTTTTAAGACCTTTAATGAGTGTGAAGGAATAGAAGAAAGAAAAGATCTTCCTAGTACAGTCCACAGACGCAAACTTAAGGCTTAAACCTTGATCATGAAGTGGAGGAAGTTTATTTCTTCTTCCCCCTTAGGAATAAGTCTATATTTAGGAAGAATATACTGAATTTATTCAGTTATCACTGGAGTTCAGATTCATATCCTCACTCTCCTCTCCCCTTCCCTCAAAACCAAATTCTAATAGACACCAGCAGGTTATTTACTCAGCAGGAGTTAATGGAGCTCCAGGTGATAGAGCTGCACATCCAGGACATCGATTTGCTCTGATAATAGCACTTCACTGCTTCTCACTTTGTTTTTGCTTTGTTTTCACCTGGCATGTTACAACCTTGCAAGGCCTCATACAGGCACGCTTGTGCTCATTTGGAGCTAGCAATGTCGATTGAGTTTTACAAGTAAAAAAAATCAATATAAAACAGGCTGAGATCGATCTAAAAGTGTCCCTGCAAGAAAAGACACCCTAATTTAATTGACTTTAAGAACTGCACTTTTAGTTAAGGTCCTTGTGCAAATGAAAAATCTAGTGAACAAAATCACAAAGAATTAGGTGATCAAGTTCTCAAAATTTTACTCATAACCTGCCAAAAAATACACCTTTTGCCCGGTGGATATTAAAGTCTCCAACATTAGGACCTATTATAAATGCACAGTGGACAGAGTCCAAAGCCTTGAAGAGTGGAGGGAAGATGTGTCCATGTGACTGGCAATGTGCCTGCACAGCTGTATCTGTTTCACTGGCACAGGCACACAGGCTTGAACAGGTGCCCCGTATAGAATGTGACATCATTGCAAATGTCAGGGGGCTTCCAGCAGCAAATTTGGTTTGCTGCAGTGGAAGGGAGAGAAAGTAGAGTGATGTAAGAGTATTGGTTGATCCCAGGGAGGAAGGGAGACTGTGGAGAAGCCATTAAGAGAGTCTGGGTGAGCAAGGGATGGATAGAGGCTGGTGAAGTGCAGGAAGGTTGAGTGCAAGCAAGGAAGAGTAAAATGTTGTGTGCAACTTTGGGAAGAGCATAGGGATCTCTGCCTTTTCTCTTGTTCCCAGTACAACCTGCAAATTAGGACACTAAGAAATAAACAGATATGGGTTTGAACCTATTCACTGCCCTCTGAATGACATCGATCATAGCTCTAACATCCCTATTCTTTGGACCTATGAGGGACTAAAATAATCAGCTTCAGAACAAAATGTATGTACAACTGTTAAGAATTGTGTTTTCCAGGGAGCATTTACAGTGCAATGTTTTCCTATGTTAATATCACATATAAAATAATTTCTCTCTGGCGTTAGATAATTGCTGCAGAGTTTAGATAGTTTGAAGCCAAACTTACTTGCCAATTCTAACTTTTTATTTTTTATCTTTCTCATGTTCTATGAACAGGACAAGAATAAATCACTTTTATTGTATCTTATTTCCAGACCTGGCACCTGATAACACTTTGTTCTAAGAAAAGTCTTTCAAAGATTAAATGCTGAAGATGCATTTGAAAAGAAATGTTTGTGTTTGTGTGAGCAGTGTGATGGATAAACAAAAAGAGAATGAACTTTAGTTAGTCTTCCAAATTCTATTTCGTGCACAGAGAACTTGAATTTCTCCCAATTTTGCTTTCCCTTTGGGTAAAGATGGAGATAAGGCTCAAAATAGTACTGTCAGTTCAGAAACCCCTACTTCTTTTTTTAATTTTCTTTTTTCTTTTTCTTTTTTTTTTTTTACTACAAGTTGGATCTCATTTCTAATTTCTAATGATAAGAAGTCTTGTCCTGAAACCCTGTTAATTAATTTTGACTTACAAGCCTCTGGGGATTTGGCAGCCTTTTTTTCTTACTGTTTTCCCCCCAAGACATTATTAATGTATTAAACACTTTGTTCAGTAACCTTGGACACACATCCATAAATCAAATATTTATACTGTTCTAGATCTGTGAAAAATAGGGTCATGAGTAAATCTGAAATGTATCATATATGGACATATGTTCTATCTCTCATAATGTTCTGTATTTTCCTGTGTTCAAGTTTCTGCTTATGAGTTTTTTCTTCAAAATCTACTGTTAACAAAAAAACATGATCACTTAAGAAACTAAAATTCCTAATGCATAGGAAATTGCAAAATGAAAAACAAAAAGAAAAAAGGTCTTATTTAAAAAGAGATTGTTATGTTCCTCTCTCTCTCTCTCTTTCAGCCCCATTAAAAAAGAAAAAAAGTAAAAAGAATTCTTCATATTTAAAAAGTGAAGCACTATTTTATTTCTGCCTTTCCAAAGAGTTCATAAGCCCAAGACCTTTGTAACTGTCATAATTCAATGATCAGAAAACCAGGCAGGTCCAAGGTCTGGAAGTCATCGTTCCAAAACGGGAAGCCTAGCCAGCAGACTCCAAGGCTGACAGCTCATTCTTAGCCTGCTGGGTGGATTGTTGGCAAGCCAGATCTCCTGGGGTCACTGGCAGCCTCCCTACCACCCCATTTTTCAGCTGTCTAAGTCTTGGTGGTGTTTTCTTACCTGCTAAGTTTCTAGGGCATGGGGGCAAAATATGTTCTGCTCTCCCAAGTCCAAGGTGAGCACGACCTCCCAAAAGTCTCCAAAGAGTGAAACCAGATACAGACAAGACCACCAACTCAGGGGGAAATACCACTCTGAATATTGAAACCATTCAACTACTGTATTTCAGAGAAACTACTTTGTAAAGGATAGCAAAGTATAAACCATGTGAGCGACTCAGAACAATCAAACCAAAGCCACCAACTGATGAGACTCTGATAATGACAGGGAGAAGCACAGAGGAAAGCACCAGCTTTTACCACCAGTGAATGAGACCACACAATGAGATATTGTTGTGTCTCTACAGTGGGATGCTACCACCTGTGTTCCTACAGTCTGTTGCTCAAACCCTGAGCAGAAGAGGACGAGGATCATCACTGTGGACCAGGCTGCCTACCTCAGGTTCAGCTTTCACTGCGTTGTGAGGAGTTGGCAGTTCTTTGCCCATATCTCTTGCCAAAAAATGAGCCAGTCGTTTTATGTCAGTCTCAGTCTTCTTACTTCATTTTTGTACATTGTGAATTTGATTTGAACCCAAAACACAATAAATGTGCAATGGCCCTTTTTATCAGACTTGCTAACTCTGACAATGATCCACCCCAACCCCTTCTTGCTGCTTGCCTGTTTATATGGTGAGCTGAATGTCTCACGCTGGAGAAATTCAGTGAAACAGCATTTTCCTAAAAGGTGCTGGGTAATATGATGTGAGACACAATAAAAATACTTTGGCGGGAATAAATTAGCTGTATTTTCAGTTTTTCTCTCTGGAATATTCAAAACAACTGAAAGTTGCTATTTTGCCATAGAGGGAAGAGCCTAACACCTTTCAGTTTGCTAGCAGTCAGGGAATATGTCTAGGTGTTTTGAAAATCCCAGTGGTGATCTGTTGGAGAAACTACTAACTTGTGCAAAATCTGTTCTTCTGACAGTGCACTTCAAACAGTGACCAAAGTTAGACACTCTTCATTTGCTGTGGATAAAATAACTCCTTCCAGCACTAATGGCAGTTAGGTTTATAAAAGATGAAACTTGTATACTATGCACTTGTCTTTTACTTCTCCTTTAGACTTCATTTGTGACTTAAATCAGTTTGCAGTTACTAGTTCCTTCCTGCTCAGACATGTAATCTGCAAGGCAAAAAGAGAAGTTGAAACAGTCTGCATTAACTGAGTTCTCTCTTCAACACATACTGCTATTTCTGAGGTGCACCAATTATCAGTGAAGAGTTTTATATCTCAGTGCTGGGTGGAAGTAAGGAAGTAAAAAGCTAATTCAAGCAAAGTACAACAAACAAAGCTCTAATTAAAAAATGGAGATTGACAATAAAAATTGTCAGAAATATGTGTACCTTTTTTCATATTTGTTTACAGAGAGAAGAAATCCTCCTTGCAAAAATATTTCCACAAAATGAAAATATTTCTTCAGAGGATGTTGTTTAATGTTGCTCAACATTAGCAAACTGTAAGCATCAAATCCATTTTGATATATACTTGCTCCTGAGTGCCCCGTTTCCCAGGCACTGATTCTGCCCTGAAGCATCCTGCTCCCTGAGGCCCAGGGTAGGAAATGCTGTCAGCATGTTAGTGTAGCTCTGGGCAGAGACTGTTGATTGTATCAATTGTTTGATAATCTCTTGGCTGAGCTGCAATTTGTTGAGCATAGCATTTTTAGGAGTGGTCCAAGATGACCACCCTTTTTTGTTATCTTTAGCAAGCCCCTTGGGCTGAACTTAGGTTTTGAAGTGCTTTGTCATCTGATGTCCCATTGTCAGGACTGAATATATGTCATCTGATCAATTAATTTCTTTTTAAAAGTCTTTTTTAAAGTCTTTTTTTAGAAGACTTAATTTTTATGGTTTACTTTACCTTATTTATACATATGTGCACACAAGTAGTCTGGTGGAAAAAGCCTTGACTGAAGGTGAAGCGAAGTGTTTTCAGGGCTAAGTAATATGGTAAAGAACATTGTGGTCACCTCTGCTTAATAAGGAGATGTTAATAAAGCTAATAAGGAGATGTTAATAAAGCTAACATATTTAGGACTGCTGCAAAGGGGATGCAAACCTGAGATGGAGCCAGTGCAAGAGTGAGTTAATGGTGTAACTGATGTGTGATTGATGTGCAATCATCTGTACACCACAAACCTTGCCAGAAGTCAGCCTGTACTGAAAATGCAGCAATAATAAAAGGAAGAAAGGACGTTGTGTAGGTGACTAGCCACACAGGACAAAAATGCCTGCTGCTGCCTGAATGGACAGGAGTCTGCAGTTAGTGTTAGCATAGGATAACACTAAAGGTCACACATACTCTCTTTTAAAGAGGGAGAGCACTTTGTGCTCTCATTTTTTGTGTTGAGTGAGTGAAAAGACTAACCATATTTCTTTTTGAGACACGAGCTCATGCTACAGATTTTATTTTTTTTATTTGTGGTTGAAGTCATCCAACCATGATTTTCTGACCGGTGGGAAAGATAATAGCTCCTCGATTCCTGGGGAAAAGCAAAGCATTAGAAATGGAGTAGATCGAGTAGGTATTTGGACCCTGGCATAAGACTTGTGCTTTACATTTTTCTCCTAGTTTGTTCAGCTGTGTGCTTCCTACAAGACATCTATGGGTTGCCTATGACTGATACCCAAAAAGTATTTAAGAACTATTCAAGTGGCCTATTTGCTCATCAGCTGTCATGTCAAGAACGTCTCCGGGAGAAAAAAAAAAAGAAAAAAAAAAAAAAAGGTGACTCCAGCATAAAATTAATATGAATGAGAGAGGAATTGAGTTGTGTGTTTTGACAATTTTCTCTTACTGTAGTAGTCAAACTTATTTTGACTGGCACGAATTTTAGCATATTAGTAGCAAATGTGAATTGCTTTGTGCAATGGAAATGCAATCAAGTGCACCCATTATTGTAGTCTATCATTTTAATTCAATACATTCCTTGGATTTTGTTTATATAGTGCTTTTGGCAAAAGTAAAAAAATGTACTCTTTTATAAGTATCATGGGGAGGCAGGCAAGTTAAATTATCAAGTTAAAAATACACTACTAAGACTCTTAAAAGTTACTAAAAATCTATAAAATTATACAGCTGTGTTTTTTTCACTGTCACACATTGCCCAACTATTGTATTTTTAAACTCTGGAAACCGAAAGGCTGAAAGTAAAGCTGCCTCATTTTCAGGATTTTCTTTCTTTTTTCTTTTTTTTTTAAATTTTCTTTCTTCTTTTTTTTTTTTTCGGCCCTCTTTGTAGTTCTTCTCCACCTCTGATTTCTGGCTCCAACATCAATCATGGAAAATGCCAGAAAAAAATCTTTCTTCCCCTCATCCCTTAAACATCTCTGCACAACCTCACAATTTTTGGTAGAGAACATTTGAACAGTAGACAAATCACTTGGGATACTTTTATGGAACTTGTGAAGATGTAAACTTTGAATTAATTTCTTCATCTCCTGCTGCTCTGCTTCTGACTCACTGACTGGGATTCATCTGGTCAAATTAGTCTTCCTCCTGAGATGGTGTGAGCATCTACTTATTGACTGTTGACTTTGTTAACCTTTTCAAATCCCTACTGTCTATTAAGATATCTAAAATTAGATGCTAAAGGTCTCTAGGGACACAGATCACCTGTCCTGCACATCCATAATGCAGGTGTCTAAATTTTTATGACCTTCAAATGTCCTGCTTCTTAGACACCTATATTGTACAGGTTGAGTCTTTAAAACTCCAGCATCCAGCTCTTCTGAAGCAGTCTTCTTCATTAGTGAGAAGATAATTACTGATACCATCTGTGTTTGTCCTGGCACAAGTGGAGGGCAGAGCAAGAACAGAGTTTATCACAGTGCACATTATTTACTATAAGATCAAGCATGTAGATTGATGAGAGATAGCAGAAAGGCTTATCTTGTATCCATACAAGAATAAACAAGAGGTAGAGATAGTTTGAGATGCTTTAAGGAGGTCATTATTAAGGCTTAGTTTATGCAGAACCTGGACAAAGGAGGGAAAATGAATGGATGAGTTCTCTGAAGGCCTGAGACAGGACGTGAAAGAAAATTGAATACTTATACTGAGACATATGATCACAAGGGGTGGTATGCTGAAGACATGGCTTAGGAGGAGATTCTACTCTGAAGCCCTCCTCCATTTCAGCTTCTTAGGCTTCACAGGTAAGGCTGTTTAGACTGAACATTGACAGTGTAAATAACTCTGGTCCTCAGCAGACCGTGGATTTATTGAACACTTGGACCATAGAAATGAATGACAGAGCAATATAAGGATCTGGCAAGGAAATACAATGAAGATAAGAAGTGGGGTACATTATGGAGAAGGTGAAAAAAAAAATACTCTCCTGATGAAAACTGGTTTTAATGTGCTCCCGAGGATAACAACATACATAACTGCTGATACATGTTTCCTGACCTGCCTCCTGAGCTGTATCAGGAATTTAGGAGTCATTTGTAAAGCTATGCAGTATTGTCACAGGGGCACAGATAGCTGTTTTATCCTGTTCCTTCCTTTTCCATGTCATCAAGAAAAGTCTACCTCCATGGCTAGGGCATGCTGTTCTTTCCAAGGACAGCTAGAGAATACAGACTGTGTCATGACTGGAAATGTTCCTACTGTCTACAGCTGATTTTTGTCATATGAAGTGCAGGTGTTCTGCTGGGCTCAGTGCCTGACTGGTTTAGATGCCTAACCTCTGACAGATGAGTTTCTGAGTCCTATATGAAGATACAATTTGAAGGCCTGGTTTTCAGCTTACTACTTAGATTAATTTAGGTGGTTTCCCTGTCTATTATGCTCAGTCTTAAGGCTAATTGGCACATGACTAAGAGTTGTTTCTAACTGTGGTCACTATACTACATCAGCTATGTTTGGATAAATAGACTGCATTGTTTGAAACCCAAAAGTCTTTCCTACTGTTTCTTAAACAATTTATGGTACTCAAAATGTTTCCATTTAAAAAATCACTAAACAAAGGAACCTGCTAATAGAGTTGCTTCTCAATTTTTGCTAACAGCAAGGATCCACTTTTTGGAACTTCACTCAAAGAAGAAAGACAAATATTTTATTCACACAGCTCATTATTTATATTTGGTGTCATGGGTGTCCTTTCATTTCTGTACTGGCTTCTAAATCTCTTCAAAGAGAACTGCAGCTGTAAGCAGATGCTATTCCTTGATCCTGGCAAAGAACCATTCTTCAAGAGCAGAGTCCTACAGTGAAGTTTGATAAAGCAGACTGTTAGCATCAATTCTTCACTCAAAGATCCATCTTTCTGTCTTATTCTGTGTGTTATTTTTAGTCTTTTGTAAAATCTCATTTCCAAGCCGTAGGAATGTCTTTGACATCAAGCCGAGTTTCAGTTGACTTTCTAAAGCAGTCAAGTTCTGCTCACTAACTGGAAAAAGAGAGGCCTCTTAGAATAGCTGTTCGGTTTTCCCAAGATCTCAACTGCCCTCTGAAATATCTCCACTCCACTAACTAGAGAAGAAACACTTGCACCCCTAGACATCTCAGCTGCCTGGGGGTAGGTCTATGTTAGTGTTTTGCTTCTAATCAGAAGTGTGTTTTAAGCCAAGTGTCTCTAACATGCCTACTTGGTGTGCTATGGTCCATGAGCTGTAATACATGAACTGGATTTCAATCTGATTATACCAAGCTGGAAGGTGTTCTCCAGAAGTGCACATAATGTGCATCACTTGCTGATAGTTTTTTTGGCTCATGGGACTGGAGCAGAGCCAAACTGAAATGCCCTCCCATGTTTAGTGTGGACAGCAGGCACTCTTGCAATGAATATTTTGCTTTACAGATCTGTTTGTGTTGTATTGCACTGTCTAATACTATAGCTAAAATGAGTGAGGCAGATGCCCAGGAGAGTTTGCCAGGAGGGTTCCAGGGCAAGCATTGAAGTGTGTATTAAGCAGACACCTAAGGCTGAATTTACATTGAAATATAAACACAATTTGCAACTTGCTTGGCCACGAGGTAGAGGTCCATGTCCCTCTTTCACTCTGTGAAGACACCAGGCTGTGAAATGCTCAGCTGCTTTTCCTTTGGACGCTTGAATAAAAGGGACTTGAGAGTTCCCAGTAGGTCTCCAGAGCAGGGTGCTTCAGGTGAACACTGAAAGACTTTGTTGGGGTTTTATTACTCTAGGGGGAAATGACAGGAAATATTTTGTACTTTTAAGTAAAAAGAAGCAATAAACCTTATGATGAATTCGATGAGGGTGAAATTTAAAGCTCTGAATAGAATTCTTTACATGCATTTGGGTAAAAATAATTAAGCATAGACATATGATAATTGATCTGTATGTGAATTTCAAACATTTTATAGAGAGACAGAATCCTTAGAGCAAGGCTGAGGCTGAAGCTGGGAATACTTTTATCAACTGTGAATTGGGAAAAATAGCTCAGCAATTTGTTTTTTGAGTATTGGGTTTCCTTGAAAAGGAATCTCTGAACACTAGGAATCCCTTCACATTGCTTCTACTGTCTACTGTTGTGAAAGGGCAACATACATTCTAGGAGACAGAAGTAACAGGGAAAAAAAACACAGGGAGGTGAAGATACTTTCCAAACATTTGTTTTGAAACACACTGCAGTTTAGTCTACTTCACTTAAATCTCAGAAGCTACTGCTACCACAACAAAATAAACAAAAATAAATTGACTTTGGCTAAAGACCACCACAGATTTGGCTGTTTTACCAAACAGTTACCTAAATGTGTGAGATCAATCTTGAGCAAGGTTTGAGTCTTAAAGACCAGCTTGTTCAATTGCTTTATGTCTTGCCATGCTGATTATTTTAATATTTTAAGAGCAGATACCAGGAGAAATGGAGAGCCTGCTAGTTCAGTAACTGGTAAGCACATACTGTCACAGCGGTCACTTTTTTTACCTACCAGGCCATGCAATGCTGACCTCTGACATGTTAGAAATTTCTGCAGGATGTCTGCAAATCATACCTACCCTATCTATCAAAATTTCATCCAAATGTTCTATGGTTTCCAGAAAAAGATTACTCTTTGTTTTTTTTTTCTTCCATGAATAAATGTAGGGGAGCCAAAAACATTCTCAGAAAACAGCCAGGATTTCCAAGATTTCAGTCCCACTTCTGGCAACATGCTGGGAGCATATAGAAGGAAAGAAAGAAGAGGCTAATTAGGGGAGGAGGGTAACATGTAACATGTTCTATCACTGGTACTCACTTTTGGAGAATGAGTGTACTGTCTGCTCTATTGCACAGTGATCAAACAGAAAATCTGTAATTTGAGTTTAAAAATGGAGCTCATGCATTACCTTTGTTCAGACCCAGACTACCTTAATTTTTCAGTCCTTCTCTTGAATAAAATGAACTTTTAAGAGGACCCTCCAGACCAGGAGCACAAAGCTTCACTGATTAGTAAAAGCCAGTGCAGAGCTGTGGAAATATCACAGGTCCAAACTCCTTCCAAAACATTTGCCCTTTGGATAGAGAAATTTATTTCTTCTCTGCTGGTGATGTCTCAAAGATCCAAAAGGGAATTCCATATAAAGAGGCAGCTAGTGCAATTGTCAAATGCTGATGCTGTTTCATGAATGAGCTCTGGTCCCTGAGAATAGTAGAAAATTGTGAGATATGCATCATCAGGTAGCACAGAGACTGAGATGTCTGGTATTAGTACACTAGTACTGATGTTCTGGTCATCACTGTTTCAGGACTTTCACTCAGCAGTGAAGATAAACAATTTGGATTTAAATCCAGAAAGACTGAGCTGAGTGAGTGGTGAATAATAAAGTGCCATAGGAGCTTTGTATAGATATTCCCACTCTATTCCACAGTTGAGAGAAAATCACTTATAGCTCAAAAACAGTGGAAAGAAGGAAGCAAACTACACCAGGGTGGCCTATGTGAATTTAGCCTGAAAAGTTGCTCACTGTCATATATGAATGTACAGCAGCTACAAGTGGCAGTGGGATTCACACAGGTGAAATAAATGCTACTCTGCCTACTAAAAGCATTACATGTCTCCATTCAAACTGGAGCATGAAGGACACATCAAAGAAACATTCCCTTGTTCAAACCTCTTAAAAAGTCAACATCATTCACTGAAAAAAAAGGATATGAAGAGCCAAAGTCCATCAGTCCATTGGCCTCAGAAGGACAATATGACCTCCATCAAATTCACGTGCATGGAGAAGGTAAGTGTATAGGTAGATTCATGTTTCAATTAGACCCATTGGATCTAGGAAGATGCAATCCATGAAGGATCATTAAAAACAAAACTGCTTCCTCTGATTCAAGAAATCTCTTAAGAGCATGCTATGAAAAGATAAGGCAAGGAAAAAGAAGCACCGTGATACATATTAATTTTACTCTTCCCTGCAAATCATATATTATCAACATCAGAGACTGAGCTGAATTAGGTGGTCCTTTCTGTCTGACCAAACTGATTTAGGTGGCCCTTTCTGTCTGACCAAATACTGACAAATGTTCATAGGTCCTTAGGAAAATGTCCATATGGAGACTGATTATCACATCATTCACCTCAACAGTTGCTTCTCAATCAGGTATAGTTCTCTGCACTAAGAGAGGAATTCTGTTTGGGGCTAAAATCTGGATTTTATTGTCATTAGCAGAACATCAGTTTATTAGCAGTTCATCTCAGATGAAAATATGCTTACCTGTTTGAAGAATTGTATTCATCTGGTGTTGGTTTTAGTATTCTGAAAATGTTCTGAAGCAACTGTTTTTTCTTGGCAAGGTGACTTGGTCAATCCAAACAAATTACTAGATCAGTGAGGGTTTACCCATGCTAAACATCCTGCCCAAAAATAAGGTGCAGATACTTATTGCCTCAACCTTGTTTTTGACAGTCTGAGACTCCCATAACAGTACACTTGGGAAAGGGAAGGAGGGATAAAACACATCAAGATAGATCACATTTTACTGGTAGTTTATTTATTGCACTTCAGTGTCTGGATTTATCCATTATTTAAATAACTTTTCCTGCTAAAACTAGCTTTGTACCATTCAGTGCTATGGAAATTATGTATTCTTTTCCAAAAAATCAAGAACCTCCTCCCAGTTTCCAAGCTTGCCTAAGTAGCCATTTAGGTCAGCTCTGCGAGAACAGAGTACATATGTCTGCATATTGCTAGAAGTGTTTCTCAGTGGTGCATGAATGTATTCTTGTGCACTGTGTAGTTTGGATAATAGCTCTTTTCCCATGCAGGTGGCTGTGGAACAGTGTGCTGGGGCTGTGCTCCCACTGGGAAGCATAGAAGGCTGGAGTGTCTGAAGCTCCTTAGCAGTCATGGCCAGTCCTTTCAAAAGAACATAATTTAGTTCAAATTACCTCCTTTCATCTCCTCTTTTTAACCACCCCCTAGAACGTGGGTGACATGTCAATGTTACACAAAGCAACCCTTGTGCTTCTTGTGAAGTTCTTATCTGGGGAGACACACCAGGATCAGAGCATCACACATTAGCTGCACAAGTCTTTAAATTATGGACTTTCTTTAGGGAAATAAAATTACACTCAAGGCTCACTAAACTGTTAGTCAAGCTTTTCCTGTGTAAGGAATGTTTCCATCATTAGACCAAATAAATGAGATGGGTGAAAACCAAACCCACTGTTGTTGGTTCTGTGCTGACGAACAGAAAAAAAACTTCTCCACGAAGAAATCCCATCACAAGCATGCCTTTGAGTCTTTTGACTAAATTGAAAGCACTTCAAGATATTTACAAAGCAGGAGATTCCTCTCGTTGTTTATCTGTGGTGTGCCTCCCTGGTGTGTTCTGTCTAAGCATGAATGTGTCTGTTTAATTCATTTCTAGTCTACATCCACAGCAGTCCCCGCAGAGTAGCTAGAAGAACTATTATGAGCAGCCAACTCTGGAACGGTTTGGATTTATTGTCTTTTCTGGGTATATGGATGTTAGTGTTCAATAGAAGGATTATTGCTGATTTTTTTCATTTGCTCCAGGTTGTGCAGACTCCAGTAGGATTCAGCTGGAGCTGCTGTTCAGTTTGCTTGCCTGCACCTTCCAATAGTCCTTGATTTCTCATTGCCTCAGTATCCTTGAGTCCTGTTCAGCTCAGCTGAGTGCAGGATGTGATGTGGGCAGCTGAGATGATTTGGGAGGGAGAGAAGGTGGCACGACTATGGAGGAGTGCTGTGAGCACCTCCCTTCTGGGCTGGCAGTTTCAGCATGCCCAGCAGTGTGGCACAGACAGCTGGTGCCTGCCTGCCTATGGGCACAGAGAGGCCCAACTCTTCCTGTGTGCCTTTTTCCACTTCATGGAACTGGTGTAAGAACACAACTTAATGTAAATTCATTCTGAAGGACTCTTGAACATTGGAAATACCTATTTTAAGATCTGAATGGAAGTACTGGCTCCAGTGTACCATTTGTATACAAATGTAAGTAAAATATTGTACACCAGCACTGTATGAATTGCATGAATCACCCACTCTGTGAGTCTCAGCTCTCTTTACAACATGGGGCTTGCTAAAATTAAAACTAGACTGTTTTTTAATTAATTGGTTTTGACTTTCAAATCTCTTGTGTCATATATTTTGCATTAATATTCTAGACAATAAAATTTTACAGGACTGAACACTTATAAACTAAAAGAACTAGGTATGGAAAAATCAGATATTAAATAAAAATGCATTTTGAATTGTGCCAAACAGTGTAACTCATGCTTCATTACTGAATAATGCATACAACAGAACTTGAAGCAGAAACAAAACTTTGTGTGTATAATCATTGACTAGTTCTTCTGAATTATATAAGTGACATGAAAATCTATTGAAACGACCAATTCAAGAGCAGCTCATAAAACAAAAACGTGAAAAAAAAATAAAATGAACACCTGTATACTGTAAGTTGTTGGTTCAGTTCCCAAATTTAAAATGAACTTTAAAAATATCAGAGCCTATCATAGGCAGAAAAGTAAATGATAGAAAGTCATTCAAACACAATCTTTAGTTACAGCTGCACAGAATCCTTTCAAGTAAATGCTCCACTTAGATTTTGAAAGCATTCAGGACAACACTGGGACTGAGTTTGATTTCCCAGGGCAACAAAGTTTTTTTAAATAGGCTGTTGGCTTACAGGAAGTTGAACCATATATACTGTAATAACTAAATGGATTTGACCTGATTTTTTTCTTTACTAATTTTGAATTAGAATTTCAAACACTTCAGACTTCACTTCTGCAGCATGAAAGTGGGGTTATTTTGTGGTGCAGTTCCTGTGGAAGGAAACAGTATTATGCCAGTTTCCATCCAAGTGAATGTCCTCTTCCTTGGCCAGCACAAGCCACTTTTGAGACTCTTGAGTGACAGGGCCATATTTCAGTCAACCAGTGAAAGAGCACTATTCAGCCCGGACAAAGTTACACAAGTGCGTGCTGTGTGGTGACACCCAGTGGGTCCAGCACATTCCTGGTTTCTTCAATGATGCACAGACTGTGCTGTAGTCCTGTCATGGTGGGTTCATTGCCCACAGACAAGGGGTTACTCTATAGAAGAATCTTGGAGATATCCAGGTTTCTGGACACCTGAAATCTCAGATAGATATTCAGGCTCAGTTCAGGGACAAGATAAAAAAAAAAAAAAGAAAAAAACACCTCTGAGGAAAAAAGAGTACCTACTGAATGAAACTTGGCTCTGATGACAAGCCATTCCACCTCACTGATTACGTGCAGCAAAAGACTGTGTGCAGTGGCAGATCCAATGGATTTTAGCTTGTAAAGGCTACTGTGCAAGTGCAGTGCATTTGCATTTGTGATGTGTTGTGGTGCTGGGCTTTGTACTAGCATAAGCATTGTCCATGCCTGTTCCAGGAGGGAAGTAAGTCTTTGAGTTGACTGAGGGTTATAAAACTCCAGTGGAGACAGTCCCTACTATCCCCAAGGTAAGAACTATCCACAAGTGTGAGATTTTTATCCAGAGCATGCAACTCCTTTAGGGTTTACAGCACTTGTGCAGTGATGCAGGATTGTTCACTGTTCTTCATGTGCAGTGACATAGACTTGTTGAGTGTTCCTGACATTCATTAGGTGCAGCTACTTATGCTGAAGCAGCAGTCTGGATGGTTAATTCTGTTCCATGATCTCATTGGAGCTGTGGGGTTTGAACAGCTCTATATGCTATTGCATCTCAATATAACAAAGAAGGAACAGCTGGCATTTTTTGCAAAAATATAAAAGTATGATTACATTTAATGTAAATGTGCAGGAATATATCCACAGGTGTCTCTTCTGTCCATCAGAGGAGGTGCTCCTGCAGATAGATTTCATCTATCTTCTTTGTCTTCTCTAGGGGCAGTCCAGGGATATTATCTAGTCTGAAATAGTATGTTGTGACTCTTCCTTCCCTAGCTCACACAAGATTGTTAGGACCCAGGGTAGTTTGAGATGGGTGTTTGAAAATTAATTACTGGTATCAAAATTTTGCCAGATGCTATTGTTTGTTCTTAGTTTCAGCAGCAAAAAAAATCATGGGATGAACCAATTTCAGTCGATTTAAAGTTTTGGCCACTTTTAGAAAGGGGACCAGAAACTACATGTTGTCCAGTTTGGGATATGGTCTAATTACAAAAAGAAAACAAGAACAGGTTTACAGTGGGGCATAGTCAAATCCAAATTGTGTCCTTGAAATTCAGAATTTCCATCTGGAAAGTATAACTTTTAACTCCTAGGAATGTCCTTTCATAATCTGACCTTAAAGCAATGTGCATTGTCTTCTACGTACTGCATAGAGATACCAGTGTAATAAAACCCAGCAGGGTGACTTCAAGCATGCTTATGATACTACTGGAACCTATAATTCATCTTTGTGTGTTATTCTGAAATGCACTTTTAAAAATAATTATAAAGGTGCTTTACGAAACTACACATGGAAATCATTGCATTCAGGGATGCACATGCAGAATATGTGGAGGTACGCGTGCATGTCATAGCAGCAGCAGATCACTGTAGTAGCAGTAGCAGCAGTAATATGCTGGCACTCAGCAGCTAACAGGAAAGTAAACTAAGTCAGGAATTAGGTCCAGAATGCATGCACAGAAAGAATTTCACATACTGTGCCATCAGCATGCAAGTTTCCAGAAGCTCTTCCAACCCAATACTATCTTTCTTCTCTGCTTTTTCTCAGCCCCCAGCCCTCCCTCTGTGTTGATATTCAGAGAGAACTTTGTCATTTCACTTAACCAAACCATTCATTAAAAATAAATTAAAAAGATAACAAAAATATATATTTAAAAGCATCAGGGATAAATCCCATGTGCCTCGTTGCATAGTACTGTACAAAATGCACACCTGCATGTACAGTACAAAACTGCCTTAAACCAGAAGGAACACTCTTTTCTAACTTCGGTGCGACAAAGCTATGTGTATGTTAAAAACAAGCCCTTATTTATTAAGACTCCCAAATCCCAACTCCATTTAAAAACTGGGCCTCTTTCAAAGTCTCTGAGTCATCATGAAGAGCATGATTCATTCAGTAACCCCAGTTTACCACGACTCTCTTAGGAGTAAGAACAAATTCAGTTTTAAGCTTCCTCTGGCAATTTGAAAACCAGTATCTGGCTACCAATCTCTGTTTCTAATCTTAAAGAGAATTGCATCCTATTGCTAATTCCGCATTCCTATCCTAAAAATGAACCTCACTCTTTCTTCTGAGTAATTTGGAGTATAATCTGTTTAAATGCCTTTTAAGGAGCCATGAAATTCTATTTTCCAAGTCAGACACAGCTATTTTGAGGACTTGCCTTTCCAGGAGAGGGAATTTCACAAATATTAGTCCTTTCACAGAGCTAGGAGCTGGTGCTGTCCAGCTGTGATCTCCTGGCCCCAGCTTGAAAACATGCTGTTATATAAAACTTCTGTTAACCAGAGACTGAACAGATGCCTGCGTCATGGAACATATTTGTTCCAGATATCCTCACCAAATGCAGACATCTAATGAATTTTGTTTTGTTAACATTAGGACCGCTTTATTGATTAACCTCTTGTGTCTATTTGGAAGGAGCCAACAAAGCAGAAGTCCTAGGACCCACATTTCACTCTGTGCTTGAATGCACATATGGAAGTATTTTCCAGCCAATAGTACGGTGAGTATTTGTGCCTTTCCAGTTTAAGCAGTGCTTTCTGCTGGCCGCTTGCTCAGGAAACTTGGCCACTCTTGATCTGTATACATTTCTTTATTCATATATTTAGCAAGCAGCACTCCATAACTTTTGCATTCAATACCAAATACTGGGATTTTTTGTGTGTTTTCTTATTACTTTCCATTTCATGATACATTGTATAATACTCTTAAAAACTGCATGAAGTCCCCTTGATACACACCCAAAGGAAGTGTGTGACTTGTTCCCCAAATCATCATGCAAATTATTGTGCTTTAAGTATCTTTTCTTTTGGGAGCTTTTTCAGATAGTTTGCTGCTTTAAAAATTAAATATAATAACAAATCATTTAGAGACTTTTCTGAGATCACTCATTTCACACAGGTTATTAAATAACAACTTGCAGCCTCCACAGATAAAAGCTGAATTTGGTGAGTTTTATTTTATTTATATAATAAATGTAATTTATTATTTATTTTCAAAGCTGACAGTTTGATTCACAACAAATTTGTTTGCTAGTCCCTCTGTGTAATTTAGAGTGTTTGGGGGCTTTTTCATGTGGGTTTTTTTTGGGGTGTGGGTTTTTTTTGGTTTGTTTTGGTTTTGTTTTGTTGTGTTTTTTTTATTTTTGGTGGGATTTTTTTTTGTCTGTACAAGGAAATGCAAACATTCTTCTTACTGTGGCTCTCCCAAATGGTGCTGAATTATTCAGGGTCTGATCCTGCTTATATAATAAGCATGTTAGACCATGCATCTGACTTTTAATTTCTTTTAGATCGTCACCTCAGTGGTAGTTTACAGTCTGTGGTCTGAAACCCTGGGAATGCTTACGCTGTTTTCAGGAGGTCTGCAAAAGGATAACTAACCCTGTGTTTGGGAGGCTTGAATTTTCTGAGTGGAAGTCTGCCCCTTGACTAAAAATAAGGCCCAAAGTTAAAAAACAATGGATTGTAATAATTCCTCTACAATAAATTATATTAATTCCCATGCTTTCTTTGTGGAACTAACTGAATAGTGAATTAAGTATGTTTATGTGTTGATGGGGTTATTTATAGGAATAACAGTACTGTCTATAGTTACGTCTTGAGATAAAACAGTGGGTGGAATACTTGAAGAAAAATGAACAACAGTACACATAGAGGATGAAATTCATTAAGTCAGGTTATTTTTCAAAGCATCAGTAAACATTCTTCTTATTGTAGGAGAGCCTGAAGAGAGAGTTGATTTCAGTAGCATTGTAGAAAGGAGAGTTCTGTAAATAATTTCTTCTTTGAAATTAAATACTTTTTCTAACAAAGCAGAACTGAAAAGGGAAAACAAAAGGTCTTAAATATTCCTTATATGTGTCTCAGAGAGGTCTGTTTTCTGAATTACCAATATTTTAATTGTTTCTCTATTCCTTCGATGAGTACTAAATTCTCTGTGAAATGAAAGAATCATAAAATTTTAAGAAATTGAAATGGATTTTAAAGCTATTTAAAATGTGCTAAGTTTTTGTCTTAACCCACGTAATGTCAATGAGCAAAGCTAGAACAAAGATGTTTTTACTGAAAGTCAGTCAACCTTGACCTTCTTTGGAGATGTGACAAACAATATCCAGAAGAAATAAAATTATGCATATGTACACATGCAGATACATACACATACATTCATGGAAAAAAAATAAAATCAGACATTGTCTGCGTAAGAAAACATTCAGAAAGTTATAACTCGACATTTCAAAGCGAAAGAAAACAAGAATCGACATTTTGACCCCATGGAAGTCTGTCATTCATTTCTGCAGAATGAGGATATTGTCCTGCATTTTCCTGAAGTTTGCTTAAGTTTACATGTAATACAATTGATGCATCTTCTCACAGCACTGGCCACTACTTGATATGATTTATAACACCACCTAGCATGACTGCAAAGCTATAAACCATAACTTACAGATGCAACTACAGGAAAATTTCCATGTGGTAGTGAAACATGTCATTATCAAATGACTGCTACAAAATACGCCAGGATGAACCATATTGGTAGGCAGATATCTATAGGAGGTATATATTGCTGCTTTTTCACTACATAAATGAAAAACTATTTGACCTTGAGAAATGAGTTAAATGTGCTGCTTTCTCATCTTTGACAAATATACCTTCATTGTGCTGTAAGACTATCTTATGCACTGGTGGTAATGTTTCTGGCTTCAGCTAAGGGGCGTACATCTACTCAGTGGCAACAAAATCACATCTCTTTATGAAATCAGTAGAATGGACATTTGTATAGGGCTGTTTCAATGCAGTTATGAACTGGTAATACGGATGTATCAAAATAACAGGTCTAACAGACTTCATTGTCCAAACAAAAAGCTCTTTGCTGCTTTTTAAAAGAAGCTCAGTAAGGTCCAGTCTTAGGCCACCTGCTGAGGTATCCTCTCAAGGGACCAGCAAAGAGAGGACACCTGATGTGAGGCTAGGGTTTGACTGGGGCTAAGGTTTGACTGAAAAGAGAACTTGCTACTCATGGATTTCACCGTCTGTGTTCTGCAAAATAGCCTCATTCTAGGCTGAAAGCCAAAACAGCTGCTTGTTTAAATTCCTTGCCCACCAGAGCACCCCAGAACTGCCTCCCTGGCTGTCCTCAGGCTGGGATCCAAAAGTAAGGGAAATGAGTCCTTAAGCACGAAGTCTGAGATGTACTCACCTAAAGGGTTTGACTCTTCTTCCTCCAGCTACACCACCCACCCTTGCCAAGCATGACAGCAGCCAGCAGCAAAGACCCTGGTTCCCCCCTAGAGGGATGGAAGGGATGGTGAGGTCAGTGGACTGAGTGCCAGGTGACCACAGGCAGTAAGATTCTTGTGCACTGAGGTTTTGAAAAGTTCAGAGTGTGTCTGGGTATGCTCTTGTTAAGTGGTCAGGATACAAAAAGGATCTCTTGAGCTATGTCCATTTTGCCAGGGATAATGCACTGACTTAATAATGGACAACAGTAAAAATCTCATTGATTTTCCTGAAACTAGGATTTCACCAGAAACCCTAGAAAAAAAATTTGCTGGAGACCCATTTCCAGACAGTTCAGAGAGTTGAGTGCTTCATCAAACAGAAATTTTTCATGTTAGAATACCATTCACTAAACCGTAACTTGAGGCCCCTGTTCATTTCTGTGTGAGCCACTGGCATGGGATTCATCATGTCATTTTAGACTAGAGTCTTGCAAGTTTCTGTGTATGCTTATTATCTTCAATTAACAGAGTCCACGTAAAGCAGTACTATATGGCATGTATGTGAGACTTTGGCTATAAGAAACATTAAAAATAAAAGCAGTTTGCTTTCTTAATGTTGAGTTTATAGGACCCTCTTATAGTAGATACCAAACAATACAAATAGACTCTAGAAAATTCACTACTGACTTGAATAAATAATTGTAAACCACATGTCCAAATTGCACTACTTCTAAGAAGCATTTGGATGTTCATCTTCTATTTTTGCATATTTTTAAAGATGACATAATTTCTTCTTTATTGCCATTATGTAGCTTTAAAAATGAAACAAAACAAGCTTACAACCTGCTGTCTACTTTCCTCTCTGACAGCTGCTTTAGGATTCAAACAGGCATTCATTCTTCCCTGCCAGGGTGCCACCTTCTTCTAACTGCTCTTTCAGCAGCAGCTGTGAAAACCCACCTCCTGATGCTGTTTGTTTGGTGCTAACTGTCCTCATTGTGCGCTGATTCAGTGGCCCTGCACGCTGCTCTCTCTGTCTCATACAGTGCTGAGAAAAATATCCATTTAAAGCATTGAAGAAAAGATGCAGATGGATGCTCTTTGCTACCTCCTTTCAAAAGCTGTTAATGAATATATCTGGATTGCTGTCTTCACATTCATCTGCCACCCACCTCCTTGGGTCAGGGAGTGTGAGATGGGAACTACACGTACTGTCTTGCACTTCTGCTGGTGTAACAAGGCTTGCTTGGGGCTGATGAGCAGCATCTATAAGAGAAATGGTAAATAAGCCCGTGCACCTGACTTCGCCCAATTAAGAACAGCTTGTTTCTTTCAAGCTCATGCCCATTGACTTCCATGAGATCAGAGTACTCATTAGCCTGAAAGCTATGCCTGTAAGCCATAACAAAGGAGTATTTCTTGCTTTTTAAAAGTACACAAGGTTACATCAACATAGCATCAGTAAAAGTGTATGAAATGAGACAACACTGTAACAATAGTTTTCCTCTTAGTTTGCGAAAGAGCACTAATTAGAGAGGATTTTCAGACATCAAACTGGGAAGTGCTTGCTGCGTGAAACAAAAATCCTCAGGATCTAAACTGAGTCATAACATCTCTGTGGCCCTGAAATTTGTTTTTCTTAATGGAAGCAGTGTAATACGGCTCAGAGAAGGAATCTTGTTGAACTCCCTACACTTGAGGTTGGCAAACAGCAAACATGAGGTGTTACGCAAGCCACAGTGACAGCTTAAAATGATGCCATGGCTGTGGAATTTGGGAGCCTATAATTTGCAGTTTGAAAACTCCTCTTTGGAAGGAGACCTTGTAGTAATGAATGAGGACTCATCTAACCATACACATACAAGGGAGCCTTTGCAAGGATCCAGAAGCAACTGTAAGGGAAATCAGCTTAAGGAGGCTACAGAGTACCTTGTGAGTATGGGGCCATCCCTGTGAGAGAACCACATCCTGGTGCCAGCATGACGAGCAGCTCCCTGTGACACTCGTACCTCCCTGATGAGGTGAATGGAACTATTCACTGTGCAAAAAGCTGATTGGAACAAGCAAGCTATTGGAAGGACTAAAATTTCATAGCAACAGGACTTAGAGCTCTATTTTTGGGGCTGTACGTGGTATGTGTGACCCTTGTGTTGTCCATTAGGAGTACATTTCACTCCTTCATGGTTGAAGAGCAATCCAGACATGCTCATGACTCATTGCAGGCAAGGGTAAAAGAAAAAAAAATGCAGATGAAGCTGATAATTATGAATCATAGTTACTGTAACACTCAGATATTTTAAAATATTCACCCAGACTATTCATTTTTGTTTAAACTCAAAAGTTCATGGCTAGTGTAGCTGAGACACATTTAAGCAGTGAAGGGCAGTCTTGCAAAATAAGGTTTGTAAATGGAAAAACATTCTTTTATAGCTGAAGACAAATTTGTTTTCCAGTATGAGAAATAATCAGATTAGTGGAGAGGCCTTGAGACTGTCATAGTTTGTAGAGCAGGGCATGCCATATACTAAGTGCTTGTATATGGACTTGCCATGGAGGGGTATTACTCCAGCTAGCACTGCATGCAGCAGCATTGGCTTCCCTCTCAAAGCAGCCAGGCTTCCATGTCTCAGCGTTGGACTCTTCAAAGTATGCTGCCCTGTATGCTTCAGACAATAACTCTCTCACCAGGTTGAGGGGATCTGATTTCTCACAGTTTAATGTATAAGGAAAACACACTTCCTTATCCTGAATGTTCAAGTTACTTCCTTAATCCTTGATACACTGAGTTTTCACAAGCAGTCTTAGCTTACATTCATGACAACCAGAAGAGAGACATTCTCAAGCTTTACATGTTCCCCTGCCCTGCTGGCATTGCAACAGTACTGTAACCATGAACGAAAGTCTAAAGCTAATCAGCAAATATTTATGCTATTACAAGAGCAGGATCTGGTGATAGAAAGGCCTATCTGGAAAAGGTTTGAGGCTCCTGTGTCTCTCCAATGTCAGCCTTGTGGCTGCAGACAGATATGAATCCTTGTCCCATCTACAGTCTAGGTCCCAGCCTACTGATGGGACAAAGCTGCACAGAGAAGGAAAAGCCAGATGAATTCTCTAAGCTAATTTTCAAGGAAAAATTAAAATTTCAACACAAAATTGTATATAAGAAATAGTACTTGGCAGTATATGAGCACTCTCAGAAAAGACCCGCATATTTTAGAGTCTGAAGTCTCACTAAATATTTTCTTCCAAAAATTTACAAAGATTTTGTCTGTTTCTCTTTTTGTGTCACTAACTGAGCTTTTTAAAATCAGGAATGTTTACAAATAGATGAAGTATTGTTGCATTAAACTAAAAAAAGTACTGTTTAAATGAAACTAAGTAAAAATATCAGTGGACTTAAAGAGCAATATATATTAAAAAAACCCACCAAAGCATCCCCCAAAAAAACCCACAAAAAAACAAAAACCAAAAACCAAACCAAAACAAAACCAAAGTTTAGCACTTCTGAAAAGTTAATTATTTCTAATCAACCAAATTTGTCTGAAATGTTTTATTTCAATTTTAATTGAAATTTCCAGATTTACAGAATTGTTTTTCAAAAGCACTTACAAACCCAAACCAGGTGAAAATATTTCCATCAAAAGAAAACAATAAGTCCAACCCCAAATGAAATTGATGCTTATCTTGCTGCCTGCCATCCAGAGGAGTTATATGGTTCTGAGGACACTCACTGTCCTAGTAAGCATATGGAGATGAGCTCAAGGGGAAGAAGGGAATGATCAGGTTTAGTACCTGGCCTGAGACCTGAAGGTAGACATTTGAGTGGCCAAAGCTGATTACAAGAAACATCAGATTTCTTTATGTCAGTGATTTCATAACACAGAATGCCGATCCACTTTTGGAGGGTTTTTTTGGGAACACCAGTTTTACATTTACTCTCCTTATGCACCTGCAAAAGCAGATCAGGAATGGCAGTTTCCACTTCTGTTCACTGGAGCTACCCACAAGGTCAGAAAAGTAGTAATCCAGTTTTTTTCTACGGCATTCTCTTGATACAGCTACACTGACTTGCAGCACATTGTGCTTCTCAGCTGTCTTGGCTTAACCCATATGGTTCTTCATGGGAACTGCATTGCCAAGCTCCCTCTTTGGAGATAAAGCCCAACCAGGGACCTGTGCCCAAGGAGACAAATGCACCCTCTTGCAGACATGTGACTATATATATGGAACAGCAGGATGTATCAGAGCTGCATTTGACTGGAGGCAAAGTGTGAGAAGACCATTAAAATGGATTGAATTGTACTCAGAGCAAATCATGGTCACACACCAGTGCACACAAAGAACTCTGAAGTGTTTTATTACTGTGAAATGATGAAGTGAAATATTTTGGATCAGGGCTTTTGTTCTGTGAAAAATCTAAATATTTAGACTTTTGGTCTCAGTTTCAAAAATGAAATATTGAACTCATGCCTACCACCACTATTTTACCAGCTGAGCACAATAAAATGAAAATACTCGACTTTTTTCCACTTTTTCTTTCCACTTTTTCCCTTGTTAATCCTTAGAAAAGTTAGAACTGTGAAGAGGAAAATGAAGGAAATGAAAGGTTATTATTTTGGGGTGGGTAATGAAGGAAACTAATCCTTGACATTATTCATCCCGTTTTATTTTATAACAAAGGAAAGGTCATAAAATGATAAAATGATAGGGAAAAAGCAGAAAAACTGGAAAAATCCAAGGGAAGCTTGCAAAGTAGGTTCCCATAGCTCAGGAGACCTATTTTTTGGTTAGCCTTTAAAACAAAAAATTCAACCAGCTCAAATGCTGTTTTCTGCTAAAATACTTGACTGAAAGATTTCCCTAAATTTAAGTACCCCAATAACTTAACTGCTTTCCTCTGAGATAAGAGTTACAAGAAGTTACAAGTTTTAGTGCATTTCTGAAATTCAGAAAAGATTATGCACTTGGGGCATAGTGGTAAGGAACTTTTAAAAATAATGTTGGATTCTGGCTAGCTGCATTTTGAAGCAAGCTGAAGTGAAAGTTCCACAAGTTGCTTCTTTGACACATGCCCACATTCACATAACACATACATGACCCTTTTAGAACAGCCCAATGAGCAGCATCCATGAAACTTTCTGTTTCACAACTGAGATTTCTCGCCTTCCTCATCCTGCCCAGGTCCTCCTGCAGGGTTCTCAATAATCTCTTTCCTATAGCCTTCCAATAGCCTACCTGTATATCCTTCAAAAACAAGGTGCTGGGTTTGTGTGAGTGGCTTTTTGGGGGGCTGCTTTTTAATTTTATGGGCATTTAAGCTTGGCCATTAAACCATGATCATACAGGGGAACATACATATATCTATGTGAAATTGTAAAAAAGGACTACCTAGCCTCCAATATGTGGCCTGGGGAGTTCTGTCAATTCACCATCCTTCCCTCAGAAAGACAAACAGTTGACACCTGTGAAAAATTACAGTTTGAGGGATTCCTAAACCAAGAATATGAAGGTTTACCTTTAACACACCTAACGGATTTTCTTTCCATTACTTTCCCAAGAGGTCTGCCTGGAATACTCTCCTGTTAACATTTATCAGCAACAATGTCCTGTGAAAAGAGAGGGGTTTTTTTCTTTATCATCTTATCTCTGTTGCTTGTTGTATCCCTCAATGAAAAATATGTATATTACTGTTGTGCACTGCGCCAGAGGCTGCTATTGTGGAAAGGCAATCCATGTAATAGCATTTTGCAGGGACAATAAAGAAGATAAAAGAAGAGATATGAAGTAACTGGCAGTCACAGTATTTCCAGACAATACAATGCAATTCATATGCACTTATGATCAGGACTATAGTATCTTTAACCCTGGTTTTTGCTTCCTATGTCATCCTTCACTTCTGTTTCCAATCCCATAGCTTACTTTTTTAGCTAGCTTTTTAGGTTTGGTTTAACAAAACAACAGTGCTGCACTGATAGGCTAATTTTTCATACAAACAGTTTTGTTTTTCTAATGCTTGGTTTAGGTGATTGTATTTGCCACTGAAATGGTGTAAATTATTTGTGTGTGGGGTTTGGGGTTTTTGTTGTTTTGTTTTGTTTTTGTTTTTTTAAATGATGCAGTTTATCTCAATCATTTCAAGGCTGAGATGCACCTTCCACCAGAAGGGTCCAGTTTCAGGAAGCTCACTGAGACACAGGCCAGTTTCTGCCTCTGAGCAGGTCCCCCTGGCTCCTGAGGGCCAAGTCTGCCCTTCTTCTGTTCCCCTTCCACCCACATACCCAGGTACAGACAGCTCCTTGAGCACTGCTGTATCAAGCTCTTGAGATGAGTGTGCCTGCTCCAGGTTTCTAGCCGTCCTCATGTGTGTGGAGCCAACTATTTGTGGCCAGCTCTGGCAGGCAGAAGAAACCATTTGGCTTTTTTGCATGCTGTTTGCTGTTCAAGCCTCCTTTTCCAAGGAGGATGCTGAGCTAAGTAGCAACAATGTGCAACATGCCCATGGGAAAGGGTTTTTTCAACCAAAGGACAACTTCAAAGCTTCAGCTTTCCAAATACCAGCATCAAATTAAAGACAGTGACACAACCTCCTCTTCCGTCTTAGCCATATGGTAAACACAAGTGAGGGAAACTGTTTATGTGAAATCTTGGCTTTATCAGGTTGCATTTCAAATTTGAACAGTAGCATCATTTCAAATAGATTGTTAAAGTCATTCGGGAGACCAGTGCAAGGGCAGTCACTGCTGTAAAAGGGTTAGGTGTGTGGTGAATAAATCCTCCTTGGCAAGGAAGTCTTCCTCTTTGTAAACCTGTGGTGTTCAACAAAATGCTTGCAAATGACACTATGTACGAGCTTATGTCAAACAGAGCTGTTCTGCCTCTGACATGATGTAAAATACTTTCAGCTCAACTATTACTTGACTAATATTTCCTGGAGAGCAAATCATTCAGCAGCCAGAGAACAATGCTGTCAAGACATCTGCCTTCTTCATATCTCTGTAGATCTGGTTTCTGTTAGGTGTAGTTTCACAAACCTATAGCAAATCCATTGTAGAATATTTCACAGCTATAACACTCTTTTTTTAAAATCTATTTTTGATGCATGTCTCTCACAGTTTTCTGTCTTCTTGCTCTGTGAACTCCATGACCTGAATATTGTCAAGAGCAAGGATTTCCAACATTTCATGTATTCATTCTGATCAATCTTAGTAGTGTTGAATCTTTGTAGAACCTTCTACAGAACAGAACTAATTTTGCGTGTCACATCCTGCATGTTTTTCATTCCAAGAGAAAGGTGAAGAGTGTAGCTAAAATTTTTATCATCTCAGTTGCCAGCTCTGAAATGGAGCATGTTAAAATGACTCACTTGGACAGATTCATCTGAAAAGTGTGCATTCCTGTAAGCATTGAACAAGACTGGAGCAACACAGAAAAACAGAGACTTTCTGGAGCTAATTAAATTGCATAATGACATTCTGTGGGGTTTGGGAACTATATTTTTTCCTTTCCTTATATTTGGCTTTTTAATATGGTTTAAACTAGCTTGATCATGTGATAAAACATGATGCAAATATCTCCCTTGGTAGTACAATGCAGCTTCAAAAGCTGTTTCTTGACTCAAGTAATACTAATACAGTAAAAAAATTCACGGTTTACAGGTAAGAATAATACGTATTATTTAATAAAATATGGTATAATAGCTACTTATTGCAGAACAGTAAACAAACAAGGGATTTTGAATTTATAGAGATTTCATTGTAACACTTGTGTACATCCTCGTCTGCACCATAAAATAAAGCAATACCAAAATTAATAGTTGCATCTCCTCAACATGGTCCCTGACTAAAGAAAACAGCTAAAAATTATAGCTTAGTAATTGCAGTCTGCATTTTTCTCTCTGACAGAGTGTTTTTACCTGGCTTACAATTTGTTTTAAAATAAGTGCAAGGAACTTTTATATTCTCATAGATACTCTCATAGACTCCTGTTTCAGATCCTTCTGTGTTTTACAAAACTGACAGCAGAGTGTTACCTGTGGATAGATAATTACCTATGTTTATTTCTGTTATCCTACTGCCTTTCCCTTAAGCATATCCCCTTAAAAAGTATTGTGGATTTCAAGATACAGGTCACTCCTTGTCTAGCTTAATAAATTGATTTACAGACCTATTATTTGTATTCAAAGTTTTAAAGATTGGCTTTGTCAATTTGGTAGAGATTGCTGAGCAGAATGATCAATCGCACCATTAATCTTCTACTTCATATGTAGTTGCTTAATCTCAGCTTCTAATTATTCTGAGTTTGCAAGAAGTGTTCACACATTCTTCTGTTGCTATGAATACTAAAAGCAGGGAAAGAAAGTCCATATAAAAAATTGTTACTGCTGATAAAAAAGCAAAAAGAATGTACAAGAATTGTCCAGAATCCACATAGATCTGACAAAAAAAAAAAGGAAAAAAAAAAACAACAGAGGATTTCTTTGGAATAGGGGACTTCTTGCAGTGCCAAAGGGATTTTCTCCCATGGCTGAGTTGAATACCATGAAAATAAGCATGTATTTATGGGCTCATGAAAACTCTGAATGTCTTTATCTTGTCTTATCTGAGTAAACCACAGTCTATGTAAGGAATGTTTTTTAACACCAGTACTTACTGCAGTAAAATAAATGTGGAAATGGCATATATTTTAAAGTTTTCCTGTTACTTACAACCAATTTTGACTCTTTCCTGACAACGACCATGACTAAAGCCATGACCTTGGCTGACTTTTCTGCTTTGAGAAATGAGACACAGAGTAATGACTAATTTAGCCTTAGCTAAGCAAGCTGGTATCAAAGAGAGGTAGAATGAGGGGTCAGCATTGCCCCCAGTCTCAGGCATTACCTATAGACACAGAGTGCACAGGGAGATCAGTTACTGCAGATGTATTTGTGGCAAGATAATGACTCTGTGAACTGACTGGTGTTACAACAAAGTCAAAAAAAAGGAAAAGGGAAAGGGAAAGAGAAAGAAAAAAAGAAAAAGAAAAAAGAAAAAGAAAAAAGAAAAAGAAAAAAAGAAAGAAAAAAAAAGAGAAAAAAAAAAGGCCATGGCTCTATCAGATTGAAAAGAAAGTAATTTCTTGTAAAGCTGGAGTTGCTTCTAGTTGACAGATACAATATGCTGCAGAAATTCCCAGGAAAAGGAGCTGATGACTCCTACTCCATATGACATACTAGCGCTACTGGCAGTGGAAACGGTCTGTCCTGTTGACCTGAGTTCAAGAAGAGTATTGATGTACTGCAGGACAGTCTGCAAGGAGACATGAGCATAATATGTGATTAATTAATGCCTTCTGTAGTTTAATCAGTTGAAATTGACTATGTCAAGGAAAAGGAATCTGATAAGAGAAGGACGTGTAAAACATAAAGTGGCTGGAAGCTGCAGTGAGAGTAGATATCATAACCTCATTCTTATGTTGAAGCTTCTTACTGAAGGGAATTGATGGTTTGCTCAGAGGTATAGCCCTGTTCAAATAGAAAGGAATAATTCAAAATTTTTCCTTCTTCAGAGAAGTCTTACAGCCAGTATTATGAAGGAGCAGAACAGCAACACACTTTCTGTTAATCTGTATTTCATTGGAAAGTATGATTTTGTCAGGAACATCATAGCATTTAAACTCTGGAAGCTCCAGGTCTGACTGGAGCCCATACTTTTGGGATGTCAGGCAGCAGTTTGGCTAAAGCAAATGGCAGAGGAAACTGAACAGAGTGGATAGTCCCACCAAGTTGCTGCTGCATCTCCTAGGCACACTTTACTTTAAAAATTCTATCTGATGGCATTTTCAAAATAGAATTTTGCAGAATGATTTTTTTCTCTCTCCTAATTTGGTTAAGTCTAGTTAAAAAGGAAGGAAACTACAGATCAGTCTGCTTGTAGCATCTGTTATACTCACTGTGTGCTACTGCTGCTTCTCTCTTTTCTTCTTATCTGTATCTACTGTGTAGTAATTTTTGGTATTTCAGACTTTGACTATCACAGAATGGAGTGAAGACACAAATGTCAATGGAGGGAAAACATTTTCAGGAACATAGACGATGAAATATAAAAAGTGTGCAGTAAATTGGGATGCAANAGGGGAAGGGGAAGGGGAAGGGAGGGGGAAGAGGAAGGCGAAGGAAGACAACATCCCTCAGAATAACCGCTTCTGTGGTATTCTACAAAAATTCTTACCTGTCATCAGACTATATCCCGTAAACATTAGTAAAATGGTTCTTCTGTTTTTCATGATGTCATATGAATGGAAGCCATAATTTCAAAACCAACTTTCAAGAGATTAGCATCATTTTCAAGTAAAACAGTTTGAATAACATAAGAGAGTTTCCCCTGACTTTCCACTGTAAGGAATTAAATGTACAATATCTTATGGTTTTGGTTTGGTAAGTTTCCCAGTGCTTTGCTGGCATTCATGTGGAATGCATTTTATTTGAGCCACGGATTAGGAGGGGTGTAGCTGACAATGCTGTGCACATTTTATTGTAACGTATCTATTGGAAACTAATCTGAAAATGTTTCAGTTGTCATCAGGCAAATAAAACTTCTGTGCCCAGATGAATTGGTTTTAAAATCTTTTCTAAAACTAGAAATCATGTAGATGGAATTTCATTTTTTCAAACAGATTTAGGCATCTGACAAGTTGCTTTCCCCATGTATTTTCATTCATGAAAATAATGTAATTCCTTCATACAGTACAAATATGCAATTTACTTCATTAAAAGTAATGTAAATATTAAAAGTATCTATTGTGTGGCCACCAGGACCAGAGCAGTTGACGGCCCCTCACACTCAACATTGGTGATGCCTCACCTCAAATCCTGTGTCCAGTTCTGGTCTCCTCACTACAAGAAGGATACTGAGGTGCTAGAGTGTGTCCAGACAAGGGCAGCAGAGCTGGTGAAGAGGTTGGAGGCACATGAGGAGCAACTGAGGGAACTGAGGTTGCTCAGTCTGGAGAAAAGGAGGCTTATATCTCTCTCTACAACTACATGAAAGGAGGTGTAAGAAAGTGGAGGCCGTTTTTTTCTCCCAAGTAACAAGTGATAGAAAAAGAGGAAATGGTCTCAAGTTGCACCAGAGGCGGTTTAGTTTGGATATTAGGAAAAATTTATTTATGGAATGGATGGTCAGTCATTGGAACAGGCTTCCCAGGGAAGTGGTAGTCACCATCCTTGAACATGACACTAAGGACATGTTTTGGTGGTGAAATTGGCAGTGTTAGGTTAATGGTTGGACCTGATGATCTTAAAGGACTTTTCCAAACTAAATGATTCTAAGTTTCTAAAGTGTTTGACGCAATTAGAAACAAGGAAGAGCAAGAAGGGGGGAGTATGAAAAGAAATATCAGTAAAGGAGAAACGTAGGAATTTTCATTTCATTTTCCCACTGCTCCCTTTCTCTAGTCCTCCTTCATTCTTTATCCTTTGGCTAGGAAGAAGCAGGAAAAAAAGCAGGATCATTATCCTGGATGTTAGGAGAGAAGACTTTGGCATGTTAAGGGATCTGCTTGGAGGAATCCCATGGGATATGGTCCTGTAAAAGTGGTGCAGGAGAACTGATTGATTTTTAAAGATCATCTCCTTGAAGCTCAGAGCTCCCAATCCAACAGGCAGAAAATCAACAACAGGTGAGAGGAGACCTCCATGGATGATCAAGGAGCTCTTGATGAAGGTTGAATGTGAGAAGAAAACATAGAAGAGATAGAAGAATATAAAGACATTGGGGGATGGGGTTAGGAAAATACAGTGCACCTGCAGTAATATCCATCAAGAGATGTGAGACGTAACAAGAAGGACTTCTGTGGGTAAATGAAGCAAAAGGCAAAGGTATAACAAAAGGAAGATCAGAGAAAACTTGGGCCTGCTAGTGGATGGAGCAGGTTATGTGGTGACAAGAACACAGACAAGGCTGAAGTATTTGATGTGCATTTTGCCTGGTCTTTACTGATATAACTTACACTCAGCAATTGAACATCCTGTTGAAAAGTTTTGAGCAAGGAAGAGTAGTTCTTGGAGGAAGAAGATCATTTTAGGGAACGCTTATCACTGGACATTCATAAAAGCATGAGACCTGATAGGATGCTATCAGATATTGAGGGACCTGCTCTAAGTCACTGTGACACTAGTGCTGAATTTCTGAAGATTTATGACAATCAGGGAAGGTACATCTTTTAGAAGAGCAAGAAGGAGGATTCAGTGAAATACAGGATGGTTAGCCTTACCTTGAACCCTGAAAAGGAGATGTGGCAAATAGTCCTGGAAACCATTTCCAAACACATGAAAGACAAGACATACACCTGTCTTCTCCCTCTCTGTTCCAATCCATGTGTATACCTGCAACCTTTTCTTGTCTGTTGTCCTTTCAAATCTGTCAAGTCAAATTATAGAGTAATTCATAACATTTTGCAGTCTGAATTCCTAATTAACTGCATTTTTCTTCAGTTCTTAAATTCAACAATGCCAGCCCGTACCACAGATCTTCTAGACCTGTAGTCAACTTAAATAAAGTTTCCAGTAAAGGCATTGACTTTAAACAGGTAGCTTGAAAATATTGTTAAATTCAAAAGCTGAAGGCAGTAAAGAGAAGAAAATTAAATCAATGTTTAAGAGCTAATGTTATAGAAAACAGTTTATAGAGTGTTAAGTTTTTAGTGATTGTTTTTTCACTGGCTACAACCTTGAGCTGTCTCAGCCTTTGGGCTATTTTAAACTCTCCACAATAAAGTGCATTTAGCTCTCAGTGGACCTGGGAGCTTCATCAAATTTGTTTTGCAGTTTGATAGCTAAACTAATATTTTAGGACCATATCCATTGACTATAACTAACATCCTATGGTGTGCTCTTCAGAACATTTGTTTAGTGCAGCAATACTTCTTATAGGCTGCACAGCACTCCAAATGGTCCACATTCAGTTTTCAGTTCTCACAGTGTGAGTCTGCCACAGTTCCTTCATAGTATAATCTCCAGTTTCTTTTAGTGAAATGTGGAAGAGGGAGGAATCTGTAGAGTACATTTATTCGACATGAAGAAAGTAAGATTATATAGTCATAGTGATAGACTAAATGAGAAATGGAATTTGAAAGTTTAATACATTTGGTTTCTAATAAAATATTAATTGTTTTGATATGATTGGATATTGGAAAGTTAGATTTAAAAAGGTGTATATATTGGGAGAATTAAATGACTTTTGATTCGAAAAAGAGACAAAAGATATTTTAAATAGTATGTTTTCCCCTGTAGTTTTTATTGCTGGCAGACCTGAGCTTTAGTCTGACATTACTCTGTTTTGCCCATAGAATTTCTATTTTGGCACATTATGACAAGTTACATTGCCTTTGTGTTTGAAATGTTCAGGTCTGCATGCAGTTTTTTTTGAGTTTTGAAAATCAGAAACACCTTCACCAAATAATGCAGAACTATACCAGACTTGAAATCATAACAAATACCTTGGTATCTTCAACACAGTTTAAGTGGGAGCACACAAAAAATTCATTTTGAGAAGCTTCTGGATATTGTAATCAATGGGCTTTATGAGTGATAATATTTTTTAATAGGTCAAGGGCACCTTAGAGTCCAAATTATCAAAAGGAACTGATGACTGTTAAGACTAATATGAGCCTGGCCTACTCTTTCAGTTTGCTGAAATTTCTAAGCTGATTAGAAGTACAAACAGATTAGATATAAAACAAATATGTTAGCAAAATTCATAGAGGACAGGCTTATCAGACAAAATGTTTTTTGAGAAAATATTCCTTCAGTGAAGGAAATGAAGCTCATAAGTTATACCAGCGAAACAGTAATTATTCTAGCTTAATTTGCATTTTAAATTGCATTCTGTTTAGGTTAATATTCTTACTTATTCCTTGTCTGTGTTAATGCAGTTTCTATTTTTACTCATTGATCCCTGTCACACATTCTGGTTGATGGACTGGAGATCTCACAACTAGCAAACATTGTTGTTTTTTTTTTGTGTCCTGTTTATATGCATATCAAAGTCTAACTTAAATAAGTTGGATTCTTGGATTGCTTCAGAGCAGAACTACTGTATTTTCCCTACACTGGGAATACAGGGGGTGCCTGACTGGTAGCAGGATCTGCCAGGAAATTGACTGAATCACACTCAACCAAACTAGATTAGAAGTCCTCTCCTGTGCTGTTCTATCACCTGTCACCAAGCCCAGAATAATTTCGAAGCATGAACCTGTTAATGACAACTTTCTTCAACAAGCCAAAGGTCTTGTCTTTGCTAATATATTATCTGATTTGTTTAAGCCTTAATTGTTCACCACAAATTTAGGTATAAAAGACAGACTTAATTTGTTTGCTATGTTTTCAGAATCGTTGCCATGAGATGTTATAGCAGCTTCTTATTTTGCACAGAGGTAACAAGCCTTCAAGGTTCTTGCTTTGCTGCGTGACACAGGCAAACAGTAACTTTTTGTCCTATTTAACTGGCGTGTTGAGTATTTTTCTTGATAATTGAGTTAATCACCGGCTTTTAAAACCCGGTGAGAACATAATTGTTTTAGCCCTAGAGTATAGGATGAAATTAGCAGCTGTTTATCCTTGCTCATTCATCATTATTTATAACTGTGGCTACATAATTCATTTATGTACTTTTTTTCCATATAATTTCTCGAGGATTTTTATTGGATAAGGCTCAAAAGATTTTAGGAGCAACTACTATTTAAATGTTTGTATTCCAGCTTTCCTCAGAACAAAGTTGTGCCTTGGGCTTAATCTGTGCATCTTTAATGCTCAAATTGCTTCAGAGTCTGCAAAGAAGTAAAAATAGAAGCTCTTACAATCTTCATTTACTATCTACCTCCATATGCTGAGATGTTGATGATGAGTGGGATAGGACAAAAAGGATTAATAGTACCTTCATCTAAGGAGTAATTAAAATTAGTCCCATGTTATGGCAGACTGTGAAAGCTGATCTTCAGAAACTCCTTAAGCTCCTTGTGTCTAAAGTCTTACAAACCAAACCCAGCCAAACCAAAGATGAAAATAAAGAACAAATCAAGAGCAGGGTACAGCAGATAAGCAGTCAGCAGTTCATTTGAGGTTTTCCTGGTAGACTGTGAGTTGATGGAGTGAGAAGGGAGGAGAGGGAACACTAACAGGGCAGAGGCAGGAAGAAAAGAGCGGGCACAGGTTGAGCACATGGTGCAGATGGGGTTATGGTTTGGTTTCCTTATCAGAGGATGCAGTAGCAGGCTGAGAAAACTGAGGCCACTTTTGGGCACCCGCCATGAAAGCACTGTAGTAACGCTCACCCATACCTGCCAGTGGAGGGGAGGGAGGGCCAGAAAGTCTGGAGTAGCAGCAATAACTTTCACATACAAAACCAAAAACATCCCACCAGGTGGGCCAAACTGAACCTACTCCTGCCAGACTAACACAGAGTGGTGCTGTCCCCTCTGCTCACTGTGAGGCTGTGCATGGCCATATGCTCTGCAAACAAGGAAGCGGACCAGGCACTTTCTGTTCGGGAAAGGTCAGGGTTGCATAATAGCTTAAACAGCACTTAACGCCCAGGTAACAAGATGGTATCAGCTTTCAGCACACCGTGTTTTGGTCTCACTGGCTTGATAAACCAGTACAGCTTGAAATACTGTGCCTCAGTGATCTTCCAAATGAGGATATTCGTGGGCAGGGAACAGCGTGTTGTTGTTCCTTTGGCTTTTAAATATGGTTTAAATTTCATTCATTTGCAATTGCTTTTTCAGCATCATGTAAACAAATCAGAATAATTGTGACCCAACAAGAACAGCATAAGCCTCGCTGCTCTAACATCTAATGCTTCTCACAGAACCAGTCCTCTCATGCATTTTACTAGATAGGCAGATGAGACCCTGCTTGAGTCAATGGTCTTTATTATATGCACCATATCCATCTTGCAGGTGGCACCAACACATCTGTTGCTCACGGTAGGTGTGCTGTGAATAAACTTTGTTTGAAGAGTAAAATCTCTTTAAGGTGAGACAGATACTAGGAGTACATACAGCTTTTTCCTACTTTTTCAAGCAATAGCAAGAAATACAATGAAACAAATTTTAGATTCTTCTACCTACTTCCTAGGAAGGTCTGCTCAGGGTTTTTGCTATTTCACTTGGTCTAACAAAGACTGCCCGTAGTATTCAAGTTTTTCTTGGAGTGCATAGATTGTATCACAAGGAAACATAGACTGGGTACAAAACTGATTCAAACCTTTGAACTAAAACAGTGCGAGAAATGACTCATCTGCAAGTCTCTAGTCTCCATTCACAGAAATGTGCAGCTGTCTTTCAGTGTGGAGGAGCTCAGTGCAAAATTTGAGGTTGCTTTTTATGTATCTGGAATTTTTTGGATTAAAAGAGACAGTTTAAGATGTTTGCTAACAAAAATGTTGAGTACTGGCAATGGTTAGTTCCTGTTTTCAACAAAACAAAAGCACAAAATTCATTTGTAAGCATTGCTGAGCCAATGGCAGTTGTAGATCTGTTAGAAACAAAGAAATAAAAATCCCAGTGCATGCAATTGCAGCTCTCTGCACACTTTCAAATCTGGAATGGCATGACTTCTTCAACAGAGATTATGGGTTTTGAATCACCCAGATCTTGCAGGTTAGAACAACCACATTTGTAAGTATTCATCACTTAAAAACAAATTCTAGAAGTGGAAAAATATTCTTCTTGAAGTTATCCATCACCTAGTTAACTTATAGTATGATTTAAATCTGATTGCAGCTTGTCATGAGCAGCAAAGCTATTAGAGTCGTTAAACCAATGGAATGAACAAGCCAACACTTGTTAATAAATAAACATCAATAAGTCATTAATAAGCTATGTTATGATCTGCCTTGGAATATGATGAAATATAAAAAGGAAACTTGATGCCTTATCAATTGAGCAGTCCAGACAAAAATTCTTTTGTTCAGAAGTAAGCATTGAGAGCCAAAATATTCTCTAAAGTATCTATGATATTTTAGTTGCTTTTTGTTTTGTTGGAAAATTACAATGATTTCAGTCAATATTTTTTTCTTTATATTCCTTGACGTGAAAAGAATAGGGGGAGGCCAAGCTGTATTTCTTTAAGATATCATTCAGGTGCGGCTACTGTTGAGATGAAAGAGTACTTATTTCTACCTGTGCCAGTAGCATGAACACTATTAAAACTGAAGATCCTGATTGTTTGAAAAAGTGATCACTACTGGTCCAGTGAAAATTTGATCAAGAATAGTAGGTTTCAGGGGACACACTGTTTTCACAGCATTTTACATCTGAGATATGTCCTAAATTCCTCATTGGTCATGAATCATGCAATGACAAGTCAGACCTATTCAGCTCACACATCCTTGTCCAGACTCCTTTATATAAAAGCATGGCTGCTTGCTGGGGTTATTAATTTTTAATGTGAGAAATATTGTGTTCCTATTTCCATAACTTACACAAGTCACGATGGTCTCATATATAAAAGGATAAACATCTGTCAGAGCAGTTGTTTCATAGATTGCTCAACATTAAAACACACATACTACATAATTTCTGTATTTTAGTCCCCAGCACAAAGAACATTTGTGTCATAGGTGAATTTCTGCAAGCGATCCTCAAGGTTTTTATTATTTTCCCTTTCCTCATTGCATCCTGGTAACAATCTCAAAAACATATTTCTTTGTCTCAAAAACCTACTGGGTCCTTCTTTAACTACTTTTGTAGTTATCCTCATGGTGAGATCTAAAGGGAAACTATTTCTCAATGGTGTATAATTTCCTTAATTTTTCAAAACCTTTCTAAGAAGATTCAAGTCACTGTGTCGTGATAAACTTCTTTCAAGTATGAATGCTTTCACTATCCTTTGTAATCCATTTCGTGATACAGTAAGACTTTTGGTTCTTCTTGGCCTTTCCACAAAATATAACATTTTTGTAAAAAAATGCACAGGCACACAAGGAAAGTTCACATTTCATTTCAGATATGAATTTAGAAGATTCTTTTACTGTCATTTTTTTATTTAACATTTTTCCATACCTGACATTAATGGCAGGATACAACCTGAGATCTGACAGTGTAATTTCCATCATCAGCAGAGTACATAACAAAATACTGTTTTAAAGAATACTGCTGGTTGGGGTTTTGGAGGGGTTTGGGATTTTTTTGAAGGGATTGTTGGTGGATTTTTTGGTTGGGCTTTTTTTGGGGTTTTTTTTGAGGGTTTTTGTTTGGTTGGTTGGTTTGGTTTGTGGGATTTTTGTTTGGTTGATTTTTTTTGTGGTTTTGTTGGTGGTGGTGGTGGTGGTTTTTTGGTTTTTTTTTTGTATTAACACATTGAATCAAAGCATTTGTTTGTCAGTCAAAATTCTCTGAAGGAAAAATATTCTGCCTGGATAAAGCTTTGACTATTTTGTATTAGATTAAGCGTCTTTTTTCTTCTGACATATTCCTAGGCACCTAAACTGCCCTGTGGTTTATGCTGCAAAAAGGAACTGTTCTTTACATGTACTTAATCCATAGAAGGAGGAAATACTAGTTGTAGATTTTCCATTGGGACATTTCCTTGTACTGTATGAAAGAACAAGATGGTGTAGTGGGTAGAGATAAGACCTTGGGGGCTGGAAGGCTTGAATTATTTTCCTGGCCATTCCTGCAAGATTTTACTCCTCTGTGCCTCAACTTCACCATCTGGAAAAAGGGACTAATGGTGCAAACGTCTTTTGTAAAACAAACAAGCAAACAAAGAACCTCTTTGAGTTCTCCTGGTGAGAACACAGCTACACAGAGGGAGTTTTATTATTATCAGCATTATTGGCTGGGCTGCACAGTTGTACAAATCCTGTAGTAATCACTTCCTTCCTTGTTTTTATTTCAGAAGAGAGAGACTGAGGCTGTTTAAAATGCCAGTGATATGCAGAGGATACGCCTGCATTCTTGTTTGTCTAGAAGACCATGTTTCTCACATTAAAATTTATGAAACATAATTTCAATTAATCATGTCGACAGAGGGGATTTTGTGGGGCACCAGCATGGAATTCACAGTGTTGTGTTATCTAGCCCTCAGATTTGCATTCCCTTGTCTTACCCAGCTTCAAAGAAGACACTTCCTTTTATTTTGCCCTTTGCAGAAATTATAATTGATAAATCCATAGAATACAATGCCCCCTTGGGCCCCTAAGGGATGTTATGGTTATTTAAAAACTTATTTTAAAATGTTTTTTGTGGTATTATCAGCTACTCTATTTTTCTTCTTAGTAAAACCCTCTCCCTTCTCTGTACCAAATATATGAAATTGATAGGGAACAGCTGCTATTCAGTCTGCTGAAGTTTTATAACATGTTATCAAACCCTTTGAACACAGCTGGTAAACAGATACTCTGCAGAGCATGCATGCCAGCAGCTCTTTGTGTTGAAAAGGTAAGACATTCATTTTGGGAAAATTGTGTTAAAGCAGTATAGATACTACAGCAGCCGCTTTATATGCAGGGGCCGTATGTTCTGCACATACAGAGTTCAGCCAGATGTTGACATTCACATTTTAAATGGGAGATCTGAAGTAGAAGTGAAGTCGGCTTCCACAAAGGGATTTACCTGGAATTTCAGGACTTTAGCAATGAGTCTTTGAACAAGTTTTCTCCGTGAACTCTCTTTTTAAGAAGCCTAGGGGAAAGACCATACTGTACTGCCAGGATATTACTATGTAAGCATGGAGGCATTGTGTGATGGCCCTGAAACCCTGAATACTCAGTGGAGGTGGTCAGTTAACAGAGGTGTTAATCTCACTTTACATAGTTGCCTATTCCCTGTGACTTTGAGCTACATTCACATATACCTGCAAAGCAGGTAACACTGACATTCCAAGATGATTTCCAGAAATATGGCAGCAGTTTTCTAGGGAGAACAGAAATGCATTGAATACACTGCTGAAATGGGTGGCAGCCTTGCTCTGCCTAAGGGATCCCCTGCTCACAGACTGCTGAAAAACTGCAGTTTCTCTGGCAGCCTCTAAAACTATTTCCAAAAGAAATAGTGCAGCTGTCCTTCATGGCCAAAAAGTAGAAACAGCAGGGCACTCTGGAAAGCTCCTGGAGCCAACTGTGCTTGCTCATGGGTACCACCTAAAAGCATGAGACTCACAGTGTCATGAGTTGTTGTCAGCTCTCTCAATCTGAAGCCGATCAGGCTCTTTAGCTGGGAAGTAAATATACCCAAGAGGTCTATTGCGTTGTCAAATGCATTTAACACCTGTGAAAAAAAGCTGTGCTGCTGCTGTGTTGCAAACATTATGTGACAAGGCTGCTGAATGACTTAAGCAATGACGTGATTCATTTACCACATTTTCCAAGGTGGTAAACCAGAGAGGAAAGTGTGCATCATTTAAGAGGTGTTGTTGGGACATCTGGTTTTCATATAGATAAAAATAGATGCTATCAGATGACCACTCAGTAGGCTACATGATATTATTTTGTTCCCCGTTGATTATCTGCCATATCAAAACATCTACAGTCCTGCAGGCATTAGGCTCTCGTCTTCAAAGGTAAGAGCAGGAATGGAAATATTGATATAGGAGAATTATTCAAAGGGCCAGTAGGACATACCTTCTGTGTATCAGCCTGTTCAGGCTACTGGCCTACATATTTGGGTGCATAATGCAGATTGATCAACCCGCTCCACATTGCAAGATGGCAGATGTAGTCCATTGGTCTTAGCCCTTTGGAGACAGTGAACTGGAACATGCTATGAAGCAGTACCTTAGGGAAACAGATTGTACATTTCCTTTAGAATGGACACATAAGCAAATGTTTTGGGATACTTCATATGTGGGTTGATCTGGACCAAAATAAAAGATCTTACTTATTTTCCCAGCAGGACATTCAACTCCTCTTACAAGGGAGATTTTTTTTTCACTTTTCAGAAACTGAAATAACTTTTCCAGTTAACGCTAGAAAAGCTTACTTCTAATAAGTCTGCAGCAGGCAGGGAAAATACTGGGAAAGATGCAATAACATGCAAACAAATCAGTCTTTTGGGTCATATTTGAGTCATATTGACTTGAACCAGACTCACTCATTATCAAAATCTAAAGTTTGGTGAGTGATCTGGTTTCTGGAATGTACTTTGCTTTCAAAGGAAATGTTAAAGAAAGGCAGTAATACCCCTGCATGGAGAAATATTAATGGCAGTAAATGGAAAATTTTGAGCTTGTCCCACCACATCAGTCTAATCTCCAAAGAAGCAGAAGCAAAGAGAGAAACTTGTTTTGGAAAAGTTCAGAGAAGCAATTACTTACTCCTGCAAACTATGGAAAAAGAAATAAAAAATCAGCAGAGGAAATGGTAAACAGTAGTAAACTATAAACCCAATAGTGGGAACAGAAGGAGGAAAATTATGAAGCACTTAGCAAATTAAAGAAAGAAACCAAATGCGGTTTAGATAATATATCACATTAACAGCATTAACATCCTCCTTTGTCCAGCAGACAGCATTATATGTAACATAATGCAAGCAAAGCCTTTCTTCTGTCTAAATATTAATTGCTCATTGCTCTTGTAAATGAACAATAGGTATGACCAGATTAAGGAGGGATATTGATGTAGCATCAAGTCATGATCACATTTACTGAAGGATGAATAAGAATTGCCTCCAGCCCCTCAGAAGTGTGATATACATTTAGCAACAACGGCAACACTATACCAGAATTAATTACTTATGGAAATCTATGAAGCCCATAAATCCATATTTTTGCCAGTTTGTATGTCAGAACAATAAGTTAGAGTATTCAGAGAGGTAGGGATTTTTCCTTTAGCTTAAAATGTAACTAAGAGCCAACAATTCATTGTGTTTGTATATGGAAAAGGCTTAGATATGTTTTCAGGTTCTGTATGGTTAAAATGTGTGTCTTGTCAAATTAATTCAGCTGTAAGCTAACTGCAAATAATGTGCAAATCACTTCTTCCTTATTTGCTGAGTTACTTAATCTGTTTTTAGTTTTAAGCTTATACTTGATCTGGTTTTCTGTACTTCTTTCACTGATGGATAAAGGCAATTACTTCTGTTTGCTGTCTAAAGCCTTTCAGCTAGCAAAACAATTACTTAAACTCTACCTCGATCTGACATAGCTGTCGACGCAATGTGTGGAAATATACAACTGCTGCCAAGAGTCACAGGGTTCACAGAAAGTACAAAAACTGAGAATATACTTATCAATATAAGTGGGAGAGAAAAACAGTAAAACACATAGATGCTGAAATACATCTTGTCTGTAAAAGGGAAGAAAAGCTCTTTTCATGGAGATGTTAGAATAAGAAGTTCCACCTTTCATTATGGCTTGAGAAGCATTTACAAAATGCTTAGGTGTGGGCAATTGCAATTTTCATTGAAGTCAGTGATAAGTCTGTCTGGATCATCTCCCTAGTAGGATAGAGGTAAGGCAAAGAAAAGGTGAGGGAAAATCTAAGTTAAGCAATGGTGAGGCAACCCACCCATGTTGGTAAGGAAGGGTAGCGATACCTGATTTCAGGTCAATAGCTGGAGTCTGGAGTAACTTCATTGAGGTTACCTGGAAAAGGGGAGACCTGGGTTTCTTTCATGGCGTTGGCTTTGACCACATCCCTTATGTCCTCATTTCAAATTCATGCAGGCCCTTTTACAACCCCTCTTTTACACTGGCTTGCATGGGCATCTTCAAGCTATCCTGGCAAAAAGACTGCCAGGAAAATATACACAGATGAGGAGTATAAAGCAATTACTTTTTGTCTAATACACAACAGTAAAAAAAAAGCATAGCTGAGTTTTACTTAGCTATTTGGGTAAGTGTTATTGTGCTCACCATTCTTGATAAAGCTGCTTCAATAAAGATAGTGTTAACTACACCCCCTAATTGTTACATTTTCAGAACTTCAGTGGAGCATGTTGTCTTGATGACTTGCTTGGTCACAACCTTCTTTTGGCAATGACTGAATGCAGAAATCACTGCTAGAAGGAGAGGAGATCAGATCTAAAGTGCTTATGAAAATGCCTATGCAAAGGAATATAGTTTTGAACTGAAACTGTCTCTTGTTTGGTGCATGCCTTTTCCTATTCAAGCAGCACATGACTATACTGATCATTGGAAAGAGCTGTGACTATTTTAATGCTTTACTTGCCATTTCTGTCCATCCATAAGGCATTTGAGTCTGGGGTGGGAACACTAACTGCTATGACTTCGTTTAGCAAGCTTTCCTAGGTATATATCTCCTTAATTTCTTAGAATCCTAGAACTATACAACAATTAGATTGGAAAAGACGCTTAGGCTCATTAAGTCCAGCTGTTAACCTGCACACTGTCAAGTCCACCACTGAACCACATCTGCCTAATTGAAATGCCCCACAGAACAAGAGCTCGCATTTTTGAGACTTTTCCCAGCTTCTTATAGAATTTGTCATACCTAGCCTATGTTTGGTCAGAACTTAGAAACCTTTGAAAAATGCCGTTCTCCAATGATATACACGAAGGAAAAGACCTTACCTGTTGCGTCCTGCACATGGCTAGAACAGATGATGTGTACTCTCAAAATTAGAAAACTCCATGTTGCTGAATTCAGAGTTCAAACTGCAGTAACCACGATTTGGAAAATACTTCGTAAGTTTCATCAGGAAACATATGTTTTTATATGTTGCATTTTTTGTTTGTGTGAGGAATATCCCAGAAAAAACTTATTACTTGCTTTTCTTGAATCTCTCCAGTGGCACAGATATAGCATGAGGAAAAGAGCAAGACATATGAAATCTGCAAGTTTCTATGTTGGTTGACAGCTCTGTAATCCTTGTCAATACCTTTGAAAAACTCTATGGTATTGCAGTTTTCTTGATGACATTTTAAGAGGAGATAGGCTGGAGTTATCACCTTGGTATGTCATTCACTATATTGTAATAGTCAAGTAATCTGGCTGTGGAGTCCATGCTTATAAACTGGTGAATTATTTAAATATTTTACTCTGTCACTGCTCTCTGCAATCAGAACAAGCATAATTAAGAATAGTGAATGTCTAATGGGAAAAGCAAATTTTAATCAGATGGTTTATTATCAGGGGATTTGGAGAGTTTTCACTTGCCTGCTTTTTAGTTTCAAGCATAATAAATACAAGGAACTATTTTCCAGGGTATCATTTGGTTTCGTAAACATATTTTGACTTTAAGACTTTCAGTAGCTTATGCAAAGGGGTATAATGAAGGAAATGGATTTTTAAGTCAGTTGTCCATCATGAACATGAGTTTTGTTGTTTGTATGCCCAGCTAATATATATGCCCAGCTGTCTCACCCCTGAGAACTGCCTCTAACAGAGGGAATACCATAGGCATGGCACGGTACTGTAATTTGAAACACCCAACTAGCCGACGGAAAAAGGAAAGGGTTCTCAATATTTTTGCATCAAAATCCACAACACTTGGGCCTTATGGGCAATGTGGAGAAGCAGTAATTTTTAACTGAACACTTGAAGGTTTTTTCTCTCAAATAACTCAGACAAGAAAAAGTTTTTTGCAGTGCCTGGCTCAGACTGCACTGCAGCCCATTGAAGGGAGAGCAGGTCCTCAGATTAATGAGCCACTTAAATTGTGTGTGTGTTTGTGTTTGTATCTTTTCCTCTGAGACATTTAATAAGCAAATAACAGCTGCACTCCAGTTCTTTACTCCTGCTGAATTATCATATCTGTCATTAACATGCTAGAGAGCACAGGTTATGGGACTCTTTTTATGACTGATAAAGCCATTGTAGGACCTTACCTTAAATGACACCTATTTGTCTGAGAAAGGAGACAGTACAGAGTGAGGCTGGACATATTTTGATTGCTAATCAGTTTTTGATTGCTGTGAGTGTTCCCTGGTTGCTGTGTACTTGTGTGAACTGTGTTGTATTACACTACAGTGAAAACATGGCCAAATCCTGTTTTTAAGACATGTACAAGTTTTGGTGCAGAGTAGGGCATTAATCCTTAAAACCATATTGTTTAAAGGGTACAGCAACATGCCCGGTGTTCAGTGTTAGCTTGGCAGTCTGGCACACAATTGATGACATCCATCCCCGGCCCGAACCTGAGGATAAATAGCACAATGAAGGTAAGATTAAGCAAGTAGTCAGAGTGATTCAACAACTGGATTAGCAAAACAGAAAAATCCATGAGGCTTTTCATGGCCTCCCAAAGGCTTTTGTTTTCCATGAAGCTGAGTGTGCATTATTTCCAACAGACGGTGTGAAACAAAGCAAACTAGCTTCATGGAGTGAGGGGCAGTCTGAGGCATAATTTCACTGCTGCCCATGGTCAGCAGGGCCTATCTATCAGTCACACCCCACTTTCAATGTTTTCTTCTGCTTTTAGGGTGGAAGGAAGGCTGTGGGCTGCAGGAAGGAGGAATTTGGTTTGCATGCTGGCTGTAAGCAAAGTCCCTCTGCCAGTGATAACAGGTTTCAGGTTTTAGCTTGACTTGATTGTGCATGTGTGTTTTAGCTCTCTTTGAGTTTTAAGCCAAATCTGACAAACATACAGGAACCCTGAGAATAATTGTGTTCCATGAAGAAGGTTGTCTGGGCAGAGAGAGGGATTAATGCCTTCACTAACTGAAATGCTCTAGCATAAGCCATAGCCATCAACCAGCAGACAATACAATCAGTGAATCCCAATCCATAAGAAAGTATATGAGATGGCTTCACCCTTAGAACTTGCCTCTCACAGTCAGTAGCTGAAATGGTGGTCAGGCAATCAAAACCCAGAGAAGAAAAGGGAACATGAAAAAGTGGGAGAAAAGGGAAAAAGCAACATGCAGAGAATGGCTAGTGGGAATGATCAATTTCTAGACCTTTTACAACCAGGAAAACACTGTATCTGTATTCAGAACTTAACAGATCTTAGCACAGTTAGAGAGTAAAAAAGAAAAGAAGACAAATATTGTTTTCAATATTTAATGAGGTAGATGAGAGGAAAAAAATGAACAAGGCACAATTGCCAGAAAAATTAAAAAAATAATTGAAACATTGGTAAAGTAATTTCATGTAAACTGTGACTCAAGACAAACTAAGTCTTAAAATGAGGCTGGTTTACTTTACCTAAGGCCAAGAACTAGAGGGGCAACCAAAGCACTTTTCAGAGCATGGATATCTGATATTTACATGTAACTTTGGAAGGATTTTTAAATACTTTAGCTGAAGGACAGGATCATTTGTTGTACTTGTGATTTCAGCACACAGGAATTATTCTTGAGAAAAACAGATACAGCCTCCAGAAATGCTTTTGAAAAGCAGGGACAGTTGAACTATCTGGGGAAAGGATTAAATTCATGACAGACACTTGAGAAGAGAAATTAACTAGCACTACAAGAAATCTAGGAAGCGGGCCAGAGACAGTCTTACACTTCTGCTGCAGAACCACTGCTCAGAGCAAACTGCAGGGAAAAAACAGTACTTTGGGTGCAAGGAGCTTGGAAAAGAAGGGCATCATATGTACTTTCTTCTGACAAGAAGCACAGAAGAAAAAAGGAAAAGGACAGCACATGGAGGATGTAGAGATGCACTGCAGAAGGATGCATGCAATGTGACTGGAGACACACTCTGTGCCTCCACTGGAGCAGGTGGCTTTCTCTCAGGTTTGAAGCTGGTGTGTGGACATCTAGCATTCTTTATTCTTTTTTTTTTTTTTCCCTTTTATTGTGGCACCTCTGGAGATACAAAGAAGGGAAAGTCTGCTTTTTTTACCCAAACCTCTCAGTGCACAAAGGTTCTTTCTCTTTTAAGCCACTTATCGCAAACTGTGTTGTTCCATGCATGTTTCACTCTGATGTAAAATTTACTAAAATGAATAGGCAGATCTTGTCCACAGTATGATATGGCAGGTCTACAGTGTCATCAAAGAACACGTGTGATCTTGTTCTCAAGTTCATAGCCATATCTAATGTGCACAGTAGTCACAAAAACATTTACTTAAGCATATATCCATCTGTGGATATAATGTCTAGATTTTTCCCAATGAGTTTAACAGTGCTAGGGCTCAGGCTTCTGCATGGTAATGTAAATGCCTTTAATGTTGGTATTGTCTTCAGCATAGCTTTCCTCTGGATAACATTCTTCCAGCTTTCCAAGATTGTTCCCAAAATGCAGTTTGGATGTTGCCGTCATGTTGATAGGAAGACTTATGTGGTTTGCATGGTTTATCCAGTATATTGCTGGACTATACTAGCTGACCTCAGGAGGAGACAATAAGGCTTGGAGCTGCTTGGTTTCCTAGTAGAGGTACAGGTTGTAAAGGAAAGGTCAGTCATGGTGACATTGCAGGTTAACATCTGATAAGCTGGATCACTAAATCCCTCTCCAAATGGAGGTACTCCCAAATCTGCTACTTCTGTACACTGTGTGGAAGCTCTGAACAGAGCAGCAGTCAGGCACACAAGCTCCTGAAGGTTTACATGGGCATGCATAGAGACATGGTGGTCAGCAAGCATGGGTCAGCTCTTCACACCTCATAATGTGAAACTGCATGGAATAAAAAGATCTAAGCATCACATGTCATCACCAGCTATTAAAAAGTATGCTGAGTCTGGCTGTAAACGGAAAACAAGAACATTTTTGCCTCTTCATTTTTTTCTCAAAGAGTGACTTCTGCCACTGAACTCACCCCAGTGTAGTGGTGATGCATGGGCTGGGAAGCCCCAGGCAGCATCTGTGCTGCTCAGGGGGCTTACACAAGCTATGGCTCAGCCAAAGTGTGCTATTTCAATAACAGAAACCAAACCATGTGTTTGACAAAAGATGTTTATGTTTTTTCCAAGTGCTGGAGAGGAGAGTGGGTATTTGTGAGCTTAAAAAACACATTAACTTGCCATGAAGCCTATGAAAAATAATCTTTGTTTTCTTCAAAACAGTGTCTTGATTCTTGTCTGTTAGATGAAATGCTTCTGCCAATATTTTGAAGTTACCTTTTGGTTTGTTTATAAAGATAAAATGTTTTTTTAAAGGAACTGTAAACTGAGTCCTAGAGTTATTTTTTAAAAATTAAATTATCTTGGAATTGTTTATAAACCTCCTCCAAACCATTACAGAATTGAAATAAGGATAGTAAAGAGCTCAGTGGATTTCAGATCACTAAAGCCAGTTAAACCAAGACTGTGAGCTGATTTTCCTTTGCTTTTCTCCCTTAGGAGCATTTTCTCCAAAAATGGCTCCAACATTTTCCAGATATGAATGTCATGCCATTTAATATTTTTTGGTACTGTTTACTCAGTTTGTATCAATGTTTTATTAAATCTTTAGCATCAAATAATCTGTTAATATCTACTCACAAAACAAAACCTTTTAAATGTGTGTGGCACTGCCCACTTGGCTGCTATTTTCATGAGTTTTAGTAACTGTTTTTTGCAAAGGGCATGTTTTTTTGGTGTTGGGAAAGTTTTATACAATTGGTCACACGTGAAAAGGCCTTTTAAATTCATTGTCTCCAATGATAATGGCAGTTGTGGAGAAAGATGGCTTTTTGCATGGAAATTGATCCCATAGGCATTTGCAAGGACCCTATTCATGCACTCGTATCTCTGCTGAAATCATTCTCCGAGTCAAAGGAATACTTGAAAAATTGGGGTGATTGCTTAGACGTAAACTTTCAAACTATAGAAGGACAAAGCTTTCTGGAGAATGTTGGTGTTTGATTGTTCATTCTGTATGTCAAGTCTATTCTTCAGATGAAGATAATATTACCTAGTTTCTTTAAGTGCAAGCTTCAGAGCCTGAGCAGAGTTCCTGAGAAAACTTATCATTCATTTGGTATTTTGGCAGCTGTCTTCCATTTCTTATGTTGCAAGTAATTTATGTATGAGAAGAAGCATTTTGTTGTATTATTTACTCAGTATACAATGGAAAGTGTTGTACAATTATAAATACTACTTTGTAAATAGCACTGTCTATAATTATGCTATTAGATTATCCTCCTGTAAAATGACAGTACTTTTAGCGAGACGTGCTAGTGACTTTGTTAAGTTATCATCAGTTGTAGAAATAAGGCATAGTTTGTTTCATTGAAAAGACTCCTTTAATGAAAAAATCTATCTCTTATCTCTGGATTATCAGGTAAACATACATGTTGTTTCAGCTGACAGTTGAAAAATCATGGTGCACTGTAATGAAGCCAAGTGCATTCAATAAAGGTCTTAAATTCCTGGCAGATAGGCTGTTCAGGATTTTCAGCGAGACACTAATGGAGATCTGGTAGTGCTCTTTTAAAATTTTATTTTCTATTAATGTCATTATAAAACCATTTCATAGACTGCAGAGAGGTTTCTTATTGTTTTACTTTACTGCCAGTGTCTAAGTAATAGTTCCACTTTCAGTAAACACTATGCAGTTTCAGTAGCTGTGTGCCAGAGTGTTGCTTCATTGTTCTCATTAAAAAATTGCATTTCATATGATGTAGTCCAAAGAAATATTCAGTTGTTAATGTTTACTGGCTAGTAGTAGAGGATAATAAAGGGAAATCCTGTACTAAGTCTCATCTTGCTTTAAACTTTTCACTTAGATTCACAAAAACATGACAAATAATTATAGAAGGGAAAACCCACTTATGTACCCCCAAAAGTACAAAAAATACAAAAAAATCCTTTTTCTTTCTTTTTTTGTGTGTTTTTTTTTTTTTTAAATCAAAAGGAATTTCAGGAAGATACAATACACAACAGTAGGTTTAGAAGGAGGAAATCCTAATGAAAGTGAAGTTTTAGGACCATGCCTTTCTCTTCTAGAGATCTTGCCTAGTTTAGGTACCCTTCAGGCTTTGCTTGCTGGTCCCTGCTTCCTGGTAGTTGCCATCTAGCTCAGCAGATGAAATCAGCTAGACTGTCCCTCTCTCAGTCAGATGTGCCAATATTCAATACAGTCCTGCTTTTTCACTTGCCTTTGAATGCGAATGAAGCTACAGTCTGGTATGGAATTGAATTAGTTGAAATCAGCAGTATTTAAAGTTAGACTGGGTAAGGCTGTGAAATGAAGCCAACTACGATTTTATTATGTAGAGAAATTTTTGAGTAACTCAGCTCTTCACAGGAAAAAAAACAACATATTAGAGTGTATAATTGAAACCTTGTCAGAGGTTTAAGGAAAGCAAAGTAAATTAACCTGAAATTGAAAACTATCTGAAGCTTGCGAGAAATATAAATATGTGCATTCTTTTTTGTTTTAGTTCAAAATATGGATTTGACAGTCTGAAGCTGTAGGGTTTGATTTATCCATAGCACTGATTACCTGTGCAACTCTATCCCCGTTGAAACAGAAGGTAAACATGGTAGAGAGCAGACACTGGTTAACACTGAGTGGTTTTTCCTCTGGGCACAGACTTTTTTAGCTGCTTTTCTATGCAGTTCTTCTGATTTCTCTATGAAAAGAGGACAAAAAATAGTAAATATTCCTACCCATGAATCATGAAAAATACCTTCCTCTGTTGCCTTCTTCATGGATTGTTTTCACAGGAGTTCAGATTTAACTTTAACAACTAAGTAATGGGTTTAAATTGAGATGAAACTGCTTTAACATAGGTATAAAAACACCTTACTTCATGATTTCATCCAGAAGTTTTTTACCTAAATGTTTGTTATTTTCAAGCTTTCTTCCAATAAAATTCTAATTCTTTGATGATTTTTTTCCTCATTAAACTTCCTTGGTATTTAAGTGTGTGTGTGTGTGTTTATTTTATGAAGTCACTTTGATGCAATTCAAAGGCCAATAAGACAATCACTAGGAGAATACTGCTGAAGACGTGATATTCTTTTTCCTTCATGTCTTGTAGCCAGCTTCCTTGATTTGATACTTCTTGCCACAGAGGAAGCTATTCAAATATATGAGTCTCAGATTTGCTTATGGCAAAGCCTTTCAGATGTACATCTAGTACAACTCTCCTTAAACAGCTTAATGAGCAAAGGCAGACAGGAAAAAGAATAGTAAAGAGTCTGATTGCTGACATTTAAAATGAACAAAACCACGTTCACTACTCCCAGTGGAGAAATAACTTATGGCTGTGAAGAAAAGATTCATGCCAAAGGGTAGACTTTGTCACTGCAATTTAAAGTTTGCTACCCTGCTCAGGGTAAGGAATCGTTTTACCATCTCTGACCTACAGTTGCTCAATGTCCTTCTGCTTCCTCATATTGGATAGCTGGCTGCCAGCCTCTTCTCCCCAAAGTGTCAATTAGTTTGGAATTGATTTTTACACTTCTGTGACAGGTGTAACAACAAGGGCAAAGATGAGGATGGCATTCTAATTTGCTTTAATGAATGAGGATTTAGCAGAATTCCTGTAATCATGGTGCCTGTTATTTTGCATCACTCAATTGTCCGTCTTTTTCAATATATTCTCCTTATCCTGTGACATTTTGTTTTCTAAATTGACAGTTAATTCAGCTTGCAAATACAGGTTGAATTTGGGTTGAATCTAAATTGCTGCTTCTAATTAGTTTTTAATTTCTCCAGTCTAATGAGAGGTCCACTGTGGCAAGGGCACATCTTTAAAAATTAAATTCCATATGAAACTTACTAGGATGAAGTCAGTGCCTGACAATTTGTCATTTTTTATGCTCAGATCTTACTTTTCACATTTGTGTTGTTAGCACTATCGTCTTAAGTCATGCTCAGTAACAGTAGTGATTCTGATCTTTAAAGTGGAGTATGTGAACACTGTGAATAGCAAAATATTATTAAAATATTTCTCCTCTCCATATATCCTGTTGCTGAGTTGGGCTTTTCTTGTCTGTAACAGTTAACAATGTAAGAAGTATAGTACTTGAGAAAAGGTTTCGATCTTGCCACTGAAGAAGAAAGATCAATTTAATTTCTGCTGCGTGGGGCTCAAGGGAGCTATTCACAAGGCTTAGTTGGTATTATTAGCACAGCTGTAATTCTCACCATGTATACCTTCTCTCTGCTAATTTTATTTGATGTCCACATGCTCAGTTCCATGTGAATGGAGCAGCCATGAAAATAATGGGATGTGTGCTACTGGCGCTTTGTAGAAGCTTCCAGCACATCTCAGGCTCGCAGAAGGTTAATGGCTTTATGGGGACCCCAACTGCTTCCTCAGCTGGTGAAACAATCAGCATTTATAACCCTATTGTTTCAGTTTAAGATTGCCAAGGAAAACATCTGAAAGCATCCCAAAATAAACTGCAGCAGCTTTAGCAATAAAAA
>VWZF01001696.1:3643748-3987258 GCA_013396755.1 Sclerurus mexicanus | reverse complement strand
AAAAAAAAAAAAAAGCAAACCAATTTGAATGACTAGTAGGCCATGTCTATCAAGATACATTGGGTTTTGGCATTTGAGAGATTTAAACATGTATGTGAGATTTAAACATAATGAAAGCAGTAGATGCACAGAGTAAATATTATAGACACGCAAGAAGCTTTCATCTCAGAATATGATAGACATTCAGAAAGATTTCATCTTAGAATTTCACACAACAATTTATAAATCATACCGAATGCAACAGATCACGGAAACAGAGTGGTATTTGTCCTTCTGATTCATACAAAAAGCTGTCTCTTCATCAGTGTGATGTATAATATTTTTGGGGTGGATTTCCAAACTTAGTTCTTTCTTACACCTGCAGGATCAACACTTTGATAAATATTAATACCAATATGGAACACTACACCTACAGTTAAATCACTGAATGTAAAACCCAGACACTTCCACACAAACTGGGGTATTTTTACAGTCTGTAATGCTTTTTTTTTCTTCCCCCATTACAAACCCTCTGAGGAATCTTACATGTTCCAAACTGCTGATGTTTCCCTTTTCTTTTATTGGCTGTTTATAGTTTTTAACTCCATTATTTTGTTTTGATGTAGTAGCTCTTCTGCAATAATTTTTTTCAATTTTCAGGCAGTCATGAGAGGAATCCAATGAGAATCATGGTCAAGATGTTTTATTTCTAAGTGTACTTTTTAATTGCAGGCTATTTCTGTTCCTCTTTCTGAATATATTCAGTGTGGGCACGCCCTGTTATTGGGTTGCTACCAAATCCATCATCTCAAAAAGAAAGCAGCATTTGTTTGCCTGTTGGACCAGACTAGGCTGAGCATGACCACAACGAAAAAGAGAGATGTTTCAAAGGGTGGGTCCCATTAGAAAAAAAACCCAAAAAGATACTGGAGAAGACAGAACCCCTCCTGTTTATAACCATAGCTAAAAATAATATCTGTAACAATAAATAAATTGCTTGTCAACTGGGCTATGGAAGAATGTTGCAGGTTGAAAGTTTTAAGACTTCAGAGAACATTATTTCCCACATAATCTAATTTTTCTCAAATTGTGGATAATTTCCCAATCATAACCTAAATGGAATTTTTATCTATAAAATGTATGTCTGCACCATTGTCAGCATGTGTATTGAGTCTGTAGTGTACGGCTGACCAGGCTCAGTTACTGGCTTGCTGTTGCCTGGATTGTGGAACTGCCTGGCAGAGTTTTCACTATAGTTTTCACTATAGCAGTGACTACTCTTTCAAGTACCTTGGCCTTATATGGGGGATAAAACAAGCAAAGGAGGTCTCCCATCAGAGGTTTGTAGGCCATCTGGAGGAAACAAATTTTTATTTATATGGCCAGAAAGCCTGACTTCGTTGCTCTCAGGGCTAGAGAATGGAACTCAGACATATTTACTAAAGTAGACTTACTCCAGGCTTGGACCATGCTGTGTAAAAGAGAAACACACCACTGCTTCCTGGGATGTGGAAGCAGAGCTGAACAGACTCACCGATGTAAAAAGAGGACCTGTGGCTTCAGTTTGTCTGTCTTCAAATGGTTTTTGTGCCTAGACTACTCTTTTTCATGTGGCAGTGATACCCGAAGGAAAATTCATCCCAATAATCAAACCAAATGCTCAAGAAAGTGAGAAAGTCTGAGGCTGTGAGGCATACATTTTCCCGAGTATATCAGATTGTAGATGAATTTTGAAATTTTTTAAGAATTTGAGAGAGGGAAAAACCAACACTATATCCGACCTCAAAGAAAACTACTGACTGGAAGCTTCACAATTCTGAGTCTGGAATAATAAAATATGACAAGCTAAAAGAACTGTAAATAATGAGCTTATCCTTTGAAGTCAGCATATATACATGAAAATTCTCAAAGTTTTAAAAAACCCACCATCATTTTCTTCTTTGACACATGACAATGAGTGCTTGGAAGCTGGCTTACTTACTATCTAGATAAGAATTAAATCTCTTGAAAATCTGGCAACATGAAGGTACAATCCACTGAGTGATGGCATGGAACCAATGAGTGGCATGGAAGAGAAATACTAAGCAACAGATCTGCATAATAACTTTTGGGGAAAAAAAAAGTAAATTGTTTAGCCTGTGCAGGAGAGGGGGTCTGTTTTTTGTTTCATTTATTTCATATATTGTGTAAATTGTGATGTTATTTTGTTTTATTCTCTAGCAGTGATGCTAAAGAGATCTGATCTCTTCCCCCAGTTTTCACTGTGCTGTACAGATAGAGGTATTGGGTGATAAAGTTGACACTGGGGTTAGTCACAGACACATTGGCCTTAAAGCCACATATGGTTGCTGCCTTAAAATAGCAACGTTATCTGTTAAAGGTGTCCTTTCCTTTCTAGTGAATTCTTTGATATATAAAAAAATGGAAAAATGCTTGGCATTGACTGCTGAGACTAGAGCCAGCGTTTGGCATTGTTCCTGGCAAAGAGGTTATTTCCCCATTTTCAACAAGTCAACTTGCAAAAAAGTGTTTTCAAGAGGAAATATATTGAGTAGATGTTACAGGATCTTGTCAAGATTTCAGAAGTTTGAGGGTACCTTTCCAGGAGGGTACCTCAGACGTAATGTCATCAAACACTGCTGTTAATAGACTCGTCACTCCTGAAATTAGGATTCCTTTTGGACAAGTCTTTTACTTGGAAAGCAGCAAATACACTATGCTCAGCTTCCACTCCTCTACCCACGTCCATTTACAGTCTCATTATGTTACTCCTATAGTTAAATGTCTTCCTTATGAATCACTTCCATGTGCATCTCAGAAATATCACTTGCAAGCTACTGTTTCCACTCCCTTGCACTTGTTAGATTGCACAGTGAGCATGATTTGTCCCCCCCTACAAATGTGAGTAATTATTGGATATGGATAATTATTTCTATTGCTAAAGGAAAATAATATTAACATTTATACTATTCTGGTCTTCTTTATTTTCAGTTAGGGTAATTTTTACACTTGCAAAATGGATGTAAAAAACCCATTCCTATGACTTCTTAAAACCATATACACACTTTGCCAAGATGTAAACATCTTCCTCAGATATAAAACAATCAAGAATCAGGCAGCAGGACTTTATCTGCTGCACTTCAGATATATAGAGAGATATATGCTGCACTTCAAATCTTCTGCTATACAAATCTCTGCAGTGAAAAACTGGGGGAAAAATAATTAAGATGCCATCAAAGCCATGTGCTATTTCTAACAGCAATGTATGGAAGCCTGAGGGAGCACCAAATTGTGCTTTACAAAGAAAAAACCCACTTGAATAGTTTGACTTCCATATAGCAAGCAAACAGAAGAGAGTAGTGCTATGCTTAGGAACGAGCAACTGTTTCTCTGAGTACTGTCATACACCAACAGCTTTTTGTACAAACTGTATCTTTGTCTTGCTTGCTCTTGCATGCATGGTCCACATCAGCATTTGGTACTTCTACACAAAAGTACGTAAACAAACAGGACTAAAGGAGACCAAGTGGACTGCACAAGAACTCTCTTTTTAGATACAGATTCTATAAGTCTACTCCTAAGAAAAATATTTGCTACGTCCCTTCCTATCCCAGGCACTCCATATGTTTATCTGGTGCTCTGTGCAACTACTTGTTTAAAAATGTCAGACTGTTGGTAGCTTTTCCTAATTTATGGTCAAATTTGAACACAACTGAAATGTTCTAAATAGTTTCTTTTATGAAGGCTATGCAAAGAAGGCTTTTGTCTTCTGTTCTGAGTAAAAAATGTCTGAAATCTAACTCTTTGTATAACGTTTATATTTATTTTCATGTTGGTAAAGAAGACCATCAGAAGACTTAATAAACCTTAAGCTTTATTTTGTACTTATCCTAACAAATTTAATCCCATTAAATTAATATTAATTACAATAAATTGTGAATTAATGATCTGAGAACTTTCTAGTGTAGAAGATCTGGTAAAAGGATTTGGATGTACCTACTGGGCAATATAGTGTGATTTTTATCTCAAAAATACCTCCTGTAAAGAGACAATGACATGCTTTGAAGATAAAAGAAGAAGCAGAAGGCTTTGGTTTGTTTTATTAATAATAAATTCTACAATGTCAAGACTGTGGTTTATGCGTTTGGGAAAAAATTCTAGAATTTTAGGTATCACAGAAAGAATACTGGTTTTAACATATTGTCTTTAAAATGGTGTTTGTGAAAGTGGTATTTTTTCCTGCTTGAATTGAAATGCAGGTCTTTGATTACACCTGGGAAAACAAAAGCCAGATCTTAGTAGCTTCCTCTGAAGATGCTGCTTTTATATATATTCTGTATTTGCAGTCTGTCTTTAGGACATCACTTGTTTGTTTGTTTGGTTTTTGGTTTTGGTTTTTGGTTTGGTTTGGTTTTTTTTGCTTTAAAACTATATTTTGTTTAGTGAAAAGCAAGGATATAATCCCCTGTATGAGTGACTAAGTAGAGTTCCACCATGTGAAAGTCAGAGTCTTACCTGGAGAATGAGGGTATAGAGCCAAGAGCAGAACTAGAGCAGAGAATTAGGAGCTGGCCAGCAAGGGTTGCCAGCTGTTTCAAATGGCAGAGTATGTTAAATCAGATTCTTTCATGTACACCCATTCATCTTGCTCTATTAAATAATGTTAACCAGAGATCTCAGCATCCATTCTCATGAGAACCATGCTAAGAGAGAGAATAGATACCAACGATCATATTGGAGTGAAATAGGGAATGCTAAGGAAATAGTAGAAGAAAGTTTTTATGCTAATAAATGGATCTGTTCACTGAAATGAGACTTCTTGGATAGATGGTAGCATAGTAAGAATTTGGAACCCATCGCCTTTCAAAAAACAACACACAGATATAATATTGTCTATCATGCAGAAAATAGAATCTGTAAACTCCAAAAGGGATAGATAGCACAGCAATCCATTATGCATAATGTAATATAATGAGCATAGTGAAATAGGTTACATGAACTGGAAAAGCACTAAGCAGCAAGAAAAGAAATGCCAGCCTTTAAGTGGCTGTCAGCTTAGTAAATTAATGAAAGGGATTTTATTTAGTGGTTTTACTCTTCTGCAGTCTTCCAGCATCAAGTGCATTTTTCTCTTTCTGTTGCCTTTCTCATGAGTAAGATGTCTTACTGTATATCTGTCTTCCTTTCTCATGCAACATTACCTGTTGCTATCAGCAAGGTTATGCTTCTGACTGCTCAATACTTAATACTTTAAACAGAAAATTGTCAGTCCCTTTAATAAAAATATTTTCTCCTTTTCCCAGGCGTTGCTGCTTTTGTTTCTGTTGCCATGGATAAGGTGGCCAAAGAACTTGTTTTGCTCCCACCACAACCTTGTTGTCCAAGGAGCACTGTGGCACTGGGACACCTGAGCTGGTTAACTGCACCTCGTGAGGGGAGGCAGCCATCAGTGTAGCAAATCTGTTTTTGCTTGTTCATAATACTGGCCCTATTGATAAGGCCTTAAAACTCTGGTGCGATTTTCATGCTGCTTATAGAGTGCTGAAAAAAAAAGAACAGAATCATCAGAAATACTGAAAAAAAAAATCACACAATTTGAGTGTAGAGCCTCCAGAGAGTTAGCCACCTGTGAGCAGTATTGCTGTACTGTACAGTAACAGTATTTACTGGTTGGGTTTTATTTCCATCTTTCTTAATAGATTACTTAAAAATATTACTTCAATACTGATAATGCAAACAAATGTCAACTAGATTTGTTTAAAAATACATATATGAAGTGGCCTATCTTTTTAAATTAAACATTGGCCTGTATTCGTGCATCCCTTTAGGATTACATACAGACTATGTGCATGCAGGTATGACAGAAATAGCTATTTCAATGACAAGCTTCTACGTTGGTATCAATTGCATCTACAGACTAAACTCTCCCTGGGAACATGGTCAGAGCTGTAATGGTGAGGACAAATGTAAAGATTATTCAAATGATGAAATCTATAAAGAACTTCAGAATAGCAAGCCACCCCATCCATGTGACTGTAAGGTGCAAAATATAGAACAGCAGAGACAAAATAATCAGGGACTAAAATGGAAAAGACAATTTTCATCTTCACTAGAAATGAGAAAAAGTCTGCCAGTCTGAACTCAGAGAGAAACACAAGACAGAGTCACAGTAAAGTGGCATAACAGATATTAATAATCCAGAGATGAAAAAAATTCAGTATGTAAATAATCTGCATAATTTTATCTTCCATTAAAACAACAACAACAACAAAAAATCTTGAGTTTTTCACTCTTTCTCTGTATTTCTGCAACACTAAGACAGTGTTCTTCATAGAGAATACCTTTACTCCCACGCTATTGATAATGCACTCTTCGCTTCTATCCAAACACTGAAGCAGTTGTCTAAGTCCCTACTTATCTATCTCCATGATAACTGGAGTATGGACTTCTTTACCATCTCCTGGCAGTGACAATATTTCCTAGTGTGTAATGCTATCCAATATAAGTGTTGTTCCAACATGTTTTTTTCCCTTTGGATTAGTACTAGTCCACTATTTACACAGTTGTATTCTGTACTTCTGGGTTCTATTGATTAGAAATGCAAAACATATGTCTTGATCTCACTGTGTTTCTTAAAGCTGAGGACAGGGGTGGTGATGGGGTGACATTTGGGAGGAGTAGGGTTTCTTTTTGGGGCTATTCATTTGAGTTAGGTTTAGCTTTTTGGTGCTATTCATTTTTGCCACTATTTTAATACATCCCATGTACGTATTTATTATTATTGCACTTTGAAGTAACCTGTTAAAATGTATGTTACACTGGACGACCCTTGGGATTTAATCTGGACCATAGTACATTTGCTAAATGAATCCTGTTCAAAATGGAAACCTCCAAAGAAAAATAATTCAGACTCTTCAAACTCTATAAATGAAGGTATGTTGAGTTCCAGTTCTCAGCAAATACAATTTTCCCTTTATAAAGTAGGGCTGTGAAATAAAAGTTAACATATGAAATCCATGATTTCCATTAAATAAATTCAGGCTCATAAACATCTGACAGTCATTTTCATTTAGACACAGAAAAATGTGTAACCAAGATTTTTAACTCAGTGTATTGTATGTTTCTGCAAGCAAAATGAACTTAGTCTATTTTCACCGTTTTCTACTCTCTATGCTTTGTATACAGACTAATAAGAGAATTTTGGATTATATAAATTGGAGTTCTCTGGTTTTGTTTCTAGGGTTTTTTGAATTTTTTAAAATAAGTTCATTGAGTTTGATTTGAATTCTACTTGATCATGGGTAAAATTTTATTTTTAAAACTTTACTTTTAAAAACTACATTCCAAAGTGAAGCCTGACAATTTTCTGAATCAGACTTGAGTATTTTGAGTTACTAGGATACTCTTATTTACAATAAAAATTGGATAATTCAGCATCTACACAGGACTCACATGGTTTTGCATCACTGTTTAGTTGCATATATAGAAGTACATAATCAGAAGCCGTATCAACTTCTTGTATAGAATGTCACAGCTATTGGTTGAGATTGTCATAAAATTAATCCACAATTCTCTAGTAAGTAATTGAATTTTTAATCTGTCATTTTCATTAATTATTAGAGTCCAAATCTCTGGAAATATAAGGGGCTTTTAGCTTTAGTGAAGATTTGACCATTTCTACAGAAAAAAGAAATTCATGTATTCATATATTTATATAAACCCTCTAAACACTGATATACACAGACTTTAAAACATACATTTCATTATATCTGATACAATATGTAGAATTCACAAGTAAACAAAAGGGAAAGACTGGCTTTGGCTTTAGAAAAAACCTCCTTCCTATCTCATAAATCCATGGAGGGAAAAGAACCATGTTGTAAGTAAGGAAACTGGGAAGAAGACAGAAGAAATAAACAAGAAAGCTCCTTGATGTATGTAAATGTCCCAGACTATGCTTATCACATCTGAAGTCTTAAGAAATCTGAATGTCTCAAAGTAATTGGTTTGAGAGTAAAAATAAAAAGGAATGTAAGGTTATTATGAAACTTCAAACTGCCCAGTAACACACTATTTTCTTGGCCCCTATCAGGAAGTAAAAGTAATGTGATAATGAAATCGTGCGGAATAACTTCAGAGACAACAGTGAACTGAAGCTTCGGCTAATGGAATGTTAGTGGATCATGACCTCACCTCAAGCCTACAGGCATGAATTGAAGCAGTGTCCTTGCCAGACAAATACAAATGATAGATTATAGTTACTGAAAGTTTGTTCTTCATTTCTCCTTTAAAGGATGATACTTTCATCTCTTTTGCTGTTCTGTGCTACTATTAGCACATCACTCTGAGTGTCTTAGATCTTCAACCATCCCCTACCCCACTCTTCAGTCATCTTCTACTACTCTTCCACCTTCTGCATTCATTCACAAAGCTCACTCACATCATTGTGCATTGTGCCAAAGGACCACTATGAAGAAATAAAAAGTACTGACAGAAAAGTCAACTTAATCTCAATTCTCAATTTTCAATGACTTTTCAGCCATCCAGTGTAAGAAAAAGTAACTGTTTTGTACTGAAACACATTCAGATGCTGTAATTACTTATAATTGTTTAGTGCAGATAGATCCTATGGAGAACTGAGCTGCTTAGCACAGGTCTACCTAGGAAGCAAATTGCATAATTTTTCCCATTTTAAGTGTTGTTTTAGGTTTGCTGGTTCGTTTGCTAGTGTCAGCATTTGTGGGTACATGAATCTCAGAGAAAAAGTAAGGTCTTTCACAGTAGAAAGCACACTTCTTTTTCCCCTTATTTTTGGCATATCTTTTTGAATATTGTTTATCATTGTTTCTTGAGATTTCCAACAGATTCCTTTGTTTAAAGATTCAAGATAATGCCACCATTTAACATTTGCATATTTTGACTGTTAAGATTATTAGGTTTAACTTTCTCTTAGGTACTAATTTCTAAGTACTGTTTTAATAATTATTGTAATGTTGCAAGAAAGAAACCCTTGGGATGCTGAGTTGTCCATTATGGGACTTGTATTGTGGCTATGCATTGTTGATTTTAAAATATCATTTATTTAAACATACAATCAGAATATGATCTTATAATCTTTTATATATATGTATTTTTCATATTTTAGTAGTTCATCTGGTTTCTTTATCTAAAGCAATTCAAAATTTTCTCATTCTTCACGATGTTTGTATATCATTTTCATAATTCCTGTTTACAGTTTAGCATAAATTGAAATGTTTTGCAGAATCAGAAATCTAGTGGCAATAATAGAAGAGGAAGCTTAAGGGACTTTAGATATCCTCAAGTGCAACAGTAACATGAAAATCTACTTGTTCCAGGTATGCAGTCATGGTTCCTCACTGAATTTTATGCAGTATTCAATTTAAAATATTACATATAACTTTTCCATCGTGTGTACTATAGAGGCTTCTTTCTTCATCCTGGTGCAACTGTGGACAAGACACCAAGGGAAGAGGGAGTTTCTATTTCTATGCAGCTATTTTGTATCCAGATAAATAACAAAACCGGAAAATACTGTGTTACAAAAAATACTGTGGGCTTTGCCATGAAATTTTCACGTGCTAGCAAACTGTCTCTCAACAAGGGCAGCTTTCCAAACATCTGGACAATAAGCTATCTGTTTGTGATACGTTTTCTAGCATAAAAAAATAAAAAAAATAAAAAAAAAACACAAAAAAACCCCAGAAAACAGTCTTTGCTATTTCTTTTCCCTTGTGCAGACTGGATTTTAGTCCATGAGGTCAGACTACCAGAAGGTCTTCTTTGGTGAACTCCAAATGCAGGGAAGTCTGCAAGTGCTGGCAAATTCTCCTTAAATCAAGCAGATAGTGTAACTTGCAGGAGTCTGCTACACTGTGGCTTTCCAGTGGTTAAGGGGTAGAAAATAGGAAACAGGGACTGCCATTTTCCAGCTTGTCTAGAGTGCAAGACAAAGAAAGAGAAGGACATCAGCAGAAGGACAGTAATATTCTATGATTCTATAATATTAGTTCTGGAAAAAAGCAAAGGAGATGTATATGGTAATTTTTGCCCTGGGTTACCATATTCTGTGAACTGTACATCCTCAGAGTTACAACATGAAATGGAATAGTAATAAAGAATAGAAATAGTCACCAAATGTCCTTTAGAAGTGGTCTGTTGCTATGGGTTGACCTGGGCTGGACTCCAGGTGCCCACAAAAGCCACTCTATCACTCGCCTCCTCAGCTTGGGGAGGGGAGAGGAAATACAATGAATGGTTTGTGGGTTGAAATAAGGACAGGGAGAGATCACTCAGCAATTATCATCACTTGCAAAACAGGCTTGAATTGGGGAAAAATGAATATAATTTATTACCAGTCAAATTAGAGAATGGTAATGACAAAGGAAACCAAATCCTGAAACACCTTTCCCCATCCTTCCCACCCATCCCATCTTTACAAGCTCCATTTCACTCAGATTTCTTCTCCTTCTCTCCCGTAGTAGCGTAGGAGAACAGGGAATGGGGTCTGCAGTCACTTCGTCACACATTGTCTCTGCCACTCCCTCCTTCTCAAGGGGTGGACTTCTCATGCTTTTCCCCAGCTCCAGCATGGGGTCCCTCCCACAGGAGGCAGTCCTCCACCAACATGTGTCCTTCCCACGGGGTGCATTTCGTGAACAGCTCCAGCATGGGTCCCTTCCATAAGGTGCAGTCCTTCAGGAACAGGCTGCTCCAGTATGGGTCCCTATGGGGTCACAGGTCCTGCCAGTAAACCTGCTCCAGTGTGGGCTCATGTCTCCATGGACCACAGGTCCTGCCAAGTGCCTGCTCCAGTGAGGGCTTCCCACAAGGTCACAGCCTCCTTCAGACATTCACGTGCTCTGGCATGGAGTCCTCCATCGGCTTCAGACCTTACCATCGTCTTCACCAGGGGTTGCAGGGGAATCTCTGCTCCAGCTCCTGGAACATCAACTCCTCTCCTTCTTCACTGACCTTGGTGTCTGCAGGGCTGCTTTTCTCACACATTCTTGCTGCTCTCTCCCGGCAGCAGTTGCACGGGTTCTTTTAACCTTTCTTAAATCTATTATGCAAGTGGCCCTACCACCAACACTGACAAAACCTCACCATGTAAAACCAATACATCCTATAAAATAGGTTATTCCTATCAGTTAACATAGTTACAGACTAAACACATCTGAGAACATTCAGTTTTATGCAAGACCTCTTCTGAACTTTGAGAAACTTTCATGTCCTGCAGGTGTCTTACGATATGTAGCACCTTATGATCATGTTTTACTGTGTGACCACTTAAACTTTATTGTAAATTTTATTGTTTTTATTCACTGATGGTTATGCAATTTTAGTGAGAAATAATCTGTTTCTCAGCGTTCAAAATGTAAAAACAAAGTGCTAGCAGATTATAACCTGAAAAATACAAAATCAAGCAATCTCAGAAGACAAAGATGCAATTTAATTTAGATGCAATTTAACTTGAAAACAGAGTAAGTGTCACCTTTCCCTATGAAAACATTTCTTATTCAAAGTGTTTTATAAGAAGCACAAGTTGGTATATCTGAAGATTAAAAGAAAAAGATAAAAGTAACCATTCAATATGCTATACAAAACAGATACCTCACATGCCAGAACTGGTATAACCTGGTATATTTACCTGGTATAACACTCAGTATTACCTTGATTTATACTGAATATTATTTTTTGAATGCATACCATATGAAGATCACCCATACATATGCAGACATAAGGACCTAAAGGTATAACCATTAGTATATATTCAAAATTTTCCTTTATGAACTCTTCAAACAAGTTCTTTCTCTCTTCTCTCCTGTTTTTTGTTTTATAGGTTGCTTGCTTCAACAGAGAACATCAATACTTGTTTCCAACTCAGAAAAACTTCTTTTGAAAAACTTCCAGCAATATACTACAGGCTGATTTTGCACTATGCTATTTTTTAACAGATGTCTTGTTCAAATACTGTGTGTTCATGTTGTACATAACATAAAGTATACATTTAAAAAAAAATCAGAAGAAAAGATCACAGGAAACCTTAAATATAGATTACAGATATCAGAAGCTCCCTTAGTTCTGTCCTTTCTTTAATATTGCCTTTCCCTCCGGTGACTGTTTCATTACCCTTACAACATAATTTAGCACCCATATAGAATGAGTTAGTTAGGCTGCTAATTCATGTCCATTTTCAGCACTGATTTCAGTATCTCATTTTCCCAGATAAAGCTATATTGCATTCCCCATGTAGGATGTGATAATTGTGTCTCAAATGAATCATGTCTGTCCAGAAAAGATACATCTGCATGACAAGTGAGGGAGGGTATTTGTGGCATCTATCTGCATAACCTGCATAATCTGGCGATTTAAGACATATTCAAAACATTCTAATTCTCCATATTTCTTATAAGAACTAAAAAAATCAATTCAAGTTTCCATGTCTTGTCCAGTTTTAGATGCTTTTGATATCTAGTTTTTCATCACTTCCCTAGAAGGCTGTTCAACAGTCTCATTATCAAAACATTCCTAACATTTATTGTAAGCTAAATTTTCTTTAATGTCTATGAGAAGATATATCTAATAATGAACTTTTATACCAGTCTTTATACTTCTAATATTCTTCCATTCCTACTTTTGGTGTATATGAACTCTAAGTAATTTGCATTAAATAATTGAATTTAGCAAATCAATATGTTCACAAAATACTTATATGTCAAAACATTGATTTTTTTGTTGTGATATTCGTGAATTGCACAACTGTTACAGGCTCATTCTGAATAACTCACTGAAAGCATCCAGCACTTGATTTGAGATACAAGACCCAAGAATCTGAAATTAAAGGTCTTTTCTTTATTAAGATGACATGCATGACATGGTATTAACTTGTACTCAATTCTTGAATGATTAAACCAAACATAATTCTAATGTAATTTTATCCACTTATGTGCATTAGAATTAACTGCCTATGCATGCTTTGAAATTCATTCCAAATTAACAGCAAATCAGTCAACCTGATAGAAAACAAATACAAAGGCATACAAACAGCACAAGTGTAGAAAGGTTCTTCATCTTTTTTAGAAATTTTTGTTGGAAGCTGAGGCTATATATTTCTTTTGAATATTTCTAACCTTTTTTTTTTTTATTTCAGGCATTTTTAGCAGAGTTATAACCATATTCAGGTACTTTATTAATCCATAAGAAAATCCAGTATCTAAATACCTTTTATTGGTCTTTTTCTCTAATTCAGATGTGGTCTTTATTCTGAAATGGCTGAAAGGGAATTAGAGCTATGATAGTTAAGCATATCTGCTTTCTTACTACTTGTTCAAAACTTAGAGGAACTCTCTAGAGCATCAACAAGCCTGCTTAACTAAATGTATAATTTAAATGGCTAGATAAGCTGGAAAAAAAACTTCTGTGTAGATATTTTCCCAATTATTACAATTTAGTTCAAGTTGGAGAGTAAATGGGGAAAACTGAATTGTGATGAGATATTTTAACATTGAAAAGTTTTTACACAAGGAGTTAATAGAGTTTTACTCATTCATTTTAAATTCCCTCTCTAATTTCCAGCAACTTGCCTGAGAATGTCTGAATGGGAGCTACTGGTCTTTGATTTCTTTAGTCTTGAAACAAAGACTCATGCACAAAATCATGAAGAAAGTTGTAGCTGCCACTCTAACTGAACACCTTGCTTCCACCTAACAACATCCTGGCTTCCCTGCATGATCAGATAGGACAGCTCCATGTTCTGTATTCCATTTCTGACCCCCTGGCAAGTACCTTTGCTGTGTTCCTGTTTCATCAATGGTGAGATAAAACTACTGGAGTGAGCTCAGGAGTAGTAGTGTTCTTTAGTAACTCCACTGTATTAGATGACTGTACACTCTTCCCTGTGATCTGTTTTACAATTCAGACACAGCTGTTAAGAGTCTTTTAAACACAAAAAAAAATAGCCCAAAGACGTGAGATAAAGATACCATTACAAAAATGAATCATCAGTTTGTGTGAGTACTTTTTTTTTTAAACAGCAGTTGCCACTAGTGGTGCCAAAAGAGGATGAAAATAAGACAAATTAACTGTGAAAGGATTGTTTGCCCATGACACCATCATCTAGAGAGTCAAATTTATAGGTTGAATTATAAACAAATAGTTCTGCATTCCAGATAGCAGGTCTCTTTTGAAGAAAATGAGAAGGACTTTTGGTCAACAAGACTCTGACTTTCACATCCTTCCACAAACAGTGGAACAGTAGCTTCAGAAACTAGAGATCTCTGTTTTGCCTCACTAAAACCCAATGTGTCATATGCAAGGTCTCCTCTTTTTCCTCTCTCTTCAAAAAACTCCTACAAAAGAAAATAAAAATAGAGAACATGGTACATACCATTAATTATTCTCTACAAAATACTACACATCATGACATCATTCTTTTCCCAGAGGTCTTGTCTTTACTCATTACTGAGGCAAACACTCTCCTCTTGGCTATGCCACCCAGGTCTTGTATGGATGGAATTCCCAGAACTGGAGCTATGATCCCAAGCACAAGGAAGCTCTGAGTGGATGATCAGTGCAATTAACTCTCTAGGACATTCAAGAAGTTGGGCCATTTGATGGCACATTGTTTGTTCAGCTAGCTCTCAATATCTGGTGCTGTGCTCCTTCAAACAGGGTCAGCTGGTGATGATAAATCGTTTCAATGGGATAAGATCTGCAACAAATATGAAAGCAGTGCCCATAAAGAACATGTGAAATGAGGAAAATGATGTCAAAATGTCACAGACTGGGAGACTTGACCCATGCCTTCAGGAAAAAAAAAGAGCACATCAGAAAGAGCATGACTTCACTGGATCAGTAAGTAGAAAATAAACACAAGATGAATGATTCGTAGAATTATAGAATGGTTTGGATTAGATAGTACCTTAAAGATCATCTCATTCCAATCCCCCAACCATGGGCAGAGACAGCTTTCACTAGATCAGTTTGCTCAGAGCTCCATCCAGCCTGGCTTTGAACAACTCCAGGGACTATATCTTCTTCTCCATCCATAACTTCTTTGGGCAACCTGTTGCAGTGCCTTACCACCCTTACAGTAAAGATCGTTTTCCTAATCTCTTACCTAAACCTATCAGTGTTTAGTTGGAATCCATTCCTCCTTGTTCTGTCATTACAGGCTCTTGTTAAAAGTCTCTTTCCAGCTTTCTTGTAGGATACCTTCTGGTACTGGAAGGCTGCCGTTACTTCACCCCTAAGCCACCTCTTTCCCAGGCTGAACAAACTCAATTCTCCCTCATAGGAGAGGTGCTCCATCTCTCCAATCATCTTGCTGGCCCTCCTCTGGACTTGCTCCAACAGGTTGATATCCTTCCCATGCTGGGGACCTCAGTGTTGGCTGCTGTACTGTAAGTAGGGTCTCACCAGAGCAGAGCCAAGAGGCAGAATCAACCTCCCCTTGAACTGCGGCCACACTTCTTTTGACACAGCCCAGGACACAGTTGGCTTTCTGGGCTGCAAATGCACTTTGCTGAATCATGTGTAGCCTCTCATCCACCAGCGCCCCGAAATCCTTCTTGGCAAGGCTGGTCTCAGTCTGTTCATCCCCTAGCCTCTATTGATACTGTATTGATACTGGGTGTTATCCTGACTCAGGTGCAGCACATTGCACTTGGTCTTGTTAAATCACATGACACTTCTGTAGGTTCACTCCTTGAGCTTGTCCAGGTCCCTCTGAATGGCATCCCATCCTTCAGGAGTGACAATTGCATGGAATTCTGATNTTTACTCATTCATTTTAAATTCCCTCTCTAATTTCCAGCAACTTGCCTGAGAATGTCTGAATGGGAGCTACTGGTCTTTGATTTCTTTAGTCTTGAAACAAAGACTCATGCACAAAATCATGAAGAAAGTTGTAGCTGCCACTCTAACTGAACACCTTGCTTCCACCTAACAACATCCTGGCTTCCCTGCATGATCAGATAGGACAGCTCCATGTTCTGTATTCCATTTCTGACCCCCTGGCAAGTACCTTTGCTGTGTTCCTGTTTCATCAATGGTGAGATAAAACTACTGGAGTGAGCTCAGGAGTAGTAGTGTTCTTTAGTAACTCCACTGTATTAGATGACTGTACACTCTTCCCTGTGGTCTGTTTTACAATTCAGACACAGCTGTTAAGAGTCTTTTAAACACAAAAAAAAATAGCCCAAAGACGTGAGATAAAGATACCATTACAAAAATGAATCATCAGTTTGTGTGAGTACTTTTTTTTTTAAACAGCAGTTGCCACTAGTGGTGCCAAAAGAGGATGAAAATAAGACAAATTAACTGTGAAAGGATTGTTTGCCCATGACACCATCATCTAGAGAGTCAAATTTATAGGTTGAATTATAAACAAATAGTTCTGCATTCCAGATAGCAGGTCTCTTTTGAAGAAAATGAGAAGGACTTTTGGTCAACAAGACTCTGACTTTCACATCCTTCCACAAACAGTGGAACAGTAGCTTCAGAAACTAGAGATCTCTGTTTTGCCTCACTAAAACCCAATGTGTCATATGCAAGGTCTCCTCTTTTTCCTCTCTCTTCAAAAAACTCCTACAAAAGAAAATAAAAATAGAGAACATGGTACATACCATTAATTATTCTCTACAAAATACTACACATCATGACATCATTCTTTTCCCAGAGGTCTTGTCTTTACTCATTACTGAGGCAAACACTCTCCTCTTGGCTATGCCACCCAGGTCTTGTATGGATGGAATTCCCAGAACTGGAGCTATGATCCCAAGCACAAGGAAGCTCTGAGTGGATGATCAGTGCAATTAACTCTCTAGGACATTCAAGAAGTTGGGCCATTTGATGGCACATTGTTTGTTCAGCTAGCTCTCAATATCTGGTGCTGTGCTCCTTCAAACAGGGTCAGCTGGTGATGATAAATCGTTTCAATGGGATAAGATCTGCAACAAATATGAAAGCAGTGCCCATAAAGAACATGTGAAATGAGGAAAATGATGTCAAAATGTCACAGACTGGGAGACTTGACCCATGCCTTCAGGAAAAAAAAAGAGCACATCAGAAAGAGCATGACTTCACTGGATCAGTAAGTAGAAAATAAACACAAGATGAATGATTCGTAGAATTATAGAATGGTTTGGATTAGATAGTACCTTAAAGATCATCTCATTCCAATCCCCCAACCATGGGCAGAGACAGCTTTCACTAGATCAGTTTGCTCAGAGCTCCATCCAGCCTGGCTTTGAACAACTCCAGGGACTATATCTTCTTCTCCATCCATAACTTCTTTGGGCAACCTGTTGCAGTGCCTTACCACCCTTACAGTAAAGATCGTTTTCCTAATCTCTTACCTAAACCTATCAGTGTTTAGTTGGAATCCATTCCTCCTTGTTCTGTCATTACAGGCTCTTGTTAAAAGTCTCTTTCCAGCTTTCTTGTAGGATACCTTCTGGTACTGGAAGGCTGCCGTTACTTCACCCCTAAGCCACCTCTTTCCCAGGCTGAACAAACTCAATTCTCCCTCATAGGAGAGGTGCTCCATCTCTCCAATCATCTTGCTGGCCCTCCTCTGGACTTGCTCCAACAGGTTGATATCCTTCCCATGCTGGGGACCTCAGTGTTGGATGCTGTACTGTAAGTAGGGTCTCACCAGAGCAGAGCCAAGAGGCAGAATCAACCTCCCCTTGAACTGCGGCCACACTTCTTTTGACACAGCCCAGGACACAGTTGGCTTTCTGGGCTGCAAATGCACTTTGCTGAATCATGTGTAGCCTCTCATCCACCAGCGCCCCGAAATCCTTCTTGGCAAGGCTGGTCTCAGTCTGTTCATCCCCTAGCCTCTATTGATACTGTATTGATACTGGGTGTTATCCTGACTCAGGTGCAGCACATTGCACTTGGTCTTGTTAAATCACATGACACTTCTGTAGGTTCACTCCTTGAGCTTGTCCAGGTCCCTCTGAATGGCATCCCATCCTTCAGGAGTGACAATTGCATGGAATTCTGATTATAGAATAGAAAAAAAGAAAGAGGCAATTTAAAGATTTGTATTGGCCCTCTGAAGCTGAAAATAGTTTTGTCCCTGTGTGTTGACAGCACTCATCTTCCATTGAATTAGATGGGTCTTAGGACTGTTCTTACCCTTCAGGACACTGAAAGACACTCAGACATTTCAAACCTGGAAACAGAGTCTGTGGGGTCTAGGTCAACTAAGATGTGATGACATTCCAGGCTAAGGTGATTTTCTTCAGCAGAACACCAGCATTTGGAATATCTTGCCCTAACAGGGAAATGAGTTACTCATAACCTCAGTGAAAGTGGAGAAATGACACGTGCTTAAAATTGTTGTTAGTAAAGATGATGCTGACATTGGCACATTGTAGATTTCTGCAATATGGGATAAATTATTAGACAGCTTTGATGTAAAATACAGGCAGCTGAATCCCATCTGTGGATGCTAATTTCAGATTAATTCTGCTGCTCTATTGGTGTTAGGGGTGACAATCTAGTAACTCCATATTGACAACTGCTCTGTCATTTCCTATTTTCAAAAGTCAGCTGTAGCTGGCACAAGAGATAAGAAAACTGTATAATAAACTTTACAATACATGGGAGTATAAAGGGGAATGTAATAAAATACATGTTATTAACAGTGCTTCAAATTTTCAAGACACTATGATGGGCTCTTTGACAACTAAAATGAGATAGGAAAAAAGTGCACTCTCTCACACCTACACCCACATATGCACAGGATGAAATAATTTGTGACAGTAACTACAGTGAATGAATACAAATGTTGAGGGTGGAGAAAAACCACAAATTAATCCTGTAAAGCACATGTCTGTGTGGTGTAGATAGTAATGTGCAGCATTTAATGGTGTCATGTCACAGGTAGAAAAGAGTTTCCAAAATCTCATGGGTAGACTTATTACACCAGTGTATTCCCTTATGTTAAAAGTCCAAATGAAAGTGATTACCCTCTCCAGATGATTTAAGGGCTCTTGGTGAGTAATTGCTTGTAACATTTGGTTATTGAAGGAATTCCATCTTTGGAATTTAAGATGAACTGCTGGTAGTATCAAGCCTTTTCTCACTGTATAGAGCATGTGTTTCTTTCTGCCTTACAGGGTACTGCTTCACTTCATCCGAGGGTTTGACTAAACAGTAGAGGTGGAAGATGACTGTTTGGCCAGAATATTTTTGAGACACTTGATGGCTGTGCTCACCATGTGGATGATCTCTGGATGGGTGCAGAGCAGGAGACGGACGATGCAAGGACTGGTTGTGAATGCAAGCTGAAGGATTTCTGCAAGGACAAAAGTTTGTTCTTCACAAGAAAAGAGTCCATGCAGTTCTTGCAGTCTGAGAAAGCACAGAAAATGCTGAATTAGATGGTTACTGTGGAAGAAAAGGTCCTCAATATAAAGAAACAACAGAAAAAAAGTGAGAAGAATTTGTTTTCAAACTTTATATTGCCATCTGTTTTAGCTAGCAGAGTAGAGGTATTTTTTATTCTGAGTCCTACTTGTTTTGGTTCGAGTGTTTGTTGTAATTTTTTTTCTAGTTCAGTATTTTACATTCCAATAAAACCTAAGTTTGGAGATTAAGTGATTTTTTATAAGCTCCTTAAGCAAATATGTGATATATCTACCTGGGCATGCTGACTTTCACAGAATCCTGCGCAAGCATCCTTTACATGTTAATTAAATATGTCACCAGAGTTTGGCACTTGTACCCGCTAACATTGTTACAGCTTTCTTTTCTGTTCATGACTTAATACTCAGCATTGTTCTTCAGACAGAGACTCAACCTGAGTTGCATGCTCTGTTTTCTGTCAGTAACTCGCAGCTTCTGATGCCAATTTTGCTTTCCAAGAAACTGTGTTGTAGTGCATTTTTCAGTAATTCTTCTGCTTTTGTCCCATACAGCACTCCCATCTTCAGGTTACTGTGAGACTGTTATAACTTCACTAGTCCATGTCTTCCATTCCAGACACATAACCAGCTCAGCACAGCTTTTGTGCTATTATCTTGGCATCAGTAACAGCATGGCAGTCCCAGCTCAGTATCTTATCACTGCAGATTTTTATCCTGTCATTTGATGTGCACTCTGTTATAGGGACATCACAAACAGCTTTTGCCTGGAATCTCTATAGTAATCTGTGGTTCACAGAAGAATTTGCATAACATGACTGTTTGGAAAAAAAACCCAACTTACTTGCTTGGAATTTGATGACTCTTCTTTCTAGTTGTCTCTGATAAGTGATCAAAAGATGATCTAGTATTTTTAATGTGGTTGTTCCATTTCCTTCCTGAAGGAGTAATTGATGTGTGTATTCACTATTAAGACAGTAGCTATATATAACTAATTCTAATTATTTAACATATATTTATACTGTGTGCTGCAGTCTAGGTCTAAATTTCACTTTCTTATTTTACTTTTTTATCATAAGCCAACATATTCCATCTAGCCTTTGAGCCATTTCATAATATTTTTGTGTGTGTGTGTGTGCTTGAATTGGTACACCACTGTGTACAGTTGTCTCACAACTGTGTGGTCATCAGATTCTCCCTTGCAGTCAGTGGAAAAAAGTAGAAATCTATTTTATCTCATCCCAAGGTGATGCCCTAGACAAATGACAGAGATAAAGGTCAGGAATCACTATCTGCAGAGGTGTCTTCATATTTCTTGAAGAAATCTAACCGAGAGGATTTAGAGAATTAAAGATATTGAAATGAACTGCACCTACAACCTCTATGTGTTTCTTTTTCAATAAAGGATCTTTTAAGTAGAAACATGTGCTGCTAGTCTGAAGCTGACAGGTACTTTAACCTACCAATTCTGTTTCTTTATTTTAAATATCACCTTATATATACACACACTCCCATTCAGGAGTATATGCATGGTAGAGAAGGGTTCATGTTTCATGTACGCATAACTAGTCCTTCCACTTCTTGGGGCCTTTATCTACACAGGAAAAGAAATGCTTTATGCAAGGCTTCTTAGTGAGGGTTTCCTGAGAAAAATGCTGTGCCGGGGATAGGTCTGTTCCCTTTGCAGTATGCTGGAGCATAAGCACGCACACTCCATCTGGAAGAATGGGAGAGAAGTGCATTCAACATCTGTTGCAGGCAGTTATATATATTAAAATTATAATTTTTCCTTGGAATTATGCCTGAAGCAGGGCCTATGGGTCAAAAATCAAAAAGGGGAAAACTATCCTAGTACAATTTCTCTAGGCCTCATTTCCTATGATTTTCTTTTAAGTTTTTACTGTATGTTCCATGAGAAAATCAAGGTCAAATTTCTTTATCCTGATAGGTAGGGATGTCTGAATGATCCTTCACAACATTTATGAAATTTTGTGAATTATTGACCTGGGTGGAACAGAAAAGAAAATGTGAGATCAGGAGGGAATGAATACTTTGAATTTTCAGTGAAATAATAAAAATTGTTTTGTAATACAAATTTGAATGAAACATATAGCTTTCTCTAGGATTTTATTTTATTATTATTCAGGTTATATTTCTGGTTTAAATACCCAGGGGATAAAAATCTTAGAGTTGATTACCTGAGCCTAGTTTTACATGACATAGACCAAATATCATATATGGTGGAGTACGTTAGCATGTTCTTTAAAGGATCCTTCAATATCTACTTCTGTTAACTTGCCTAAGAATGAAAAGGTGTGAGGTACTTTCTAGAATTCCTAATATCATGGCAGATGAACTATTTTTATTCTGAAATGGTTCAGAATGGATAGATGCATTTCCTTTCTCTCACAGATGCTCACAACAGAAAATGTGAAAAAGTATTGAAAAAATTATTTTTGAAAATACATTCAATTTTTTTTCAAGGACAGCTAATTAGATCTGACATCCAAACAGCACTAATTTGCATTAACTTATTACAGCAAAAGAAAAACTGTTAATATTAATATACAAATTCCTTTCCTTTATAGACTTAAAAGCTAAACCTCAGAATCTTATTGTAGTGTAAGGCAGAACGATACATATTCTGAAAGTCGCGATATTGAAGCAAAGAGAAGTTAAAAATGGTCTTCCTAAGACAATATAGAATTTTTAGGATTTTGATTCCAGAAAGAAATATATGATAAAATGATATGCAGTAAGTTATCACCCATATGAAACATATGTTTATGTTAATAATAGAACTACACTCTTCTTTTTAAACTCTTGCTTTTAGCACTCATTATGTGACTTCCACCACACCACACATTTTTGAGAAAGAAAAAAATTAAGGGAAATTAAAAGATGAAAGGAAAAAATGTTGACACATATTAAACAGGTTTACTTTGACATAATTTTGAGCTATTGTGTATGCCAGCAGTGCTGTTTCAATGATTGGTACATAATTATCCAGGGAGAAAGGGTTTTAAGAATTCACAAGAACTCCTTAGCATATTTTATTGGATTTATGCCAGCATGAAGGATTTGGTAATGAACTGTTAATCTGACTCTGCTCACTACCTGCCCTAGGTTTAAAATGTGTGTCTGTCTAAATGTCAGCTGCAATTAAGTGTTGGGACTAAACATAACTTAGAAAATGAGAAAGTAGCAGAATAGATTTTACTGTCTATTAGCATTGTTTATGGCTCTTCTCATGTTTAATCACTCATGGACACTGCACAGTAAATATTTTCTTCCAGATGTGCCTGGAAATAGTGTTAAATAGGAGAAATGGGATGAAATGAAGACAGGTAATTTAGACAGGTAAAACATCTTGATAGCAAAATTTGTTGGACAAGAGTAGAAGCCCACAAGGGCAGAGGGGGGAACTTCAGAGTCTTGGACATGTCCAATGAAACTTGAAAAGCTTTAGAAAATGCTCTCCTTGAGATGGGAAACCAATGTAATTAGTATTTTTTCATTACTAGTTTCTGCTCTTCTCAAAACTTTTCCCCAAGCAAGAAATTTGGTTTTCTTCCTATAACATCTGCAATGAGTAGTTTCATTGCCTTGGGGGATTAAGGAAAGTAAAGCGGCAACATCTATATTAACTTTGAAACTGGAAATGGAAAGTTTAATCACAGTTTAATCCAGACACCCTTCATGCTTGCTTCTTAACTGATGTCCTCTAAGGGGTAATTTAAGGTTGGTAAAACAGGAATCTCATTTACCACATTCTAACATGAGAACAATTGTAAAAACATTTCTGCTGCAAAATACTCCTATACGTATTCAAGCAGTCATGGTGCTCTTTTGTGGTTATTGTTGTGGGAAGAGGAGCTTTCTTGGAGTCACTCAGAATTTTACACTTCTTAGGCAAAACTACAGACATTTCAAAGAAGTGGAGACCCGCTAATGTAATCCCAATAGTTTGAAAGTATAAAGAGAATGGCTCAGTAGCAGGGAGCAATCACCTTGTTAGTCCCAAAATAGAAGTTAATCATTAAGATGCAAGCCTTCAGGTTACAGACCTTACTGAGTCTTAAAAGTCAATCATTAATTAATGTTAATTAATTTTGTTGCCTGGCTAAGCTATAACTGCAATCATCAGTCATTTAGGCTGTACCTGCTTCTGACTCCATGTGCAAACACAGAAGTGAAAAGCACACCACAGAAACTATTATTATATATACATATATGTGCATACACATATTCAAAAAAATACATGTATATATTTAGATAGCAAGAAAAAATAATTCCAATAACTTGGCTAAATGCTATTTATATTTTTCTTATCTAAAGAAGATTTTTTCTAAAAATATGCATTTAAGTTTGAATTAAAATGACCAGTTTTACAAAATTTTTATGAAAATAATTGCCACTATTTTCAATTTGGAATTTTTTTATAACAGAGTTGGGTGTTTACCTTAAAGGTTTATTATTTTTCACTTCTTTCATCTCAGAAAGTGTGGTATATATAAGGAGAGGCAAAGCCAAAACCTAGAAATGAAAGTAACATGAAAAATTTCAAGCCAGTTTTTCTTAATTCCTCTGTTTTTCTAGTGGGGAAATGAAGAAATCATTCTTGTTGCTTTCACAGGGTCTTACTTTCTAACTTTCTTTCTTTGATGGACAAAATTGTTTTTAAAAGTAAGAAGTGATTTTCTCAATTGATAAAGAAAAGGTTACATTATAAACTGTTTTTAATGAAGTCTTAATAGATTATCAAAGAAAAATCGATCATCTTTTTCCTTTCTTTAGATCATTAGATAGTTACATTTTGAATACTTCCACTGTACTTCCACTCTTTTGATGATGTTCTGAAATAAGATTTGCAAAGCCAAACCATCTAATAAGCGCTTGGTTTTCCAAGTATTCATATGACCTGCAACAGTAAACATGCAACGAATAAAATTTTCAGGAAGATTTAATCACTGCAATGTATAGCAGCAGTGCTACAACTTGATCCTGCCAGTGCTGATTCTGTGTTCCTAGAGTTTATTAGTGTCCCTGATTCAGAATTTTTCTCAACTTAAAAAAAGGAGCAAGTGACGCACTGGCAGTGTTCAGAGCACCCTTGGTTGTTCGTGAGCATTTTATCAGACCCTGAGAGCAGCTTTTCCAGCTGACAGATCTCTTTTGTGAGCTTTAACTAGGTCGGCACTCACATTGTGATGCATGTCTGGATCTGAACTCTGTGGCCCTGCCCTGTCTCTGCTTGCTGTAAAGATTCACATTTTCAGAAATGCCTCTTTTCTCAAAAATCTGCTCAGAGGGAACTACAATCTGAAGTCACAACGCACTATCCCTTCAGCATACTGCATGAGCTGATTAAAAAGAAAGAAGTTGGTGAGTTTAAGCAAGAAAAACTATCAGANGGTTGGGAAGGGAAGGGAAGGGAAGGGAAGGGTGAATGACTTCGGTTATACCATTCAGATAGCTGGAGACAAAGATTGTATAAAATGAGGAAAGACCTTTAATTACTGTTGAAGGTTTGTATGAAGACCACTGGTCTTTCTTTATACATAAGCTTTAGCAGATTTGCTCTCTGCTAAGGCAGGCTGTCAGAGAATTATATTGTACTTGTTTAACATTTACATACTTTGTGAAATCTACAGACCCAGGAAACTGGAAAATATGTTTCCGAGCTTAAAATAATCTCTTCCCCTAGCAACTGCTTAGAAAAATGAGACCTTTGACTTTGTTGCAGAAATTGTTTATGCTCCTAGTGGTAATTAAATCAGCATTTGATGAAGGTTCCTCATTATGTAAAGGACACCTGTAAAACATAAGAAGTATCAGAACAGGCATGGAAAAATCACAAGAGGTTCAATTCACAAATAAGATTTATAATGTTTGTGGCACATTTTGTGATTACATCTAGAGTAAAGGCAATTTTCATGTTATGGTGGTACGTCATCTCCAAACAGCCTAAATAGCATGCACCTGACTATGGACTGAATTCAGGCCATGGGAACAATCACCTAACCCACATCCCCCTCCTGCTTATCTTTTTGACAAGGCATCCTCACATGTGCACAAATATGATCCCTGATATTGTATCATCAAGGTCTTAGTACCCCTCTTTCTCTCTCATGTATGGTACAAAATCCTGTGTACTCACTGAGGGTGTATTATGTACATTTTTTCTTGACCCCATCTTTCTTTCCTGTCTTGTAAGCATTGCCCATACTATTATATGTAATGCAATCTGACTTTTTCATATATATATAGTCATTATGACTAACAAGGTAACATATAATCAAAGAATAATGTAGATTGAAGGGGACTTCTGGGTATTTTCTTGACCAAACTCTTATTCAAAGCTGGCAGAAGTGCAAAACTGCAGTAANTAACTAGGTCGGCACTCACATTGTGATGCATGTCTGGATCTGAACTCTGTGGCCCTGCCCTGTCTCTGCTTGCTGTAAAGATTCACATTTTCAGAAATGCCTCTTTTCTCAAAAATCTGCTCAGAGGGAACTACAATCTGAAGTCACAACGCACTATCCCTTCAGCATACTGCATGAGCTGATTAAAAAGAAAGAAGTTGGTGAGTTTAAGCAAGAAAAACTATCAGAAAACTGTTTATCTCCTCTTTTTTTATTATTTTTTTAAGGATAAGGAAAGAGAAGTGGAGAAGAGAAAAAGGAGTTGAAGGATAGGTCATTTTATTCTTAAAAGTCAATAGTTAATTAAGTAATTATTTTTATATCTGTCTCACATTCCCAATTATAAACCCAGGTCAAAGACTAGCCCAGCATGCTGGTGTAGAAATCAGAATAGGATTATTTTGGCAAAAATTGTGGAGAAGGAAGGAGGGGGGTGAGGAGGGAAAGGAGGGTTGGGAGGGAAATGTGGAGGGGAAAGACAGGAAGAGAAGANGAAATTGTTTATGCTCCTAGTGGTAATTAAATCAGCATTTGATGAAGGTTCCTCATTATGTAAAGGACACCTGTAAAACATAAGAAGTATCAGAACAGGCATGGAAAAATCACAAGAGGTTCAATTCACAAATAAGATTTATAATGTTTGTGGCACATTTTGTGATTACATCTAGAGTAAAGGCAATTTTCATGTTATGGTGGTACGTCATCTCCAAACAGCCTAAATAGCATGCACCTGACTATGGACTGAATTCAGGCCATGGGAACAATCACCTAACCCACATCCCACTCCTGCTTATCTTTTTGACAAGGTATCCTCACATGTGCACAAATATGATCCCTGATATTGTATCATCAAGGTCTTAGTACCCCTCTTTCTCTCTCATGTATGGTACAAAATCCTGTGTACTCACTGAGGGTGTATTATGTACATTTTTTCTTGACCCCATCTTTCTTTCCTGTCTTGTAAGCATTGCCCATACTATTATATGTAATGCAATCTGACTTTTTCATATATATATAGTCATTATGACTAACAAGGTAACATATAATCAAAGAATAATGTAGATTGAAGGGGACTTCTGGGTATTTTCTTGACCAAACTCTTATTCAAAGCTGGCAGAAGTGCAAAACTGCAGTAAATTGCTCAGAGCTGCATCCAGCTGAGTTCTGAATGCCTGCAGGAATGAAGATGGCCACATCTCTTCAGGCAACCTGTTACAGTGTTTGAGAGACTGCATAGCCAACAATTTTTTTCCTTACATAGGGACTAAATTTTGTTTGCTTCTGCTTGGGTACACTGTCCCTTGTCCTTTTGCTTTACAACACTAGGAGAGACCTGGCTCTGGCTTCGCTCTACCTCCCATTCAGGCAGCGGAAGACTGCAATGAAATCTCCTCTGAAACCATTTGTTTCCTCAGGTACCATGTGCTCCAGTGTTCCGGCTTCTGGATGGCTGTCCACTGAACTTCCTCCAACATGTCCATGTCTCTCTTGTACTGGGAAGCTCACACTTGGATCCAGCACTCATCAGTGCTGACCAGAAGGGAAGGATCCCCTCACTCCACTGGCAGGCACTGGTTTAAACCTGTAGCCTGATATGCAGCATTAAAGGAGCACACTGCTGGCTCATGGTCAGCTGGTTGTCAAACAGGACTCAAGTCTTTTTCTGCCTAGCTGCTTTTCATTTGGTGTGCCCTGAGATGGTACTGGTGCTTATGGATATTCCTCCCCAGGGGCAGAATTTCAAATTTCCCTTCATTGCTCCTCGTGAGGTTCCTGTCAGTCCATTTTTCCAGCTTTATGAGATTCCTCTAGGTTGCACCCCTGCCCTCCAGTCTACTGACAGTTCCATTCATATGGATTTTATTTGTGAAGTAACTTACTGAGAGAGCACTTGAACATTTATTGGCATCAGATCATTTCCTGAGAAACACCATCAGTATCCACCTACCACTTGAACTTTGTGCCACTGACATTTACCCTTCAAGCTCAGTGGTTCATTTTGTCTATTTTCAAGTGTTGTTAACTTTTCCTACCCCTTAATCTTATTATGTAATTAAAAAAAAAAAAAGGCAGCAGAATTAAGAAGAAACCCAAGCATCCCATTCAGTTCCTAGGTCTGAAAAAATCCCAAATCCTCATGCCTGACTTTCTTACTCATATCTTTCCATTTTTCAGAAAACATTAAGAATAATTCTTTCGCATTTGAACACCTAACATCTAGGGAAAACCAAAGACATGAGACGGATATTTTTTTTTATTTTAAAGCTAGCTCTTTAAAATGGATCTTCCAAAGGGTTATCTGAGTTCATGACACCTGGATGGAATTTGCAGGAATTTTCTGAGCACTTCTGCTCCTTCTTTTTCTTTTTTTTCCTTTTCTTTTTTTTTTTTAAGGAAATTGGCAAAGCAAAAATGCTGAGAGTTGTACTTCCTTTCTTCAGAGGCTAGTCCTGAAAAAGCCCTCTTGAACTAATATGTAAATGTGCATTGCCACAAAATTAAGAATTAGAAAAATGAGGTCAAACTGATCCAGTTCATTTTTTCCTGCCAGCATTGTATAAATGAGGTGGCAATCTAGAAGCTTGTCTTTTCATTTGAACTGGGACTGTTCCAGAAGGCCATGTAGTAATAGAAATATTTATTGAAGATGAAATGTTCCAGACTTAAACAGGGGATAGGAACAGTAAATTTCTAAAGAGAAAATTGTATAATATTTGCTTTTTTCTGTACTTTTTTCTTAAATAATAAATATTTTAATGTATTTAAAAGAAAAAAAAGAAACCATGTTGCTTTGATTTTTTTAAAATTTATTTTAGACATCAGTTAGATAAATTATAATTACTTTTTCTAATTCTGCATTAAAGAGTAGCACACCTTTTACTCTGAGAGTAGCCTGGTGCATGGGCAAATGCTCATTTTTGCAAGTAAAGTGACATTCAGAACTGACTTAACATGAAATATATGTCTTTATTTTGGCTCCAAGTGACTATCCTAGTTCATCTTACTTTCAGTCCAAAAACTAGCAGCAGACTTCATACCTCAATATAGACATGCCTCATGTTAAAATTCAGTAATAAAACCCCTATTAAAGAAAGGTAGAAGTAAAGAGAAGATGTGTAAAAAGGCTTAGAGACATAATCAAAAAGATGTGGTTTCTCAGATTCTAATCTTTTTTGAGGTAACCTCATTGATTAAAAAACAAAAAACAAACAAACAAACAAAAAAACAGGATTTGTTGAATTCCTGGTAAAATTAAAAAAAATAAAAACTTTTTCAAAGAATTTCTGACTAGCTACTCCTTCAGTATCAGAAATAATTTCACAAACCTGAAGCAGTGGAGGCGATAATAAATGGTTAATTGCATTTCACTTTCCATCATTCCTGCAGTGCCTTAACTCATGACAATAAACAGGAAAAGCAATATGCCACCTGCCTCTAAACCAGGATAGGCCAGGTCTGAGATTTAGCCTTCTATCAGTTTTTCGCAAGGGACACCTCAGGGTAAGCATTCTGTAGAGGTGTTTGCAAACAGTGAGTATCAGTGAGCAAGGAAATGCCCTACTTTAAAAACAATGGTCTGCCAAATCTGATCCTAAAGATCTTCTGACATCCCAACCTCTAGCATCCTTTATATAAATGACTGCTTTATATAAGTGACTGCTGAGGAACTCATAGGAGGACAGATGACAGAGGCTGGCAAGGCTCACAGGATCTCCTGACTAGCTTCCTCTACTGCCACTGCTGGCACTGGATGGACCTTTCCATTGACCCAGTGGTGCAGCACTATCTATGCAGAAAGAGTGCCATCTAAGGTGTCTGAGAATAGTGTGAATTGAAACATACACCAAAGACAGACAAGTGAGTCCTGAAAGAGGTGGGCAATATTTCTGACTTTGGTCACCAGCTCAAGTAGTTGGCTCTTGGCCTTTTATATGGTGGGTTATGCCTTACCTCCCCCTGCACACACACTCATATGTACATATCCCCTTTCCAGAACCAACATGAGGTTGGTTCTTATGGCTAGGAGGGTACAGTGATATAGATGGAATCCAGGTTTCCCTAAGACCCTTCTCACAGCTCTCCTAAAGGCATCCTAAGGATAAACCATGGCAGATGGTGAGGGGTCTTGGCCCCAAGGTGCCACAACAGAGAAGACTGCCACAAGAAAGTTTCCATGACAACTGGTAAGACTGGATTTATGGAACTTGATGTACAATACTTCCATTGCCTTAATAAGCAACTCCTAGCTTTGTGTTTTTGGAAGACACTATGAGGATCTGCTTTGTTATGAGGATTACTGTCCAGCTCCCCTTTCTGACCAAGCTGACTACTTGAAAATCATGGTGGTAAATACTCACACAGGGCATCCTGAACTTCTGCCAGTCAGGGAGTGGCTGCAGATCTACTCCCTGGTCATGGAAGTCCCTGGCTGTGTGCTGGACCATTTTTATGTGCAACAAATGGAGTCAATTTGTCCTTTTCTCCCTCACACACCACCTTCCCAGGAAAAGATCCCAAACCTAGCCTCTATCACCTTTCCCCTGCTTTTCTACACTAGGAATTCCCTGGCTATCCATACTGCAATCAAATCCAGCTTTCTTCCTCTTTGGGAAGTGGAGATTTCAGATGAAATATAGTTTATTCCTGAAGATTCACTATACAATCACATATTATGGATTTATAGCATTGCTTTGTACTGCTGGTCACTTACATCCTTCTCCTCCCACCCCCAAATTATAGTCAGACTCTATCGGATTCTTTTCCTGAGACAGTTGTTAATTCTGTAATATATTTAAAAGGTTGGAAAGTCCACTTGTCATTTCATTAAACAGCACAGTGCAAAAAGCATGCCAAATATCTCCGCTGGCAGCAGATGGGAAGACCAAACCTTGGAATTTGTATAAATTCCAACTTAAGGATATAATGAATTTAAATTGTACAGACCCACAGACATTAACAGGATTTACTAGATACACAGCAGTTATAGTGATGCATATAAACTGTATGTTATGGTTTTATAAACTAAAATTGGCAGACTCTGCTGGCTAACCCTAAGTAATAATGATCTTGACTTATGTATAGAGCTCCTCATTATGTTTAGCAAACCACACTCTTGCCTTTCAATTAGTCCTGTGAAAGTTGCAGGGGTTGTGGGTCAACAAGAGAAGGGTACCTAGGGAGTGATAACAAATGAAGAAAGAAAGAAAATGCTCTAAAATTTGTGACTGTGAAATTAACAGTAATACAGAAGGGAATGGGACATGCCCTTCTGCACATTTATTGTTGTCTTGAAGTTGGAGAAAAAAAAAAAAAAGTCCACCAACTTATATGTTGCAGTAATTAGCAACTTGCTCTCTCCATACAGTGACTATCTTCAGACCTGGTCTTAGAGCTCTCCTGTTCCTGCATGGGAAACCACAGGAGCCTGCCAACTCTGTACACAGTTCCCTCACTGTAAAACTGGAGGAACTTCAGATTCTCTGTAGTGCAACTGGCACCTCCTGAATTGTTTTGTAATTTCCACATCTGAGTATATCAGGTTAACCTCACACCTCTGAAAGTCACTATGTGTACTCCCTTTCTCCTCCAGAATGTCTTACAGTGGCATATCTGTGTCCAGTCAATGGCAAGGGGAGCAGAGGGGTTGTCTCCAAGTTGCGGCTGACTGACTGTGTGCTGTCATTCTCTCTCTTCAGATTTTCAGACTAGTTACTTTACTGATACTTTACTTTACAAATAATTACTGCAGGTGAAGCCCCAGATTCAGTGTAATGATATTTGAAACCAAAATATCTTTGTACTTCTGTCAGATGCCAAAAAAACCTGTTCGGTAGTTTGAAGTTGAAAGAATGACTTATTATTACGTCTTCTGACTAAGATGTTTTCAAAAGCAAAAACACATTTAGGCCAATCTTGAGTAGTATAAAATTTAACTCTTTTTCTGTCTAAGGTTAACAGGGCTATGTAGTGGGTAACCAGTAATGTGCCGTTACCTAATATTATCTCATAGAATTTAAAAATTTCCTTTGCAAACTGGACTTCCTTCCAACAGCCAAGTGCTTTTCATCCCTGCTGAAGAGTTTTACTGTGATTTTTGTGCTTGCTGTTAGCTTTATATATAAGCTACTAATATATGTTCTTGTAATTTTCTTGTGAAGTCTTTGAATGTCTCACATAGCAATTTCTCCCATTGGGGATCACTGTTTATCAAAACCTTGTTAGATAGTTATTTGAAAGGCTTAGACTTCCAGGTTTTGACATAGCAGAGTGGTGGATTTTGGACAATGATTTCTCAGTGCATCCTCCACAAGAAGGCGTGTCTTACAAAGCAGCGTGACTCCTAAACTTAGAAGCAGGTATGGTACAGAGAGCTCAAAGAAGATCATGAAAAGAAAATGTGTGGAGGTTTTATTTTGCTTTATTTTTGTTTTATCTAAAGCCCATTATGGTTGTCATGACAGGATCTCAGTCTTATCTTAAGGGAAGTAAACATTTTCTGATGTAAAAGCAAGAATCAGAGGAGTAAGCAAAAAAAACCACAAGTATGCTGATTCACCTGAGTTCTTAAAAATCACAAATCCTTTCATGGTCCAGCATGGATGAAGGAAGACAGTGGAGCAGAGACAAAGAAATAGATGGGAGAATCTGCTCTAAAAAGTTTATGCTTCCATTGAAGGCCCTGGAGCATGTGCACCACACCAACCCTGTTGCTGCTTCTTCACCCTCCCCTCAGCCTCCCTCACAGTTTGGTAACTTAAGGCAAGTGACAGTCACGGGTGCCAACAGCAAGAAGTGAGAGCAGAAGATTTCGTGTTGTTCCAGCACTAAGAAATACAGTGAAACTGAGTGCTCAGGTTGCTGACATATGTTGTGGAGACAGATTTCTGCAGTATGCAGACTGAAATGCATAATCTGAACAAGGTTATGAGCCAAACATCTACAGTGTTTATTGAAAACATCCCTGATGTTTAAAATTCTGTGGTCTTCTGAAATCCAGCCCTGCAGTTATTTCTCCATTTCAGAGAGAACGAGACACATAGATGCTCTGGGAACACATGGGTCCCTTTTTTCCCTCCCTTCCAAGAGAAGAGACAGTTTAGCCTGCTTTTCCTGGTTCACATCCTGGGATGAATCACTGCAGACAAACAGCTCCGGCAGAGAGACAGCTCAGAGGCCCTTACAGGAGCAGAAGAGAAGCTGTCTGTCGCTCTGGGCAGGGTTCACTGTGCAGAGACGGGGAGATGGAAGGAGAGTGATTTATGTGGGTGCCTTTATGAGAGTGTCTGGCATTCAGATACAGTGTGGGATTTTTCTTTGAAAAACAAACAAATGCAAGTTATACTTCTCTGTCTGGAAAAACTCAGTCCTTTAGCCAGTCCCTCTCCTCATTGCTCGTTCTTTTAACTCTCACTCATGCTAAGCTGCTTTAGAGGTATTTTTGGAGATATTCAGACTTGGAACGCTGTGTTCCTCCTAGCTGTTTTCAAACTTCCTTGCATGACGTTCCTTTCCCCAGCACTGGTCTTTAGGCCAGCCAGAAATAAGGATACTGCTGATCACAAAAAAAGCCTTGTCTACCTTCCCCAATAACTACTTTAAAGACTGTAACATATCTGCAGAGGGATTTTAGCATATTTTAAAATGCCAAAGGGCATTTAAAGACAGTGTCTGGTGACATTATGCATGACAAGTACTCTCTGCAAAGGTGGAAAGTCAGAAGAAATAAAAACTAGACAGGATTATTTATTCAAATGTACTCAGACTTCACGCTGTGTGAAGGGGTACTGTAATCTCATAGATCTTGTAAAACTGATCCTTGTGCCTGCCTGTACCTGTGTGTGTATGCATAAGAGAAGGAGCAAGTGGGAATATTTTTGTGGCAGTATGCAGAACTCTTCTCATCCATGGGGCTCCGGTTTTCTGGAATTGATATCTTGAAAATTCAGAAGTTCTGCAAATAAAATAGTGAAAGGCTTTTGTATAGGAGGAGAGAACTGCTAAAATTCTACAACTCCAGACATCCATGCTCATTTCTGTCATGTTTTAATGTCAGCTATTTCGTTTGTACATTGCTTCGTGTCAAGTATCATCCCAGCAATCTATTGGCCTGCCCAAGACTGTGTAATGCATTGCAGACTAGATAAGAAGTAGAAAATATTTCATCTTTGTGTGAATAAAATAAGTGAGATACTGTTTCAGGTAGTTTTCCAGAGCATTGTTGCAATGTAAGCTGGATTCCTGCGATGTACACCAAGAGGACCTCTCAGCCCTCTTCCAATATTCTGTTGCAGTTCGTGTTCTGGCGAGCATGTTCCCTGATTGTTGTCCTGGATGTTGCTGCAACTGCTGTGTGTCACCACTGCTGGTGTTAACACATGGAGGGAGAAAAGTCTGAGACATCCTGAACTAAAGCATATCATTACTTTCTCAAGTAAAATTTTATTGCTATTTCTCTTTTCTCTGTTGTCATGTTGACAGTGGTCATACTGGTTAATTACTGTCCATCATCATTCTTTTCATTTCTATAAAGCACATTAGATTTTTCATGGAAGGGACTGGAACCCTTAGAATTTTGGACACTCACTTGCACTTGCAAACGTGTTTTGGTGTAGATAAAATACATGAAATGTGTATATACACACACAGACACACACAGATGTACAAAATCCCATTGTTATTTATTTTACTGAGTGCTGTTTGATTGTATTAAAAGCAGAGATATGCTTTAGACTCCATTTGCTTTCTACTCAGTTTAATACTGAGTGCTATAAGCAATCATCCTATACTTGAAAGAATTTCAACCCATACTGGCCCTAGGAGTAGCGTGTGCTTTAAAAGTCCCCGCAGATCTCACTGTAAGCAGTGAGTAGAGCATAGGTTTCCTATTTAAACATAGCATACATATTATTATGAATATGCCAAATAGATAGTTATTCTCTTTTTCTTTCAGGTGTTCAGGTAGAATCAGTTGTAACCTTGGTTTCAGTAATTTTGAGGAGAAAATGGATTTATTCTGAACATTTCTTAATCTCATGATACTCTCATGGCATATGTGCAATTACTCATAGGGTGACATTTTCTATGGTGTGTATTACAAAGAATGGTTTGATTTCTGTAATAAACTTTGTTGTGGAAGAAATTATTGTGTTTTGGGAGAGGTTTTAATCACAAATTAAAACAAATTGTGAGGAAAACATTCTAGGAAAGGTGTTTTAGTTTGGTGAGAACATTAATATTTTTGCACGCTTTTCTGTGGCTTATCACGGAGCAAAGTGAGGGTGGACCTAAGAAGACTCTACTGAGCACTTTGCTTTAACATAAGCCAGTGACAGCTCTCTTTACCACTGTGCAGACCACTTAAAGTCTGACTTTCAGAAATTTCTGTCATTCAGCATGCTAATAAATTCCTTCAAAGGTGCTTTTTCTCCAACAGACTGGTTCAAATTAAGATAATCATGAGTCTACCATACAGAGAAAACACATATTGCTACCATGAGTTATTTTATTTTCTACTATTAGCACCAGGATGATGTCTTTTTGGGGGGAAAAGTGGCAGGGCTGAGGGACAGTACTAAGTTTGAGTTTCTACCTATACCCTTATAGACAACAGCAAAACCTAAGAAAAGAAAAAGAAACAAAAGTAAAAGCTCTTAATGACAACTGCATTTAATTTTGGTGAAGAGCGAACAATTTGGTGGTTCTTAAATTTTAGTTGTATTGACTGAGCTTTTATCACACTGTGCTTTCACACCTCTTACCTTTCTTCTTTTTCATAGACTTGTCTCCAGAGAAGCTACTCTCCTGACCCAGGCAAGACTGCACATGAATGGGAGCAGCCACCTTGGAAATGCCTTTGTTATTCATCAGACCGTTTGAACTTATGCCAGTCTCTTTGATGAGGCCTCATTCAGAAGCCATGAGGATCAATGGAAAACCTCCAGTTAACAAGACCTTGATGCCAGTCCAGATCTGATACCAAAGTTCTTCCAAGAAGGATCTGCTTATGGTAACACAAAGTATGGTACTTGATAGTTCTTTTGCACAGGCATATTTTTTAGGTGAAAGAAGTTGTATTTGCTTCCATTCCACTACTGAAAAGCTTGCATGTGTCCTTTGGCAGATGTTGAAAGCATATCAGAAGCAGATGATGTGAGAGCAACAATATGTCCCTGAGCAACAGCAAAGCAGCAGGTGCAGGAGGAGCATATGCCAGATTCCCATCAACAGAAGGAGCTGCACAAAGGACTCTCTGGGACTGCATGTGAGGTGCATGCTCCACTTTTCTTCTGGCACTGGGGAATATTAATAAGTCTTCATCCAGCCAAGCAAATAATTTGCAAATTTAACTTTCAATTATGTAATAATTCATAACGTAAACACCTAGAGACTGTAATGTAAGGATATGTCTCATGCAAAACAACCTGGATCTTTAAAAACCCTCATATTTTACTTTTAAAATTGAACATCCAGAAAAAAAAATAATAAAGATAATTAGAAACTTAGCTGTCCCCAAGTCTTTCCTACACATACAAGAACATTGTTTCCATTTGTTTTTTTTAAATAAAAGACACTGGTTTCAAAAAATACTGTATAAAGTTAATTTGAAATGTTTTGAAGAGACCAGTTCTGAGACATGCTTAAGAAAAAGTAAAATAAGAAAAGCAATGGTTCAGTCACTGAAACATTTTTTGTGCTGTTCAGCCCTAGCCCTCTACTTTGCTTTGAATGTACTAAATAAAACTAGGTCTATTATGATCAAAACTGAGCAATTCTGGATAGACATTATCCATTTTCCTCCAGTGTCATATTTTGGTCTTCTGAGTAGAACTGGACATAAATCTGGTTTATAAAATACATATGCATATGTACGCATTTTACCTGGAGACAAAGCCAAGATTTTTCAAAAACAAAAAGTATCACACCCTTCACATAAGAGCCATCAAAAAGCAGCCACAGTGCATAGGAGTATGAATTGTCTTGCACTGTGCTGGATCTGTTTCTAAACTCCTGCTTGCCATACTTTTTCATGCTAGCAACCTGAAAATCAACTTGAGGAATAGAGGTCCTTTCTCTCTTTCTTTCCAGCTTTGGTGGGAAAAAAATCTTATTAAAAGCTACAGGAAGATTTCAGTTTGATATTTTTTCTCTTAAAAGCTTTTCTCAGAAACCTCCAGTTCTTCTCTTGAACCATATGATGGCATTTAATGAACCAGTTAGAAATCCAAATAAATAGATTTAAAAAGAAAAAAATCCTATTTTCTGCTTGTTTGAGTAGTATTGAAAGGCCACAGGGCAGTACCTAAAAGAGGGAAGCAAAGCATCTCCATTGAAACAAAGCATCTCCACTGGCCTAAGTTTTTATCACTTAGTAGTCTCTAAATGCTAATTGGATTTCATGAATTGTGTTTTGGAATGGTTTGCATTTTCACTAATGTAATCTAATGCAAAAGATCTAGAGCAAGTGTTAACAGGACTAGGAATTCACTTTGAGATGACCAGTGAAAAAATTTGGCTCTAAGTAATTTATAACATTGTACTGACAGATTTCCCAGTTATAGCTAATGCCAGAAATCACTTTATAGCTAACCTTGAACTTTTAATCATATATTAATTAAGATATTGGAATGGGAATTCATTCTGACACCCTTAGCTATATGTTCATAAATGACATGTGGGTATAGCAAATGTTAGAAGTGGTGATTTAAATTAACCCACCTGACTCTGCACTGAATTCTCAAACCACTTGTGTGACTTCCCCCAAACCATGTCTATCTATGCCCTGTGCTCCTAAATACCACAGAGGCTAAAAACCTTATCCTCTAATCCTTGTAAAGATACTAGGAGACTGAACCTTGTGTGACTGACAGTGCCACACTGCATTACATTTAAGTCTTAGCAGAAAGCACTGCAAGAACTTTGTAGCTATCTCTAAGGGAATTGCCTTTGCAGTAGGAAGTGAGAAAATTAGTTATTCCAGACAAACTACAGGGATTTCTTGGAGCAAAAGGAGAACTGGAAGACTTGTGAGGAACTAAAATATCTCAGTATTTGTTAGGCAATCCTACAATGCCTATCCAGAAATATCTCCCCCTTACATACCCATGCAAGACAGGCTGGGGTAAAACAATAATCACCAAGGCAGCCCTCCCCTCAACAGATAAAAGGAGCAAATTTCAGTTTAGATATCTGAATTTCTTTGAGAAGCTTTTGAAACTCTTCTGGTTTAAATTGGCAAAGAGTTATTTGTGCTAGAGCATTAGCAGGAAGGATGGTATAGGACATAATGAAAATCAAGCTCAAAAGTCTAGAGAATGATAAAATATTGTAGTTTGAAATAGCAGACTATAAACCCATGCCAAAAAAAAACCCCATGTTCTTCATCTTTTCTTTTCTTCCCCATTTGAATCCAGAAGATACACAGGTTGAAGCCATTTTGTAATGGTATCTCTAATTCAGAAATTATTCACAATCATAATACTTAATTTTATGTGTAAGTTCACTGAGTTTTCCTAAATAAATTATGCTTTTCCAAAATAAATACATATTTGTTTATTCAAAATTAAAATTAACTTTGTGACAGCTGGCAATGGGTCCATTGGAAGCAGATGCCATCTGGGGATAGACAGCATCATTTTCCAGCCACTATTTCTACCCTCCTCAAATCTGCTACTGCATCAGAGGCTGCACAAACAGGGATAAGAGTCAGTTATGCTAATCCTACACCTCCACAGAAAATCCCCATAGAGGATCTGCAAGACATAATTGCTTCTCTTTATAGAGAGTAAAGCAGAGTAGAGACTATCTCTTGAAATCCTTTGGGAAAGAAGAGCTGAGGATGAAAAGTTGGACATGACTGAAATAAAAGAAAGTATTTTGAGGCTTTTTGCAAATATCAAACGAACACAAGCAGCCTAGCTGCTGTTTAAGCTGTGGATCCAGCTAGTTTTCTTGAGAGATTTCTGTCTTCAGTGTCTCAGCCTCTAGCCAATTTGAATACTTTCACAGTCTCAGAAAGAGGATTTTGCAGCTTCCTCTGGCTTGACGTGTAGATACTCTTTTCAGCTAGTGTCACGGATGAGTGGAATGCACCTCACTCAAAGGAGAGAAGCAGTAATATGTTTCATTGAAGTAAAACTATAATTTGAGAGATTTCAATAAATTTGATGGAATGTAATATACTTTAGAATGATCCACAGTGAGACTGGAGACACAAGGGAGCCACACATAAGCCGGGGTTATTCCAGCTTCCAGGTTCATCACAGGGCATGTCTGTTGCTCCTTAATCAGCCTGAGCCAAAGTGCAGCCTGGCATCAAGTCTATCCATCACAGCTAGTCTTCTGGACAACAGAATTAATTTTGTAGGGTCTCAGATACTAAGAGAGGTTTACGACAATGTAGATGGGGGCTAGTAGACTTGCTGTCAGGTATGTCTTTGAAAGTGTCCCTCCAAGTATGCAAAAAGATCTTTCTGCTGTCCTACCTTCATTCCCTGCCCTTCAGCTGCACCTCTGCCAGAGCCGACTGTAATTTCTGCTTCTTTCCAGTTTTATTTTGTTGTCTTTATTTTTTTTTTTCCCCTCATGTTGGGATAATTACAGCATGCAGTTGTCTTCTGTCAGCAGGAAACATATGAGAAAAGGTTTGGAAATTTATATGCTGAAGCTTTCTACTCTCTTGCAATCCCAGCAAGAGCTGGGCTTTAATCCTTTAAATATCAGGATTTCATTAAAGTTTTCCTTTCCCCTTCTAATTCTCAGTATGATTCACAACTGAATTGAGCATTAGACTGTTTAAACAGTAAAACATTTACACAGAGGAACTCCAGCTGTAGTGTAAATACTATTTAACAAGATTTTTTTTTAAAGACATAGCCCTGGAAAAGTCATTATAGCTATTTGTTTGCCAGAAACTATAGGAATAAGAGAAAAATCCTTTGTGTGTTATTTATTATTGTCACTTTATAGGTCAGGGAATTATAAACAGCTCTAAGTATTTTGCAATAGCAACTTTTGACTGAAAGCTCTTCTTTTTTAAATGTAGTGTCTGGTATTTTTGCTGTTAACAATTCTTCAGTGCATACTTTCAGTCACTTCAGTTGAGTTGCCTAAGATTTTTTACAATTATGAATGCCAAGAAGAGTTTACAGCCACATATTAATGCTACCAATTTTGCTTACTGTGTGTATAAATCTTGTACTAGAATTGCGACTGTCAGTCAGAAAATATCTTTTACAAGTATGGCTGCTAGATGGTTTACTTAATAGCCTCCAATCCACATAAAGTTAGTTAAGAGTTCCTACTATAACCTTTTGTGACAAACTTGCATAACACTCTCATAAATCCCAAAAAAATAGACTACTCATCAACTTCAATTCTTTCTTCTGACTTATAATCCATAGTAAATTTGGTATAACCTATTGATAGGCTCCATATGAGTCTAAGACATTTTGCATAGGATTCAATATCCTGAAACTCCTGAAAACATAGATGGGAGAATTGCCTTGACTGTCTAGTGGTTTTAAAGCTCATATTGTCCTGTAGCCTTTCCCTTGTTATAACAAGGGACTCCAAAGACTAACTAACCTCCTTGCAATGAAACATGAGTTTCTTACTATACTTCTGAGATAATGCATCCAATGCATTTTAACACCCTTAAGAATCCATTTTGTGTTCTCACTTCCACAAAAATTCATGGTGAAAGACCAGATTTTGTGTATATTAAAACTTCAGTGAAGTTACTTAGGTGGTTAGATACATTCTTACTGGTTTTACAGGTTTATCCTTCGTCCTTACATTTTTGAAGAGAAAATACCTTTGCATTTACGTAAGACTTGAAAACAGGGCCTAGAGACAAATATTCTGTGTTCAAAATATGGTAAAAAAATTAAAATAATGCAGCTGTACTGGCGCAACTGAAAATTAGAGGCAAAAACATTTTCATTAAAGCAGTACAAAATTTTTGTCAAGGAAAAATTAATAATTCAAGATAACATGTGAAATCATGCTTCAGTTTAATTTTCCTCATAATTATACTCTTAGAAAATAGGAATTACTTTTACCAAGGAAGGCCAAAGAAGTAACTAAGCACAAAAGCCTAAAAAAGCATCTACTGTGAAGTAATCATGATCATCAAAAAGGCTTTATCATACTTTTCTAATATTTCACAGCTTTGGCCAAAAATAAAATATGATACATGAATTAAAACCTGAGTGTGAGTTCACACAATGTAGGAAATCAGAGAGTTCTGAGGAAAAGAGGAAGGTGATAACAGAGGGTTTTGGTGTTTTTTTTAAAGAAAAAAAAAAAGCACAGAACCCTCCTGAATATATGCAGAGTTATCCAAGCATAGTATCTTTTTAGATTTGTGTAAGGATAGCAAGTTAATCTAAGGTTAAAATCAGAACAAAGACTGCTATGCTTGTGTCATGTGTGCTTCCCTCTAAGAATGTTAAATTACCTGGGCCAGTATCTCAGTATATGAGCCAAACAGATCAGGGAGATTAGATATATATTCCACACCAGATATTAAATTTTGGCTCTAGCTCAGCAACAGAAGATTCATTCTTCATGTACCTACAATGAGCACACAGTTGCAAACTCTTTTTCAAAGTAAGGATTCTTTTGACCTCAGTATCAGTCCTATATTAAAGAAGTCCATGTAGTGGACCTCACATTGTCATTAAAATGTGAGAAAAAAAGCAGGATTTGTAAGAACATCATCTTATTCAGGGTTATTTTTCTACTGTAATTTCCTCATTGTTTCCCCCATTATGTATTTTCAGTCCTTTCCTTGCTCTTTTTTCACTCGTTCTCCAATTTCTTGCTTTTCTCCACCTCAGAACAGTCAACTCCCGAGCCAGTAAATTTACTCACAGAGATAAAAACAAGCTAAATGCATCATCCCTCTTGGTGACAGTATGTGGAGGAACTGAAAACATAGAGTTGTCAAGACAAATTTGTTGAAGAGTCATTTGTTAAAGACTGAATGAAAAATCATAATGCAAACCCAACTCCTGAGACATAAAACCCACTGATGATAGCTATTTCCCATGAGAATGGCTACCCTAGCAACAAGGTATCCTTGTCTAAGCCTTCCTCTTGCTGTTTCTGCTCTAACCATAACGGATGAGAGAGATGTAAACCATGTTCCCCAACAAACAACCTTACATGAAGTATGGAAGGGCTGTTCCAGAGCAGTGAATCACAGAAAGGTAGGGCTTGGTACCCATAGAGTGGATGCTCTCAGCCTTCAGCTCCACAAGCACCCTTGATGCATTTTCTGGTATCAGATATCTTATTTCAGTATTTAATGTGTTATGGTAAATGCAATTCATTCTTCAAAAAGAAGTGAGTAGCTGACATGCTGTAAACCTGAACTAAAGGTGTGTTATATGTAACTGTTTCTTGTAAGTACTAGATGTATCTAGTACTATCTGGATTAATGCAATTAATCAGTTACAAGGAACATTAAAAGTAGGATGACTGCAGTTCTTAAAAGCACTGTTAGACAAAATTTTCAGTTTCATAGACAGTTGCACTTTCTTATATATGTTATTACTTTGCTTTTAAAAAATTTGCCTGCTTTCCACTCAGTCACCTTCCCTACCTCTCTCCTTAGCAATATTGTACATTTTTCAATAATTTATGTAACAATTGTGGTCATCTCAAAAGCCTACTTTTGCTTCTTCCTAGACCTCTAGTGACTTGCAGTACTCTGTCTACTTTTACCTTGTACATCATTGCTGCTGCTAAGAGTACTCCAGTCTAAGTTGTGAATGCAATAACACAAGCCCCGTGTTTCACAGCTTACAGTGATGTCTGCTTCTTTATGGAAGTCTAGTCTCTGAAACCAGTTATTCACTTGTCACGATATGAAAACACAAATGTTATTTATGGCAATGCATAGAATAGAAGGAAACCTATCTCAAGTCTTATTTACACTGCAGCTGTTTACTGCCCACTTGCAAGGTAAGGATACAATTAGTTAAAAATTTCACAGAGCACCTAATTCAATATTGTCGCAAGCAAATTCATTACACTGTTGACAAATTTTTTGTCCATTCTTACAAATGTGTTTTAGCTGTAAAGCTGCTGTCAATTCCACATAGGGAAGGTCAAAAGCGCCAAGTTCTCTGACCTTAAAGAAGAAATTTGAAATATTATGGGGCTAAACTGTAACTCATGAACCCAAATCAGCAGATGCCAGAATCAGTCTAGACTCATATCTTTCCCAGGAAACAGGCTGCAATAATCCCAGCCTGTAAGATTTCTCTGTGCTTGAAAAAGAGGGCAAAAGGACTACAGCTTGCCTGACAACCTGACCTTCCTCTTAATACTTCTTTTAAAGGTCCGTATGCTTCTCACCACCTTCATTAAAACATAGTTATTAGGACACAGACACAAGGCACGGAGTTCTCTGCAGCACCTATGAACACCTTCCAGATAATCTACTTGCTGTTTCCAATCCTTGCCAATAAGGGCTGCAGGAAACTGTAAAACTAATCTGCATAAAATACATTTGGTAAATTGTTTTAAAGAGAGATAGAGAATCAAAAAGTAGATGAATAATTAAAAATACAATGGGAAAAATCCTATTTAGGCACATTATTCTGTTTCTACTTCTTGGGTTCTTTCTAGTGTTCGGAAGTCTGCAAACCCAAGAGCTACATCAAGTCAGTTTTGATCATCCAGCGCGCTTAATTAGATTACTGTTGTCTCTGACATTATACACATCTTTGAAGAATTTGTTTTCAGTACACCAGCACATCAATAATCACATTAGCTATGTGAAATTAATGAATGAAACCAAAAATAATCTAGTTATAGAATTTCTGGTTTGTTGGACTGGTGACGTAGCAGTACAAGTTCTATATCACAAAATTAACAGCATACTGAGTACAGAAATCACTAAACGATCAGGTAGGATCCATCAGGTAGGATTTCAGAAAGACTTTCCTTGCCTGTCAAACTGAAAGACTTGTGGTGTGCCAGAGGGGCTAGTAGTAACTGCATACCCATGCCATTACTGCAGGCACAGAACAAACTGGAACACAACATTAGGAAAAAAGATGGTTTAGATTGCTAGTCTCCAGTTTGATTTGCATGTTAAATGGACAATGTCAATGAGAACCAAGTGAGCTCTAGGGAGTGGGACATAACTGCACTTTCTGCTTTGGTGTTATGTGCCCTGAAGATCTTTAATTCAGAAGTTCATTTAAGATTCATGTGCTTGTGAAAAGCTAACAACAAATTGCAACTCTCATTTAATGTTGAGAATAAGATATTTGGGGAACAAAAAGACAAAAGAAAACCACATTGAACAAGGTTTGGTCATAAAAACAGTGTTTTAATGCTTATGACTTCACCTGACTATATATAACAAGTGAATCTCAAAAGAGTGAAAATACATCTGTAAGATGAATATTTTCTAGAACCATTACTCCAATTTTTTTCAAAAATAAGAAGCCTCTCCTACAATTCTTATTGCTTTATTGCTCAGATATTGGTCCCTGAGGTACAAAAGTGTTCTGACTGGTACTAAGTGAGAGATTCATCTGCCTAGACATAAAAAAAAAAAAGTTAACTCCAAGTCCAAGCTAAAGGTTCTTTGGGTCTCTTTAAAGTTCTTTAATGCAGTACACATCTCTGGATATCAAATCTGATCAATTATCCTAAAAATAAATACCTAATTCATGCCAGAGCAAATGTCCTTTGAAGATGCCTGTTGATCACTATAAAGGGAGCGACTGTCTTAGGCTTTAGTGTTACACTTCAAGACACCTAAAATTAAGTGACAAATCCCACCATAAATGCTCCCTTTGTCATGGTATCTTTAGAGTTATCAGACTGAAAAAATGTTCAGATTCTTTTCACTGCCAAAATACAGATTTTTTGCTGACAGTTGCCAAATTGAATCTTGCCTAATTCTAAGCAATATTATTTTGCAGTAGGCTGCAAAGTAGGATCACATGCAAATCATTCTTCCAAGCATAAAGACTAACACACAGTAGAGCAAAAGTACTGTTTTTCACTAATCTCCAGAGTGATTCATAAAAGTAATGAGGACATATTGAAAAAGACAAGTGTCATTAACATTCTCTTAAAGGAAGGATAAATCTTATTTTACAACAAACATGCCAGCAAGAAGAGTAGGACTCCTTAATCATGATAGTTGTTTTATTGAAGAAAGGCTTAAGGAACTCAAATTAATTTGGCAGTTCTTAAGTATCTTTCTTTCTTTTTGCTCTTTGAAGGAAAGTTAGGTTTTGTGGCTCTCCCTGGCACCAGAAACAAAGGTGAATACTTAACAATGAACAGAACTACAATCTGAACAATTTTACCACAGAATTTTTTTGGCTGAATTGCTTCTATCAACTGTCTGTTCAGCCCCAAGTTTAATCTGGCAGTGCTCAGGGGTTCTCATTGAAGTTAGCACAGCTGATTACTTTCACATCCAGCCATCCACAAATATCTCAACATGTTGAAAGTCACAGAAATTAACTAAAAACCTGAATAACATGGAATTCATAGCTCCCCAGACAGCTGTAACAAAATGTAAGCAGGGGTCCTGACCCTGTGAATGCTCAGTTCATTAGGTTTATTCAGAAGAATAAGTAGTTGAAGTATCTGCCCTTTGGCTAAACATTTAATGTGTTAGCAGCTGGTCTGCTGTGGCAGACATTCATTAAAACTCTGTTTATCACAATTTTTTTGTTTCTACTCTTATTTTCTGTATCTCTGGCTATTATTTCTTCCCACATCTTTAGGTGAGAACTCTTTGAGACCTGAAATTTCATGTATGTTGCCTAAACACAACTATAATGTGCTCAATTATGTGGGTATTTAAACAACATGACAGCACAAAATGTAAGCGACTGTAGGTCATAATGAAGAAATTCTGCCAGAAGTAAGCACAAAGTCTGGAAAACATGACCAATAAGGAAAAAAGAGAGAACTGAGGCTGTTTAGTCTAGAGTTTGAGAGGAGAAGTGAAAATAGTAGCCAAGTATCTCAAAGAATTCTTCAGAGAGGGGAATAACGTGCATCCGTATCTATGACCAATAACAAAAAGAATACTCAGTTTTAAGTTGCGGTAAAGGACATTTAGGTAAGATATAAGGGAGGAAAGACTGTTTAGTGGTAAAGATAATTTAACATAGAACCAGATTATATGAGGAGCCTGCAATATCTCTGTGATTGGAAGTTTCTAAATATAGGTTAGACAAACAACTGCAAAATGTATAGGTATCTCTTAACCTTGCCTTGAGGCTAAGAAGTTAATCGGATAACTTGAAGTCCTTCCCAGCTCCATTTGTAATACTCCATTTTCAATACTGATCAAACTCCACTGTATTATGAGGCGGTCTGACTTTGAGAAGGGGATTTAGGCCACTTTTACTTGTTTCATTACTTGGACAGTGGAACATGAATATGAATGAGGCTGAAGCAGAGGAAACTGCTAGAGCAAAGGTGAAAGTGCCTGAGGATTTAAATGACGAACGAAAACCATGAAGAAGAGTCACTTTCAGGTGAGAAGAAACCAAGATCTGTGGCATATTTTTATAGGCATATTTGTCAGTGTGATGTTTACATAAATGCAGATGTCTCAAAAGAGGACTAGAACAGAAAATGACAACTTCAGACTGAAGCTAATAATTTTTCAAATCATCGTATTATGTTGAATTGTTGTAAGGAATGCCTAGGTCAACTTCTTGCTTGCTTATCTTCTCTCATTAATGCGGTGAACTCTCTCACCCTTCCCAAAGCAGACCAGCTTGTGATAATTACAACCATATCACTGTATACATAACACTTTTACCCTTAGTTAAGTCCATCTTGTTCTGTGGCAATGTTCAATATTCAGTTATTATTCACATTATACTACTCATACTTTTAGGACACTGAATATTTGTCTTCTATTTGCTGTACAAGGAAAGAGTAGGCAAACATGCTACCGGGCAGTTGAAGAGGGTTGCCTGCATTGTGAACCTGCTGGGGCAGATCTGGGCACCCTTCTGGCCCAAGACTTCAGCAAGATTCCCTAACTTTTCTCACATCCATTTTGTCTATTAAAACATTGATTAAAACAATATACCATTTTCCACAGGTGGCTTAGGTACAGCACCCTGTTTTGGATAGTTATAAAAGTCAATATTGTAAGTGTTAGCCAATATGAGTCAGTTGGCTTAAGTGACTGGAAAACTTACATATTTAATATGCTCTAATTAATTACTATTTACATAGCCGGTATATACTGGGCTTTATATCTGAAAGGATGGTACATGACTTCTGTCTTTTTTCACATAGTAAGATGCACTAGACTTCAGATGTATCATCAGCCCCATTGTTTGGCATACATTGTTATTAGAAACAGTATTGGCTCTTTCATTGGTTTTACTCAGAATATTTTTTTCTGATTTTGTCTTCGATTGAAAATTCCTTTTTTAACTGCTATTTTTTATTAATTTGCCTAGATAGCAAATTCAGGTGCAAATAATTATTGCAATCTCTAGGGAAGAGAAAATCTTAAGTAGCAAAATTTCCAGTGGTGTTTGGATTAAAAGTGCCTTTAGTATTATATTATGTCACATATAACAAATATTTGGGTAAATCTGTTAATAGCTCATGAAAAACCTAGTGTAGTTTAATATAAGAAAATATGGAATTATGCCTTTTGGGTATCTAAGCATTGCCACGTAAAACACTAAAATTAAAAGGCTTGTATAGAGTCAAGACTGAAAGGTTGAGTGAACATCTTATATCCTCAGATTTTAATTTCTTAGAATTTTTAAAAATTCAATTCACTGAAGCTAAAAACAAATGCAAACATAGTAGAATGGAGGGGAGCATTTATGCATATAAAATTCAAAATAGTGATTTGAAATATGAAAGTATTACAATAGTTGACAAAATAATTAACTCTTTCACTCCCATAATTTTTCATTCATATTTGAAGACTTATTTTGTTATAAAAGAACCTCAGTTGAGTAGGAAGATATAACATCCATGATAAAATAAACAATGACATTGAGAGTAATTTATGCAAACAGGGAGATAATGATTGTGGAGGTTAAATACTACATGAGGGTACTCTTTAGATTCAGCAGAAGGAAACAGTCTTAGGAACAGCAAAGCTAGATAAGGAATGTAAAGTTATCACTCCTATTGTATAAAAGGAAAAGAGATTTAATAATTCTTTTCTTGGGTATTAAGTATGCCCATATTATTCAGTGACAACAAGATGCTTTTGGTACTGTCCATGTTTTCAGTATACATAACGTTAATAGTTTTCTTAGTTAATCTTGATATCTGATGTGAAAAAATAGTGCAAGGAATTTTTTTTTCTTGACTCTTTATTTAAGGGTTCACTAAATTATAGCTCAGCATTGCTTTCAAGGAAACACCATCAGGCTGGATGAGTTTATAAAGAATTAGAGGATGGCACCCAAGTGAATGCCAGTCATCATTGTGAGATAGAAATAAGGACTTTCCTTGTCTTTTGACAGGAACCAAGAATAAAAGTGCTTGTCCTGATAAAAGATATCTTACTTATACAATCTATTTTTATAAAAAAAAATCCAAAGACAAAATTTGGAACCATAACTAATAATTGAAATTAAATTAAAAAGTGCATAACCCACAAATATATGCAAGGGAAACAGACCTAAATAGTGGAGGGCTTTTTAACATATCAAAAACAACATTAGAGGAAAAAACATTGACTTAATGCTAAAGTTGGATAATTCTGAAACAACAATTGCTCATAATAATGCATTAGCAAACTTTACTTTGAAATGGTTGTAGTTGTCTTTTATGATCTTATCTTGAATTATGTTTCTTCTGTCAGTTTTAGAGTTTAAATATTGCTAAATATAAGCATTCAAAATAATGAGGAAATTGCACATTTTAAAAACTTTAGGAATAAAATTAGGAAGAAAGTCATTATAATTGGAAAAAAAAACAAACCAAACATTGTGCTAACTTTTATCTGTCTTCTAGCTTTAAGTGTGCAGGCCTTATTTTTTATTTTTTTATTTTTTTTTATCTACTGTCAATATTTTATCTTTCCTTGCCTTCCCTTTCCCTGTTTCACCTTGTCTTTTCTGTTCTTTTTCCTTCTTCATCCTTGTCCTACATCTCCCCAGTGCAGGTAAGTTTACAAGTACTGAAGTCCTGGAAGATGTTCAGAAGGCTGTGGAAGATGATGAGTCTGTTCCATTCCCACACAAGTTTTTTTGGTGAGTGAAATTGTCTGAAAACAACCCAAAATCTAGCACCACTACTGCTGGTTCTTACTCAGCAAAATGAGAGCAAAGGTTTTGGTTTTGTTTTCCTAATGAGCCAAGTGACACACCATGTGTTCTGTACTCAGCTCAAATGAACTGATGTCTTGAGCTCTTTGTCAGCTTTGACACTTATAAGATTTTGACCTTGTGCATAAAAAGCAAATTGTGATTCGGGCGGCATGAATTTGTGAGCATCTAATTTGAGAAATGAACAGAATTTTTTCCAGCACTGGCTGAGCTGTTCCTTTCTAAGAACAAAGCCAGTTTTAGACTTCACAGGATGGACAGAGAAAAAAAAATAGAAGAAAAGAAAAAGAGAGAGAGACAAAGAAAGAAAAAAGAAAGAAAAAAGGAAAAAAAAAATTGTACTTTCTGAAAAAGAATTGCAGCACTGCCCATTCAGCCTGTTAACTGCTACAGACTTTCCAGAAGCACCACTCTCTAAAGTTGTCAACAGTGTATTTTATAAAGATATAGAGTCAGCAAGGAGCAGGTAGCACAGAGATAGTCTTTATTCAGTGCAAGAGGCACGCACAACCCTTCTCCAAATCGTTAGACACTTACAGCTGTTCACCAGTAAACCACACCATTAGCAATGAAACCATGGAAGAACAGGGTGTTGCAAATTTCCAGACCAAGCCTGCAAAAGACATTGTGAGACTGCAGCATGGAAAGTAAAGCCTTTGGAGACTTCTGCTCATGCAAACAATCACTGGACTACACGAACTTAAGGAGTAAATTATTGGAGTTGGAAGAATAAAAAAGACACTCCAATTTCAGGGTTTCCCTAACACAACTCTGGGATTAGAGGTCCAGGCCTTAACGTCATCACCATATGTCAGGCTGTCTCACATTTTGCTTGTTAAAATATAACCTATTATTTTTATATTTGTTGTATAAACAGTAGCCAGGAAATTCTTTTAAACTTCTATTACTCATGCAGTATTTCCCTCTCCTCAGATATTTAAGAGACTTATTCTTAAGCAGGCAGAGAATAGTTCTCCTGTTCATGATTTGTCTGTTTCAAGTAGTGCAAGTTTTATTAGTTTCTCTTTCTGACATCTGGATCAGAAGACTTGAATTCTGCATTGAGTAAGTGATGAGTGCACTTTGGCCTGGAAGTGTTCAGGCTACTGACTCAGTGAATATATTCAGGCTAGGGAAACTAGTAGGTCTCTAGTTTCAAAACTTGGTTTCAAAAATAGAATAAATGAAAAAAAAATATTTTTACAAAACCTGTTTACAGCAGAAAAGTTTTTATTTGGTTTAAATACTTCTCTTATTTTTGGAAGGTAGAAAAAGATCTAAAACAGGAACCTCCTTTAGCATTATATATGTATTCAGACACAAGCAAAGACTCTACTCTCCATGTTTACCATGTACTACGGTAACCTAATCTTTCAATATTTTCAATCAAATAGATGAAAAATTATATGTAAATTGTACAGATTTTCATTATGGTCCCACCCCAGTCCTAATACATTCATAAAACTTGTTTTCCCCATGACACAACAACTACCTACCTTTAGCTGCCACCAAGGTTTTATGTCAATTGAAAAATTGTTATTCTTAAGAGTATAATTTTTGTTACAAGTGCAGATGTTAACTGGCATAAATAGCTACTAGTACAGGGGTACTAACCGAGTGTTTGTAGAAATCAGACAGTTGTATCTCATCACATAGAATACTTTCTGTCATTTTAAAGAAAATGGTTCACAAGATCGCATTTGTCAAGCACTGCAGGAATCAACCGAAATTCAAGGGCTTAAACATGTTTTTTTAAACTTGCACCTTCTGTTTGCCTGCATTTTTCAGTGTTAATATAAGCAATGCATAAATTTTGTTCTACTCTTTTTTAACGTAGAGGATCTTTAGAGAATGACAGTATTTTTCACTAAGGGCGTACAGTGAAAGGAGAAGGGGGAATGGCTTCAGACTGAAAGAGGTTAGTTTTAGGTTAGATATAAGAAAGAAATTCTTTATTGTGAGGATAGTGAGGCACTAAAACAGGTTGCCCAGAGAAGCTGTGGATGCCCCATCCATGGAAGTGTTCAAGGCCAGGTTGGATGGGTCTTTGAGCAACCTGGTCTAGTGGAAGGTGTCCCTGGCCACAGCTAGGGGATTGTAACAAGCTGACCTTTAATGTCCCTTTCAACTCAAGCCATTCTATACTTCTCTTCTGTGAAGGGGTGGGAAGTGACTACAGAGACTATTCAGCTCTGCAGCAGCATCGCCAGTTAGCAGAGAGTTAGGCAGCTCTGAAGAATGAGGTAGAAGGAGGTGTGTGCGTGAGAAGAGTGCTCACAGCTGGAAGGGCCAGGATCAAGGAGGCAGCTGAGCTTCTAGTGTTGTCTGCAGAACTGGTTGAGAAGACAGACTGGGCAATCTCCAGAAAATTGTTCTGGATTATCTCTGAGAAGCCTGGTTCATCATTTCATCTGGGCCTAATTTGGAAGTTGGCCCTGCTTTGAATGGGATTTGCTCTGGTCCTGGATTCCTGGATTTCTGGTCCTGGATTTTTTTTTATTTTTTTTTTAATATGTCTGATGAAATCTTCCAAGGGCTGTGAATTGAATATATTTCAAAACTATTATTGAATGTAATGGTGAAAGTTTTAGTCAACTACCTCTGACCTAGTCATTCTTATTTCTCCTTATAATTTAAAAAAAGGGTTGGTATGATTTGTAAGGTTTAATTCATGGAATTTTTTGGTACAGACCCAAAGTAGAATAAAAATACCTGAAAAGAACCTATTTCTCTGACCGTTCAGATGTAGATGACTGCAGTATGGAGACATGCAAGATCTGTTTCAGCTCAAGTGTCAAAACAAGTGACAAGTGATTAGAATAATAGTAAACATCAAAGGCAAAAATCACATTTTCAAAATTCTCTAAGGGACCTATTAGCCTAATTTGCCTCTCTCAACAGCAATTTATGCCTATTAGGTTCTTACAGCTCTTTGAGAATTACTGTGCCTTAAATGCCTAAATCTCTCAAGTATATTTTAGAGTGTGACTGGTATCCTCTATCAGCATATACAAGTTGATCATGCAGCAGAAACTGAAGAAGTCATGTAAAAAAATAGCAGGACATTGCTTATAAACCTGTGAGATTTTCTTATACATTGAGTTACAGTAGGTTAAGTTATGCAAGCTATACAAAACATGCATGTGTGACTTTTATGTGTAACACTTCCATCTATGAGACGTTGCACCCGTGTGTGCAACCTCCCACTTGCCTGTTTCTGACAAAAGCAGCAGAAGGTAAATCCATACATTTACTCCACAGAAACAGAGTGGCATGAGTCACTACTATAAAAATCTGGGTTTTGAAAACATCTCTAGCCTTTCTTCATTGCCACTGCCGGCAGCATGCAACATAAAACCTTCTGAAAAGGAGTGTAATCATAAAAATGTGCAGAAGATTATATTAACAATTCAGAAAGAATAGGCTCTTGCCATGAAAATCATGCTGGTGCTGAAAGAACATGTTCTTTTACAATAAGTTGGTGATGATTCATTATTTTACAAGAGTAACTGGAGTAGGGATTACAATAATAAAATCAATGACAAAAGCTGTTCAGTTTACATGGGTTTTTTGGCTTTTCATAGTCAGCAGTGGAATAACATAATCCTGGGATTAAGCCTGGTGCCAGAAGAGCTCTTGACATCTCCAGCTGGTCACATTATATGAGATGACAACAAAGACTATGATGATGTTTTCAAGAAGCGAGTATGGATGCATTTTTGATAAAGTGGACATTTGATTAGCCTTGCTATAAGGTTACAGAAATAAAGAAAGGACCAGCTCTTCCTCAGGGTTCTGGCACATAGATGATGTGTAGATCACATACACACCTTGAAGGAGCTACCCAAAAGCACTTGCAGTTATTTCTGTGCATGTTGTACTTTAGAACCATTCATTTGGGCAATGATAACAAAGGCAAATGCTGTGTGCATGACCTTAAATACGACATAGAAGCTTTAATACCAAGTCTAGTGAGCTGAACAGTTTTAACTTCCTGAGCTTTCAAGTCATCAAAACTATTTTTAAAAACTTAATGTGTTTCAAGTTAAGCAACTTGTTCGGATGTGACTCAGAATTCTTCCAAATCACATTTTCCTCTTAGTTATCCTTATACTATGAATAAACATATTCTGGTATATTACAATAAACAAATAAATACCGATTTAATAGAATTTAGTTACAGTGCTGGTGGGACTACTGGACCATAAGAAATGTGAGGAAAAGGGGTCTATGGACACAGTCAATGTTGTTTTGCTTAGGAAATAAGGTAAGTATGACTGTATATCATCAGTCTAAAGGCTGACTTCAACAGAGGCCAGAAATTTTCCTGGGAACACCAAAACCCAGGCAAGTATAGACTGACTTTTTCACTGGCACATTGTACTAAAATCCAGCTACTAAATCTGGTTCAGAACCTTTTGAGCCAAAACTTTATCTAGACCATCATGTTTACTATCCGTCAATGGATATCTGTCAAGATTATTTCTAATCTTTTTTGAATACACTGATAGTTTGACATTCACAGGACCTTTTGGAAATAAGCTCCACAATTTAAAGACTGTTCCGTTCTCTTAGTGTGCATGTCTCAAGGTTTTAAGGCATTCATAGGGTGCATAAGTGGGTTTATTGCTTGAGATGCAACAAAGCTTGGGAACAGCTGCATTCAGGTAAAGCAAATGTAAGTTGCACTAGTGCTAGTAAGGTTAGATTCTTACAATGTGAACAAAGACCCTGTCATTTTCAGCCTGTGGGACTGTGATAAACTTGGGGAAAATCACCTTGACAATCTCATCACATAGCTCAAGGCAGGTTTTCAGTTACTACTGATAAGGACTATTTTAAGCTGAGAAAGCAGTATTTTAAATTCTTCTTTAGATGATCTTTATTGTAACAAGAATTCCATCTACCTAAAATTATTTGTATGTTTTGGAACATGTTTATGGCCAAATTGATTCACAATCCCTTGCTGACTTTCCACTTCTATAGTTACAAAATCTTTGGGAGTGGGGGGAGCTGGGGAAGGAAAACAAAGGTCTAAAATTGGCTACCACAGTCTTTCCCTCTGCTACTGTCACATAAGAGATGACGTGGTTAGTCTTGTCTCTAACCTGGTTTGGCCAAGGAGGACAAAAAATGTCTGGGTTACCCTAGGAGGCCTTTGGTTGGAGTCCAGTAACAGGTTCATGGCCAGATGCCTTACTTACTTTGCAGAGCATGACTGATGAAACATTAAGCTTCAGCTTCAGTGGGTTCAACTGTTCCCAGCAAGCCAGAGGATGCTATCAAAACCTTTGTTTGCACTAAATATTTGATAACATTCAAATGCTGATTTTTTTTGTGCTGACTAGGAAACATAGACAAGAGAAGACCACTGAATGTACATAAGGGATAGCCTTGTTGCAGAGTGGTCATTGGTTCCTAAAACAGACAGGCAGATGGCTCAGACTGGAAATTCATGCTTTTCTGAATGACCACACTTAGTAGCTCTATCCATGCCAGGAAATTGAAAAGCACCAGGCAGTGTTCCCTGTTACTGGATCTGGAGCCTGTACTTATTCAGTTGTCCTGGTACAGTTTTGGCTTAAGTCAATTGGTAGCTTCAGAAGTAATTCCTAGGCATAGTTTGTCAGTCAGGAAACACCAGAAACCACTCCTGATTTCAGTCTAGACATATCCACTATATTTCACAAGGTAGAACCATTCAATACATGATAGATAAGATCATTCTGTTCCTCAGTATCAGAGACAAAAAAGACACACATGAAGTTTGCTCATGTCAGTTTGGGACCAGTAGGTATCAGACTCTTAATGCTTTAAGAAAAGAAAACTCTGGAGGAGTCAGATAATATTTTGTAAGTGCTTGACAGCTATTCAGCTCACTCTGAAGCTGGCATCTGGTGACTAACTGGATAGCTAGTTAACACCTGCCTGTCTGACTAGAGCTTCACTGACCAATTGAAACATAAAGACCTACATATAGACACATGCAATTCAATGTCAGGACCAGGACCTTAATCCTGTCTTCTTGTCTACTACAGCTTGGTGACACCTTTATGGTGATTTTCCTCTGACGCTTGCTAATCTTTGTCTTAATTGCCACCTGTCACTTTGTGCTGAAAGGAGTCCAAACTTCTGTGTTTGAACAAGACACACTACTTGCCATCTTTTGAAGAAATTCCTAAATATTTTTAGTTTTCAGAACAGCTATGCATGTTAACTTTGTTATCGTCATGCTTAGCTTAGCAGAGAGACTCAATGATGTGCAGTGGCTGTTCAAAATGTCTGATTTTCTAAATAAATATAAGAATAAGAGGGTTGCAAATACACTTCTGAAAGAGGGATTACTTGAGAGATCAACTTTATTATTCTTCATAACATTTTCATGTCACACCTAATTGAATTTAAAAAAAAATGTGCTCATGCTCTAAGGAACACAAGCAGTAGAATTTCTAGTTTGTGGTGCAGGTGGAGAGAACTCATATTTTATACTTTCCACATACAGCACAGACTGTAACACAAATGGAGCAATATTATCCTGGAATAGTGATAGGAATTCCATGGGCAATACAAGGCATTTTACCTGAGCATGTATGCATAATCTTCTCCACTGATACAAATTGTTCTGCTTTGTACAGTTTCGTCTGAGGCACTTAATCTGCATTTTCAGAACTTTTCTCAGGGGAAGCACTGAGCTATGATACTTCAAAATATGAAACAAAACAGCCCTGAAATGTATAATCTGTCTGTAGAGCTAATGAAAGTATTTTCCTTAACATGACTGCCATAAAACATTAAAGCCTTTTCATTTGTCTAAGCTCCCAAACAAGAAGCTTCCCAGATGTGTTGCTCCACAGGGAGTTTAAAGCTTCTGAAATGCAAATAAAATGCAAAATAAAGTGCGTAGCTACACATTTCTTTTATTGGGTGAAAATTCGTCCGTCTGGCTATAATATACTCTTTGTTTCCTTCTGGTTTTAAAACAGCAATATTTTCATCCTAAGTTCTCCAGTGACAGCAACAGTAACTTAAATCTGCAGTTAACCTATATATAATTAAAATATGATCTTCTAGAAAAATTTTCCCTAATACCATCATGTCACCATGTTCCAGTCCTGTGGAAATGTATCAACATTACAGGTGAAATGCATGTTTATTATTACTAGTCAATTTTCACCCAAGCCTCAACTTCCAAAAGATCACATTTGTTGTGATTATCTTCATACTATGATTAGGAGATAATAAGTAAGTATGTACAAGACCTCTAAGCTGGACATGTACAAGGTGGAAGCAGACGGTTTACCTGATGGTAGACAATTTACCTTATAATTGTAGTTAAATTGAAATCTGAGTGTAGAATTTGTAGAAGTATATATGATGAATTTATAAAAATGTAAACATGTAACTGTTAAATGTTAAGGTAGAAAATCATGCACATTTGTAGGGGCTTGACCCTGACTGAATACCAGGCTCCCACCAAAGCCACTCCATCCCTCACTCTTCAGCTGGGCACAGGAGAGAAAATAAAATTAAAGGCTTGTGGGTTGAGATAAGGGCAGGCAGAGATCACTCATCAATTATCATCATGAGCAAAACATACCTGACTTGGGGAAATTAGTTTGAATTTACTACCAATCTAATCAGTCAGGTATATGAGAAACAAAATCAAATCTTAAAACCACCTACCTTCTTCCTACCTTCCCCCCACCCCTACCTTCTTCCTGGGCTCAACTTCACTGCCAATTTCCCTACTTTCTCCTGCCAAGTGGCTCAGGGTGATGGGGAATGGAGACTGCACTCAGTTCATCTCACATTGTCTCTGCTGCTGCTTCCTCCTAAGAGGGAGGGCTGCCTCCTCACTTCTCCTGCTCCAGTGTGGGATCCCTCTCTTGAGAGACAGTCCTTCTGAACTTCTCCAATTTGGATCCTTCCCACGGGCCCCCTCAGTTCCACAGATCCTGCCAGGAGTCTCCTCCAGCACTGTCTTCCCATGGGTTCATAGCCTCCTTTGCATTCACCTGTTCTGTCATGGGATCCTTCATGGGCTGCAGATGGATCTCTGCTCTGCTGTGGACTTCCATGTACTGCAGGGGCACAATGTGCCTCACCATGGTCTTCACCATGAACTGCAGGGGAATTTCTGCTCCAACATCTGCAGCACCTCCTCCCCTTTCTTCTGCACTAACTCTGCTGTCTGCAGGACTGTTCCTCACATATTCCCACTCCTCCCTTTGACTGAAGTTGCACTGGTTTCTTCCTCCCTTCTTGAATCTGTTATCCCAGAGGTGCTGCTATCATTGGTGATGGGCTCAGACTTGACCAACAGTGGGTCTATCTTGGGGCTGGCTGGCATTGGCTGTTTTAGACATTGCTGGCAGCTTCTCACAGAAACCACTTCTGTATCCCCCCTGCTATCAAAATCTGGCCATGCAAACCCAATATAAAATTTTAATTTTTCATAAACTCATCTGCCTCTGTGAGTAAAATTTTACATGATCTTTAGTTTTTATATTCAGTAATTGTTTTCTTTTCTTTTGGCTTTTCAGACTCCTGGAAGTATTTATAGGATTTTAAACACAATGACAACAGGCCCACTGGCTTCAGCTGTCACAGCTATGAAGGAGAAGCATTCCATTAGGAACTGCTGCAGCATTCTTGCAAGTTCTCATTCACCAGACTTCAAGAGCTACCAGGGGTATTACTTTTTACTGTGACATTGAGGGACAAGTGCACTGCAGAGGCATCAGCCTCCCCAGACGGACATTTTTATCCTCTCCTTCCCATTAACTGTGTGGTCTGTGGAAGGCCACAGCACAGGAGGCCATGAAGGTGGCTCAGACATGGGAGCTAACAGTAGGGAGACCCTCAGTCACACTCCAATGTTTTCTTTAAAAGAAATAAAATATCTGGAGGAAATCACCACTTCGCTCAATTTTTTTTTCATCTGGATTTTGATGATACATTTTCAAGCAGCAGGAGTTCAAAGTGATTTCAGCAGGTTCAGCAGCAAGGACTAAAAAATGTTGATGGCTGCAGTTTAAGTTCCCTCATACTAACAAGCTATTTCTTCCCATCTTCCTACTGCTTCTCCCCTCACAGGCACTTCATAGAAATCTCAGTGCTTTTATCCTTCTCCCTTCCTCATGATACTGTGCCTGTCACCCTTGTCACTGTCTTTTTCAACTGTGCTCACACTTAGCTGCCTAAGTGTAAGGCCAGCTTATCAGAAAAAAAGTAGTCAATGCACTCATTTTCTGTCATATGACCCCGTCATATGACAACAAAATAATAATATAAATTATATGCATAACGGTTTTGCTTTGTGATTTCAGTAACAGCCCAAAACTGCCTAGCTGTGAGATCAAGAGGAAACCCTTCAAATAAAAATTCTCCTTCATTTGTTAATTTATGTTCTATTCAAACAGTGTACGCTACAAAAAGGATTGTGTTTCCATTACAAGTATGTAAAGTATTTAATTGAATGTTGTCATAATCACAAGCAGGACAGCATTTAGGAATAGAAATAGGAAGGACAGAGTTGTCTGTAGGCTGTTATGGTGGACTGTCAGAGACATAAGCATGTTTAATGTGCAAGAGAAGAAATTTCAGTCTTTTCTGTGACTGAGATCACTCAGCACAATTATGTTATAAATAGCAATGAAGAGAAACATGCGGAAAACTGTGTGCTTATGGTGCCTCTCAGGCACACACAAAAATGGTAAGACATTTAAAATTCAAGGAATTAATTCTAGTGATAAAAGATATCCAGGGCCAAAAGCTGAAGTTCTTAAACTCTGGTTACAATGACAGCTAGAGTAGACCCTCCAGTCCTTTTTAAGCCCATGTTCTCTGACCATCTGAGCTGAAGACACAATTGCCTTGGCCAAGGAGGTATGTTAACTCCAAGACATGATGTTGTAGCCAATCTCTTTTTGCAAAAAGACAAAGGCTAGACAGGCAAAGCACTTTTCAACTTCACATTTGAGATGCTTCCTTGCCTAAGAACTGCAATTTCAGGCCTATATGAATTAGAGCAAAGAGAAATCATTAAGCAAGCTATGAGTTCATAGGGGAAAAAAATTCATAATGTGTAAGATTTGCAGTTTGGATGATTCATCTGGCTTTGTAGCCTCTGAAAAATCATTGGTCTATGGAGGGCTTCATTAAAGCAATGAACAAGTCTTTGTCTATTTTCATACAGACCCTAGTACCGTATGTGTACCCTTAGAGGTGCAACCCTTGTAAGAAAGTGTGACATTTGAGTTTTGTATCATGGCTTGGCTTTGTAGATGAAGATTTGGGAAGGGCTTTAGAGTTTTGTATAAACTCTAGAAATATACCCCTTTGACAAAATTGACAGTAGATATTTATTAAACTAACTGTTCTAACTACTTTTTGTTCTACTTCATAGCCCTCTCCCTGTAACCATACCATATTGTCCTCCATACCTTACCCAAGAGCTGCACTGTTTTCTGCCTTACAATTAGTTGCTTCATTTATTTCAAGTGTGTTCCCTCCGTCTGTTGCCAATAGCCCCACATGTCTGTGGACTGCCGCATCTCCAGTTATGTTACTTTCCGGGTCAGTTTTCATTGAGGTAATGGAAAATGTCTGTACCCATAAGCCCTTTCAATGACAGTTCTAAATCATGACTCAAGCTCACTGGAACACCTGCCTGTACATCTGCGGTTAATCCCTCTCTGATTTTAGAGCTAGCTTCTTAAGCCAAAGTGTTACACAGTGCCAGCAGAAGCGACCTGCAGCCGGAGTTCTACACAAAGAGACAATTAGAATGACTGAGTGCATCTGTCACTCTCCACAGTGTTATTCAGTTCTTCATTTCAAGGAACAAACCTGATCTTTTCCCCAAATTTATGAACCTCTCGTATGATAGTAGATTTCACAAGATGAAATAGAATGAGAAACATATTGAAGTGTGTATCTGCCTGTCTACTTTTCCATTTAGAATGCATCAGTGATCCATATATTTAGCAGCTTGAAAAGAAGTCCAGGATTTAGAGGAAAAGCTTCACTTCTTCTTGATTGATGACAGTTTAGACATTGAAATAGAATTTTCTAATTTTGGATAAAACTTGCAATTTTTATCTGTGATGATGTGCTGCTTGATCATTCCATGAATTACAAATACCTTCCAATTGTTCTGGGATTACTGAAATAACCTTCTAAACACACAAATGACCAAGAAAAATAAATCCAGAAATCAACACAAAAATATCTTAGAAAACAAGCAACAGAAAAAAAGCTGTGGAAATGAAACAGACTAAAAGAAAAATTAGTTTAAAAGGTGCAAAACTATTAACAGACTTTTATGAAAGGGTGAGCTGTTTATTAGAAGTGTTGTGTGAATGGATGACATGCAAATTCCAAGACCTAAACTTATACACAAGACCTCTGACCTTGTACTTTCGGTCAATGTTTTTTGGTGTTCCACTGACATCAGTACAGTTTGTGTAGGCATCAAGGTCTTGTTCTGCAGGAAAAATAGAGTGAGAGGAAAGTCATCTGTGTGAAATAAGAGTTCTGAATGAGTGAAAAACTTTCTTCTCTCAAGCCCTTCCTTTTCCTCTCCTGACAAGGATGCTGAAGTGCTGTGCAAATGCCACTCTGACATATTCTGAAGTATCAGTTTGGAAACTGTATTATGAGAGTGACAGAATAAAAGGTAAAGCTGGTTGCAATATGTAGCATTTTTTGCTGATTTTTTTTTTTTAAACCCTTCCTGTAAACATGGCAAGAATGTCTTCAGAGAACAAAATTATCTGAACCTTCTGTTTAAAAATCCCACACTTTGGTAGTCTTTTGAGATGAAAATGAGAAGATTTTTATTTTTTTTATTTGTGTAAATTGCAATAATTAATGCACAAAAGATCTTTGTGAGTTATGAAATACTGGGAATCCTACCTACATTTTTGTTTGCAGTAAGGTAAAGCATGAGTAATATTGACTTTAATTTAGTTTTACCAGATTGATACCAGCATAATTACCTTTCTTTGGCATCTCGCTCTCTTTCCACTGTGAATTTTGTGTGTACATCAGGAAGGCTGACCTCCAGTAGCATGCCTTTCAAATCTGTCTGCCTTTTGGCCCATGTGTCTGGGTTTTCTCTGTTGTGAAGCCAAAAAATCTCTGGCCTTGGGCAGATATATATGCTCATTTTTCACCTTCACAAAGGGATAAAATACAGCTGAGACACATGGTACCAGAAACTGGGAGTGTTTCTGAGTCCTGTAGTATAGATGTTGTCATGGTGACTGAGGACTTCAACATATAAAGTAGCTTTTTGCAATGTTCATTGTCAAAAAAAACAAAAACTAAAAAGACCTACATTGAAAAGCCTTTGCAAATTTCTCTTTTAGAGGGCCAGAATATCACAAACTCTACCCCTTCATTAATTGTACCAAGAAAACTGAGTTCGATGTTCTTTTTACTTTTTTTTCTTAAAATGGAAATGTGACCATCATTCCTTTATTGTCCTCTACCCTTATCCAAACTTCAACAAAGGTATCTGAAATTCAATGCTTTTAGCATTTGAATTGACCTCTTTTCATTTCACCATGTTCCTCTTGAACTACTTGTATTCTTTCATTCTCTACTGCACAACTCCTTCCATTTTTCAAGTTATTGCCAAATGCCCTTATATGTGAACAGTAGTCTAATTCTATATAAATCCCTGTCAGAGCTAAAGTATCAGCAATAGATTGGATTTATCTGAATTATTTTCACTTTAATTTAACTTCTAAAGTTTATGTGAAAGCTAATCAGTTTTATTTAAAGCAAATTCTTTTTTCAAGCACCATAGTAATTGCTTCATTACTACTGTTCCTGACATTATCATTACTAAAAACAGTAAAGCACAGCCAAGGAAGGCAGAAAAAGAAATTGGTTTTATTAGGACAGGAAAAATATTTCTTTACATATAAAATTCAAGGCTTCTGAGGAAACCTAAGTTTAAAATTTGATACAAATTAAATTTAAGAGAAAAAAGAACTACATTCCTTGTGAATATTTGGTAAAATGTGCAGTAAAACCAAGCCAAATAAAGGTACAGACTGTGCCTGTGCTAGCAAATTGCATGAGGGAACCAGGCTGAGTTCTGGCACCTCTGTCTGGTTTAACTGTTCCCATGCTCCCTGGCATGATGTTGGTCCAAGAGAGTTAAGAGGACCAGAGGCAGTGCTTGGTTGGGAAGAAGTATGGGTTAAAGACTGTTAATAAATGAGCATCTTGGATTCAACATGTGGTCTTGGGGGCTAAGAAATCTCAGCTGGGTGGACACATGCCAGGGAATGATCCCTGTCTTGCCTTTTCACTAAGAGAAATATAACTTGGGCTCACTTTTTCTGGAAAATCCCTTTTGAAGTCCTATAAGTACTGTAGCAAAGAATTATGCAGATGAGAAACTTCATTGAAACAGGAAGGTCAAAGAAATATTCTACCACACGGACAGAATGAGGATGTCAGACACATAGACGAGATCAATTGACTCTGAGGATTGTTCCTCTTTAAGAAACAGATTCATGAGCCATGCAACTGGTTGATATGCTGAGATTTAGGTTATTTATATTCTTCAGTGAACTACTTTTGTTTATTTTGCAGTATCCAGTTATTCAGAAAGAAGCTCCAGATTTTAAAATAATAAATTTAGAGAGGGAGAATTTAAAATCTGTTTACGTAGTCAGAAAATCTGGGTTTGTGCTTTCCCTTCGATTCCTTAATACATATTATTCCTTCACTTGACTGGAAGAAATTAGGTAGGACAGTATTTAGCACTTCTATGGATAATCAAAGTGTTTGCACAATCTGGTATAGTGAAATCTCATTTCTTGCTAGGAATCAGTGACAGATACCTGATAAAAGCAAACTACTGATTTTAAGTTGCCTATCTCTTAAATTTAGATGGAAAATTTGGCACATATGATCTCTTAGTGGGTATGGTGGTGTCATGGTTTAGGAATGGTATTCCCCAATTCAGTACTCTCACTAAAAAGAAAACCTTAAGTTGCTCTAGTGGGAAACAATAGGCAGAGATGGCAATTTACTGAAAACAGCAATGAAATAAGGAAATGAACAGCAACAGCAACAATACTAATAACCAAAGTGTACAAAGAGAGGGTGATTTACATGGAAAATTCTCATCAAGGCTGGGACAATTCAAAACAAGGTTAGACAAACCCTCTTCTCACTATACTTTCCCTATGGCCAGAAAGGAACAGCCTTTCTTTCCAGAACTGAAGGAGAGACAGAGAGAGAGAGAGAGAGAGAAAGAGTCTCTTTCCCCTGCCCCAGCAATGACATAAGATACCTTTAAGGTCTTGGCTACATCCACACGGCTCCAGGCTCCATCTTCTCAGAGCTTCTGTGAAAAATTAACCCTGTTCTTGGCTGAAGCCAGGAGAGGTGGCAAGGCCAAAGCAATAAAAAGGAATTCCTCCAGATTCTAAATTGCAGTAGTTCTAGACCTGTACAATGTTAATTTATATCAAGGGTTGTAGTAGCATATCAGTGGCAAAAGAAACATTTTTCAGTATGCATATATCAGCAGAGGTGAAGAAGGGGAAGGAAAAAAAGATGTGTCAGTCTGCAGGGTTTGCACATGAACTGCTTATCCTAGTCTGTTAAAACATGCTTCAGATACAGGGTGCCAGTCTCTCAAGGACTCAGCAACTGGTCATGGTGAAAGAATCACTCTTCTAGTGTATTGAAAGTTGTCATAGAAATTAATTTCTCCTTGCTTTGATTGTTAAAGGTGAGGTAACTCACCCTCAATTACAATCTTTCTTGCAGATGAAAAAGAAAAAATTTCAGATCCACTTTTAGATTGTCTGAATTTAATGATGTGGTAAGAGTGGTATCTGTCACTCCCTTCTGATCTGCAGTTAATGACTAAACATAAGAATTTAGAAGCAACAAGTAAAGGTTCTGCACGCTCCACAGGCATCAGGTCTCTTACACAGCTGTCTAAGCTGCACTGCTTGCTTTCATTTCTGTCTTGGCAATTTCATTGCAAGATGATTTAGGTGATTTCTGCCCAGGTGTTATGCTGCTGAAGTGTTCTTCCCACTAATGATAAACTGAACAATTGATTTAGGGTAAAAAGACTACTGGGAATCAAGCCACTACTGGGAGTGACGATGAAGTGTTGCAACACAGAATCATATCAAAGACATCCAAGGACCTGGCACTTAATAGCATCCAAGATACCACCACTGGAAATAAAAGGGAATGCTGAAACAAAATCTTGGGATAAACCCAAAAAGCATCAAGTTGTCTCTAGGTTTAATACAGAGAATAAACAATTTAATGATGTTTCTATTTATTTTCATGCATGTTTTAGATATATATTAAAACCTGATTGAATCTGATAGATTTTGGTGTGGGAAACTGTTTGCACACAGGTTAGTAAAGGGAAAATGAGTTGCAGCTGCACTGATTTTTCAGAGAAACCAAAAAAATCATTTGATGGGAATGGTAGGATGATAAGGGACTAAGAAAACACCTTGTCTGTTTTTAATAAAACTGTATTTTGTATAATTAATTCCTTATAATTTATTATAAATATAATACAGTAACAATGTCATCCTTCTCCATTTCCCCTCTCACATTTGATATGTTTTTATCAGTTCCCCATCAGTCAGATCTTACAGATTTGTATAACAGTCTAAGCAATAGCTTAGATCTGTAGTGATCTTGGAAAGTACTTAAGACTATACGATGCTTATGATATGATGTTATTATCTTCAAGCAAAATAACTCAACCTGACTCAAACATTCAGCAGTTGATTAATGACAAGATCAATTTTTAACTGCAGTTTTAGTCTGATAATTATTTGGAAACTTATCAAGTTCCTCAATGAATCCTTTTTATTCCGCTCCCAAAGGTGTCTTTGCTAATGCTAGATTTTTCTTTTTGTTCTCTGAGAAGCAGAGAACTGCAAGGTGCTGGGAAGAAGTATGTAGGGCTCATTCCACTTCACTAAACCTGTGTGAAATTCAAGGACAGTCAGACTGTAAAACTGAAGACACAGGGAAAGCTTAGAGATCAGCCTCTCTCTGTGGACATAGATGGCTCCAACAACAAGGGAAAAAGAAATGCAAGTTCCTATTGATTAAGATAGTCTGTGCAACATTTTTTGGAGAGAGATATGATTTATTATATTACTCCTCAGTACCAAACACAGATGATACTTTACAACATTATGTTTGGATATCACCTAGCAATCTCCCATCAGCCTTTCCATTATAGATTCTACTCAGGAGCTAAGACATACATTTGAAATTGTACTACAGTAAATATTTTACTACTACCTTATTTGGATGCTGAAGTGGCCAGCTTGTTCTCAGGGATATTGTTTTCTCTGCTTTTCCTACTGCTTTACAAATCAGTTCAGATCACCTTTTTTCTCTGACTACTATGAGCAAACCTCTGAAGCATCCTCTGAGGTTACATTTCTTTAACAGTGTCAATAATATCAGCAAAACATTGCTCAAAGTGTCAGCCAACACTGAGAAAACAGTATTTGTGAATGTCACAAGAGATCATTTTACATTTTCAAGTTGCTGGCAAGAATTTCAGGGAGACTGTGGATGCCACATTGCATTAGAATTACAAGTCAAGAGAAGGAAAATATTAATATAGATCTTGAGTAAGCATATTACTCAGGCCTTTTATAAATGTGAAACAACACTACCTCATATCTAGGATGACTAAAAAAAGCATAAAATATGGTGGTGATAATGACAAAACAAGCTAAATCATAATCCTGCAATACTTAGAGAATGCAAGAGTATTATCTGATGTTCAGCCACTACTTGGATGCCAAAGTCCCCTCCTATCATCTCGACTGTTTACTTTGTAACACTGACCAAACATCTGGAAATCTAACACTTTTTCAGGTTACTGTTAAAATTCTATGAATGCCTAAATTTCAATATTAAACAGATTAAAGGCACCCAGTACAGTGAGATAATTGCTTCCATCCTCCAGAAGACTGAGTTCATACGTAGTCAGTGGCAATTATGTTAATCACAAATCTTTTGTCAGAGGTCCTGCCCAGGGCATTGTAACCCTGGGTTTTCAATGCTCTGCTCATCCCAGCATTGGAGAACCAGGCCCCAAATGTGCCTTAAACCTCATGCAGTCAAATATTCTGGGTGGACACATTTTACAGCTTTCCATCAAAGCAAAGCCTTTGTTTTACCATGATTGTTAAAATCACCAGTCTAGAAAGGGAAGAAGCAAAAAGGATACAGCTCTTTTATTACAGAGAGTACTTGGCTCAAAGTCTTTGAGAGTCTATTCCTTATGACTAATCTGAAACTCCAGAAATTTTCCAAGCATAAATCCTCCCACCTGCATGCCCAAACGATGAGGATAGAGACCTAAGATTGTTTCGGTGTATCTCCTAGCACCATGACTCAAGTGTCCCTTGCAACAACTTTGCTGTTCAGTAGGAAAGAAGTAGAGCGCCTCTTGGACACTGCCCTACTACATCATCCTGGTGTCTGCAGGGCAAGGACATCTGAAGCTGTAGATAGTCAAGGATGCATTTACTGCCTGCCTAGTGAGCACCTGAATAGTCAGAGTAATTTGACAAGAAGACATTTCCTGAGGCATGAGTCATCAGAAATCAACTAAACCTTCTGGACCCCAAAAGAATGGGCAGGTTTAATTTCTATCTTTAAAAGGAACTCATCCCCAGGAAAGGAAGGGAGCTCATGCTTCTGGACCGGCTTTATACTCTTTTACCTCTCCTCAATAACAGTCTGTGAAATTCAGGCCCTCAGAAGAGGTCTGATCTCTCTGCTGGTATAAATACTTAGCTTAAGTTTTGCTGAGACTCACTGTGTGTATATATGTGTGTGCACTGTGCATCACATAGTTTCAGATAGAGCCTTTTTGAAAATCCTAAGTGTTGTAAAATCTGTTCTAAAATTTTGGAAAATACTTGAAGTTAATAATTTTTTTCTCCTAAGGATCATTTTAGCAGGTCATGATGAAACAGGCCATTTTATAAAACAAAAGAAATAGATGGCACAACATATTAGGATTATTTTAAAACCTGCTTTAAATATATGCACATTTTCAGATATCTGAATGAAATTAATTCTGATTTACATCAACAGGCAGTAATTACAGTTATTACAGTTAGTGTTAATTCTAGAGTTTTTTATGTAATACTAGCAAGACTATGGGAAAACATTGAACAGCAAATAAAAAAGATTTTTTTGACTGATTAGCAAATAAATAAAACGCACAGTTGTTCATGGTTTTCTGTTATTACAGAAAATAAGTATATCTGCTCAGAATTAACTCAGAAAGAAAAAGATTGATCATAAAGGGTAGCAATATATAAATCACTTCACCTGCTGTTCTCTTTCTGGTTCACTACAATTCTTGGCTACTTCTGTGCTATTCAGCTTGTTCCAAATGCCAGTTAATGCATTATAAAATCTCATCCTCCTAAGAGACTGAACAACCACAGAGCAGATGGAAAGAACAAAAGAAAAAAGGGAAAAGTATGTAGATTCCAATCAATAATGTACAACCAAAACTACCAAGAGGCAATTGCTGTCTTGGTAAATTATTACCATATTTGTTCAAAAGTTAATAGCTTCTATCAAGGGTGATTTTTTTTTTATTTTTTGGTTTTTAATTATTATACAGTGCATATTTCTGCCACCTCAGTTTCAGGATTGTCTTCTTCACCCTCTTGGGATTTTTCATTTTTATATTGATCAGACTTTTAGTTGCAAAGTAATCAGGTGCAAAAACCTTATATGGTGTTATCCTTCCTATGGGACAGGAGGGTTTTATAAGATAGTGTTAGCCATTAGTACACATAGAATTGCTGGGACCTTGTGAGTGTGTAGCATAAAAACCCACTGTGTATCCATGTAAAGTATTTTGAAAGGAGATTGGAGTTTCTTGGTAGGTGACAAGGTAAAACAGTCCAAGCTTTTCAGCAGCTCTTTGCCTCATTACTGGCTTCTTGAAACAGAATTGGGACCTGTGGAAACAAAAAAAATTCTTCCTGATTCGAGATCTTTGGGAATTGTGGGTTCTCAATGTCTAATGAGCAATTATTCATTTACATGGATACTGTAAATATTCATGACTTTGAAATTCCTGGGTGTATCATTAGTAGAGTACTGGTTTTTCTTCCTTTACAAGTAGATGGATGAGTTTTGATAAACTATCTTTTATGTACAGATATAAATACAGGTATCTGTATCTTTTATGTACAGATTTTTATGTGCTTATAGAAATACTCCAAGTTTTACTAAGTCTGCACATACCCGTGTTCATGTAACTCAGACAACAGGATATAGTATCTGTTGTAACTCTGCCAATTCAGAGTTCGTATCCTAGGGCTGCGATAAAACAGAGCAGAAGCAATTTTTAAATGAAGAAAATTTGGGTTTGTTCACAAATTTTGTAGCAGAATTATAATGGGTGAGGAAGAACTGCCAAGGAAAAACAAAAGACTGACCTCAAAGTTCAGCCCTTGGAAACTTCAGTCATACAGGTTAAACAAAGACTGACTACTGGGCAATCTCAAATTGTCCTTGTGAATTGTGCTTATAACATAGTACATAAAATGGTCTACATTTTTTTCCATCTTTGTTCTGATTAATTTGAAGTTTGTAGCTATTGAACTGATACCATTAAAAAAGGATAGACACCATGTTTTCAGCTTTGGAGGGATGTCACTTTTTACAAATACTTGATCAATTTTGATCTCAGTATGCTATCTTTGGAAACAAGAAAGGCTGTGAAAAATTCTGTGTGGATGAAGAGGAAGGAATATTGGACTCAAAATCTGCCATGTGGAGTGTAATGAGAAATCTACCTTCAGAATTTCAAGTAGGAAAAAACAAGCTAGCCTCGAAAATAGAAAGTAAATCAAAGCACTTTGCAATGCTTGCTCATAATTTTCCTTCCCATCTCTCAGTTAGGAATGATAGTTCTACTTTAACTTCACCACTAATGAGAGAACACTAAGGGCTGGTTGCTTGGTGTTTTTAATTTTCATTCCTATTTAAAACAAACATACATTTTAACTGTGTCAAATAAACATCAACAACTGATTTACACATAAATGTAGGTTTGCTGTATTTTCTCTCCATCTAAAATATCTTTCAGCTCTTTTCAGCAAGCTCCAGGCCAACAGTAGTAATCCAAGAGAAAACGTTAGCTGGGAATGGTCAGAGGGTAAGTTTCTACATGGAAAGAAAGGTCTTTCATTAAATACAGTCAAGTTTAGATTTACCTTTTTTTTCCTGAAAAAATGCTACTTTTACTGTAATGAGTTAACAGATTGTCATGATTATGATTATATTCTCTGGGTTTGATGACCATCATGAAAAACTCAAGTGAAGAGTTATGTCTAGAGACTACTGGTGTACCTTTTAAACAAGCTGTTAGTATCAATGTAGTTTAGTGGTCTTCAAAAGACTGAGAAATTCTAGTTTTTCATGCTCCAGCTTTGTGCAAGACTTGACCTGCTGAATATGATTCAAGGATGCAAGTCAGCATACATGAGTGAAGTAGCTTGTCTTATCATATATGTTACATCAGCAGAGGTTTAGGCAATGAGTTTTAGCTGATTCCTTCTATGCTCAGTGGAGAAGCTTAGATGCCAAGACAACTTGAAGGTGGAGATATTGAAGCAGATTCTTGGATCTTCCAGAGTTCAGCTCCTGATGAATGGGTGCTCTGAAAATCTGGGCATTTAAGTACCTTAGAAATCTAAATCTAGTCTGGTTTTCATTCTTTGGTCATGGTTTCCTTTTTGTAAGTATTTTCTACTTGTCCTGCTATGATGTGACATAATAAGTTGCCCTCATAACCCACACACTGCAGGACATGGCCAGATTCAAGTCAGTAAAATACAACATCTCCTACTGAGTTTCCACACACTCAGACCCTCTATGAAAATAAATACATTTATGCTGATAGATTAGGTGGCCTTTTTTTTATTGTTATTTTTATATATTTTCCCCAAACTCAACTATATATGGTAAATTGATGGAAGCATTTCATTCTGCAAGGGCTTTTTAAAATTCATGTTTTAGTTAGACTGCCTGAGTACAGTAAGAGAACAATGACCTTTTCCTTCCTGTCAACACTGTGAACAGCAAGTTCCCTTCAAACGTAGCATCCAAATCCTGTGCTGCCTCATTTCAAGTAAAGCATGAACTTAAATATATTACTGTGGTGAGATTCAAACGATGAGTTATTTTAGCATAGCTGTTCCTGAGCCAAGTTATTTATGAGTCAGTAATTTCCATGGAACTGTGCAAGGCCTAGAATAAAGTCTATGTAATGAAGAGTTTATAAAACATACACAAGCAAACCAAGAAAAGATACCAAAAAAAGTTATTACCACTGTCACCCACAGATGACAAGTTCTCTTGAATGTAGACTAAATTTTAGCAGAGTTAGTTGAAATTCTCTACGAGTTTTGCAAATTCTTCACTTTTAGAACTCAGTTCTGTGGCGTTATCTATGGTACCACAATGCACTATTTTTGTTCAATTTCTGGAACCAAGCAGTTTTCTGAAGCTTTTTACATCTAGTTTAAGCATTTATTTCTTTTTCCATCCTTACTTTTAGTTAGTATGTAAGTTGAGGGCGCCATTTTGCTTGATACTGGGCTGAAGGCAGACATGACTCATGTCCCAGCATGCTGGCACTGTCAGGCTGGTTGCATCTGAGCAGATAACGGAGGGGAAACATGATGGCATGATGTGGGATTCACAGACAGCTACAGCCTCAGCACTAACCGAACACCACAAATGACTAACCTCAATACTAGGAGAACCATGAATGCTATTTAACCTCTATTATTCAATATTTCTCTCACATAATGTTAGAGTTGATATGGAAGGACTAAAGTGCTGATATGGGAAGATCCAGGGATAGTTTATAACATATGGAGAGTAAACATGCTGACTCAAGTCCTACCAGGAACCTAAGGGACAAATGTTTTCAGGAAATATTCACTGCATTGTCTTTAGTAGGTAAGAAAGGCTTTTAAAAACAGGAGTTGGGTCCTTATAATCAGGCACATCCTCCAATTTCTTACTCATTTCCAGTTGTTTGGATCTATATGAGACTTCTCTAAACATGTGCTGCCCTGATTTTGGTCTGACCATCACAAGTGATCTCAGCACCAGCATCAGGTTCTTTTTTTGCAGCCATAGGGCAGAATCTAATTGATGAAGGGAAGCACTTGCCAATATCCATCAGGTGATTTCTCCACCAGGAACACAACAGCCCAGCACAGAAAAAGTGTTGCACATAACTGTGTAAGCAACTGAAGGCTGGGTTGATATGTGACAGGAAGAGTGATTTGGAGCCATCCCAATAAAGGCTGATCTTCAACATTTTAAAGGCATATTTGAATAGTGAAAAAAAGTATGCTAGTATGAATGCTGCAGTGCATCAGGCAAAAATCTTACTAGGATGAATCCAAAATACTGGGTGTAACACCTTGCCTGAAAGCTGTACTCTCCTCCAGAGATATGAACACTGATAGTAAAAAACCCATTTGTAAATTCCCAGACAAGCACAGAGATAAGTGAGGAAGTGAATGTTGTAAGCAGTCTAAGGGAAAACTTGCTGTATGATGTTACATGGGAGCCCTGAGGAAGCCCAAATTTCCCAAAAGTCAGGAAATTCAAGGTAAAGATTACTCCTCCAAGCTCCTCCAGACTTCTGCAAGTATGAAAATGTAGAGATAAGGTGTCTTAAGCAGTTCTAATCTCACCTGTTATGAAACCCCAAAAGAAAGAGTAGGTGTGATACAAACATAGTACTATGAAAGCTGTAACTAACTGGTAAATTTTCAAAAGTCTTACCAGTAACAGGCAATACTTTGCATGCATAGTTCACATATCCTGCCATACTGTGGGCAAAGATCCATTAACTCTGTGCTATCATTTTGCCTTCAAACTGCTGAAATGAACTTCATGTGCTTGAGGACTAGATGTTTTAGGTAAAGCACTGTCCTACTTACAGGAGCCGGGACCAGTTTATCACTTTGTGAGTATAACCAAAACTGTGTATTCTACACCCTCTGTGTCATTTCTGATGGACTGTTAATAATACATTGTTTGCAGCAGCTGCCCAGGGCACACCTGATACCTCAGGCTACAGGCTGGGTGTTAAAGACCCCTGTGAGACAGGGGAGTGTTTCTGTCTTCACACCAGTGACTCAGCTGAGATAACTCCCCTCCAGGGAGGCATTACCACCTTCACACCCTGAGGGGTCATGTCTGGTCATTAGGGAATGACCATTAGGGACTGGCATAATAGGCAGTTGCAATGACCTACACCATCAGAGATTCCAAAAATATCCCATGATTCACAGAGTTAAATCACCCATTGTCAAGCACCCCACCCTGGGGGAGGTACCGGAACCTGAACCTGAACCTGAGCATATATAATCTTGGCATTTGGGGTCTTCTGTACCACTCGTTGGATCCAGAGGAGGACCAGAACCTCAACAGGACTGCAACTGCCACTCTCAACAAGACTGTGACCATCATCCTCACCAACAGGTTTTCCTTTTCCTTTGTACTCAGGGAGACAACGTTGCTCTCAGCACAGGGGCTAATGAACACCATTCTGTTCATGCCCCGGGGTGCTGGGTTATACATCAGTTTTTTGTGGGTTAAAACCAGTATTTCTCTGTATCACTGAATTTATTGTAATCTTTTTAGTTAATTGTAACTCTGGTTTGTAATCTCTCTTGAGTCGGGTTCGTTTCTCCCACTGGTTTACCTTTAAGCCAGCACAGGCACATAGTCCCTGGAGTAAGTAAGGGGACAGATGTAATGACACTACCAGTTTGCATTCGTGGGTGGTTGTTGCCTGATAATTCTTCTGTTGCCCCATAATAGACACTACCCCCAGGAATGAGGGTAAGGCTGAGTAGGGGGTCACTGAACTTTTCTATCTAGTATTGCATGCACATTGCTGACACAAGTCTGAAACAGCAGCAGAGATGTTGAGAGTAAGGAGAGAACCCACAAAAATAAGGAATCAAACACCCAGACAAGCTGGGATTACAGGACACCAGATGCAAGAGAATGTACTGGCAACATAGGTTTTCCACACATGGAAATGTGAATTGTGCATTGCTGTTCTGTTTCAGGGGATCCCAGATCTATATACATCACTGTTTCAACAAAATCGGCACAATCCCTGTGATTCTGGGGTACCAATTACATCTTCCATAATTATAGTTTAGCAAAACTTGTCATTTAACAACCAATTTTTTATGTATTTGAAAAATCAGTCAAAGCATCTCACTTTATCATGCTGAATTACAAAAATAAGCAGTAATGTCATTATAGACTGCTAACACAGCCAGACTGTTGGGTTCCAGCTGACTGGTTGCTGAGAAAAAGAGACTGAGTATTACCAGATACTTTACTCAGCTGAAGCTTTAGAGGGAGAGGACTTTGAAAAATACCTTCTTTACATCAATAGCCTGGAATATTTTCAAAGCACATTGAAAAGTAAGACATGAACAAGGAGTTACAAAATACTGGATTGAATTATGTTTGCTCAGATGCAGCCACATTTCACAATCTTTGATACTTTCTGGGAATGATTTCTTGACATATTTGAATGCTTTATTTTTTGCAAGGCCATTTTTTTGTCTCCTACCTACAACCCTATCTCTATGTCTTGTTATGTTTAATCACCACAAAAAAAGATCTGTATGAAATAAGAGGATAATTTTATTTTACCTGTTTAGAGTTACTTGCAATGTCATGTTTTGGCAGGATTCTAATCTTTTTTCCAAGTCCATGATGCATGCACTTTGTGTTTCTCCTACATAGATCAGCTTTGGATAAAGAACAAGAGTGTGCATAGTCTATTCTAGATTATTATTATTTCACATTTTCTCTGTGACGAATGGTGTCATTAGAGGGAAGAAGATGCTCAACAGCTATTAACAGTAGCCTCTATATTTTTTGGCCTGTGAATATGTAGCATAGGGTTCTGCCAGCTTTCTAGAGAAAAGCATATGGCTTTTGAACTTCATATGCTTATAGAGAATAATGAACATATGCCGGTACTTTTAAAAAAAATTTAAACCAGAAATAAAATGAAAAGTTGCATGAAAATATGAAGGTTACAAAGTTGACCATGTTGCAGAAAGATGCTTTTGACATATTGATCCTATTACATTTCTATAATATTTCATTAGAAAGCTCTGGTTCATGTTTTCTATAACAAAGCTGAAGTTACATCACTGTACATGCAATGCAATTGTAACAGGAAAAGATCCTGTAAAGTGGCCTAAGGAAACTATTAACTATATTTTTATTAGTAGTAATTCGTGACCAATATTGTCTCACAAATAAGTGAAAACTGACAAGCAATTTAGCAACACCTATTTCAGTCTTTGCTTTGGTAGTAGCTGTGGGCAGGAGCCAACAGGGGCACAGGAGTAGATCTACTAATGGCGTTAAGCACCTAACACAAAACTCAATCAACCAGTATCTCCCAGTATGGGCACCTCCACCCTTGCTCAATAAATAACTAGGACCTTTGTAAGAAGGAATGAAGAAATATATGATCAAGCAAAGAGAAATAAAGCTGAATACTATAAAACAGATTGAAAAATATGTTTTCAAAGGTCAGTTTCTAATTGCTACATCCTACATTTTAATCCTAGAATACCAAACAGCACTGTGCCTTCTACAGTGTGTGAAGACTGTGAAAGCACTGAAAGAGGATGACAAGGCTAATAACAATCCAGTGTGACCTCCCTTGAATTTTATGCCTAACGCTTTGAGAAGAGGAACTCATGGACAATGATTTCTTAAAGACAGGTTTTCAAAGCTGTGTCTTTATGCTACTTCTTTTTTCACCTTTTTGAAAAGCAATGAAGAAAAAACAAAATACTGAAGTGGTGAATGCAAAGGTTGAAGTTATGATGAAAATATATTTGGATATATCTTGTCTCTGCTTCTTCCAAGGGTGAAGAAGTGACCCAACACATCTGCTTCTAAGTTTGTGAATAAAATATGCTTATATTTATATATAGATAGATATGCAAAGAGGATATCTGTTAGCTCTGTCTTTATGAAGTTCCAGATAGCCAGTTACATATGTAACTTCATAAAGTCTGGATGTGAAGGAAATTGCTGAAAGCACATTTCAAGGACAGTATATTCTGGGGTGCTGGAGGATGCTCTGGGGATTGTACACTGACTTAAAAGCTGTATTTCCATTAAAAACAAACATAAACACACACACCACCACCACCACCTCCCCAAAAAAAGAAAAAAAAAACAAACCAAAACCAACCAAAACCCCCACAACCAAAACAACCATTTTCCTCTATTTTCTTTCCACATAATTTTCTTGTCATTGTAATGTAAAAGACTAGACCTTGAAACTGTCTGAAATTCACTAACATTAAAATAACCCATTTCAATTTCTGTTAAAGTGTTTGTCTATCAGATGGAAACGTCAAACCTTATTCAACACTGACAGTCATCTTGTAAAACTGTACCATAGATGAGGATGCAAAGCAAACATCCATTTCCTTTGTACTCTTATCTGTCCAACATGGGACAGGAGAAAGCAAAGATATGGCAGAGAAATCTGAGAGCAGAGTGAGCAATCATAGAATAATAGAACTCAGAGCTGAAAAGGTCTTAAATTATCTGATCTGCTCTTTTGCCAGGATCGAAATGATTTCTAGTATGTATTCCCTGAAGTTATTTCAAGGATAGTTTTGGATTTCCACTGCAGGGCCACAGGCTTCAGAGTTGTCATTGAGAAAGACTGAACACTTCTATGAAAAAGAATACTTTACTACAGGAGGAAATAAACCACTGAAAATTCACACACTGTTTGAAATGGTGACATTTATGTTTCACTACAAAAAACAGACAAAAAGAGGTGGAGGAATCCCTTTCTTTGAAATTCAAAATTGCTTAGGGCTGAGATGAGCTTAACGTTACCTGCACTTAGGGCACTTTAGAAAGCTTATCCAAAATTCTTCAAATTCCTGAAAAATTTGAACACTGGTCATTCTGAGATATCTGTATCTCACATATATCAATACCTAGGTAGCATTTCATTGGGGCTTTTCAGAGCTTACATTTTGGAAATACACTGACTACATTGCCATTGATATTTGAATCCCCTCAAAGATCTTCCCCCTCAGCTAGAATTGAAGTAAGACAGAAATGACAGTAGAAGCTGATTATTCATTGTACTCTTCTGTCCATGTTCCTTTGACTATGTGGATACTGGCCCACCAAAAGATAGTAGAAAACTAGTTAGAGGTAGCACATGTGCTTCAACTCCCATAACTGCTGGGATTAATTTCTTTTCCTTCTAATGCAATGTTGGCTGTAAGGATGTGAATGCATGAAAAGCTGAAGATTCCTGGGGACTGTATTAATAGACCTCCATCCCACTGACATCACTAGGTATTAAAAGAATGAGTTAGGTGCAGGTGTGCTATTTTTCTTTGTTAAATGGGTAAAAGTATCTTACCTTATACAACCTGTAGGTGAAGAATGGTAAAAGTCTCCATGAGATTCCTGCCTTCTCTGTCCTTTTGTGTCATATCTTCATGCACTTGCAACAAGAAATTTGTTCTTGATGTATTGCGAGTAAATAAAAAAAAAAACTTTTAGAGACTGCAAATACATTGCAGAGGAGACCAGTAAGTAGAATCAGATAGAAAGATCTGTCAAATACAACTATTTTGGAAACTCCAAAAGATTAAGCAGTACAATAGATTAAAAAATATTGGGATCTATTTTAACCCTGTAAACAACAACAAAAGTCATAACATCCTTTTGAGAAAGGCAGGCATTTAAACCTTCCAGTAGTGAGGAGATTAGACCTTTGCTACTGGTCAGTTCTGTTCAAATGAAGTATTTCCAAATATAAAACATATGACCTTTGACTTTACAGAATGCCTATTAATTCACCTTGAAAAGTGTAAGTTGGGAATGAGAATTAAAAACTGCTGTGTTATCAAGGCAGAATGGTTTGATTTAAATTATTCTTCCCCAGAAAAGTGATGGCCCAGAGGAAGAGTGAATGCAGTAACTGCTTGTCAGTTTGATTAATCTCTCTGTGAGCATGATACATTATCAGGATATGCTCTGAGAAAGGATGAATGAGAAATGTTAAAAAATGCATTAAGAAGTCAATGACACCACTTGTATCAAATGTCTATTTCTTGTTTGACGGGGACAGAAAAGTCTCCTTTATTTTACAAATCCTATAATTTCAAATTGCCAGGTTCTTACTGAATGTGTTTGGGTGTTTTGGTTTTTTTTTTAGAACTCTTATTTTTTAAATAAAACTAACATTAGATCTGATAGTTGTTTCTCATACCTGAAAATGGTCAGGATGTCTCCTACATAACCCCTTCCTCTTGCTTCCTCTTTCAAGTGCTTCTGCCAGATGGATAAAGCGATGTAAGGTTTGGCAGGGAGGATTAGGTCCTGCACTGATGAGTGTAACTGGAGAGTGAGCAGCCCAGGCCACAAAATTCTCCCAGATCCCTTGTACCATTCAAAAGATGGTGACAGTCAGTCTCTGGCTAGCTAGACCAGTCAGTGTTACTCTGTGTCCTGGTCCATCACACAGCAATATTAGTCATCATTGAAGTATCTCCTATACATTTTGAAAACAGAAACCCCAAGTTAAAGATTTTTACATTATTACTCAGAATTAGATAGCAGTGCACACACTGTCAGGATTTCTGTGTGTTGTAAATTAGCACAGTTCACTGATTTTTAATATTGTATCAGGGACTTTATCAGAGAAGTATTTAAAGTTTCTGCAAGTGCCCTATATTACACCACTAGATCAGCATTTCTCCCGCCTTTATTAAAGGCTATCAAAAATCATATATCTTTTATCAGTTTGTATTCAGAAAAATAATGTGAGTTCTGAAATAGGACATAATTTAATGATAATTAATTTGTTGCAAAGAACAAAAGATAAAAGAAATACCTTTGTAACCACATTTGCTTACATCAGTTCTGAGAGCAATTGATATTTTAAAGATAGCTGACTGAAGCAAGCAAAGCTTGTTAATGTGAAATTACTTCCTCACTGGAAAGGTGCCAATGTTAACATTTTCCATAGAAGTAACAAGTGTTAAAAGATAACTGTGCATACCAACTTCAGTACCTTCTATTTTGGAGCTGTAAGAGTACATATTTCCTGTGGGAAGAAAATGTACCTGTATAGAACAAAAGTGGCTACAGCCAGCTTGTGCAGATCACAATCGAAAAGTGGTGATGAAGATTCAGCATGCCTAGGCAATTACATTGAAGTGACTCAGGAGGAAGTTATGAATCCTCCATATGATAACTAAAAATCACTGACATGTTTTCTTAAATTGCCTTAGATTAATTTCTTTTCTTTATTAGACACAAAGCTTACCAGACTGAAATGAATAGAAAAGGTCTTTACTGCTTGTGTGGAGTAGTCAAAGGGTTATCAGTGGAACTTCTGTCCTTCTCTAGTTCTCTATTGTCATGAATTTTTTAATAAAGGTTGAAGTATATTGTTTTTATCTGAAGAATTTAAAGAAATATTACTATACTACATTGGCATTTCCTAGCTTAATTCTTCTTTAATGTTTGAAAAAACTTCAAATAAAGAGAGAAATAAAAAAATACCCTGTGGTTTTGGGCTCTTCTCCTATCCCAGAATGCTATTACCAAGTGCCTGAAGAATGCATAGGAGTATTGGCCTTGCTCCAAGTCAGATGAAGCCCAGACTTATACCACCAGGATCTGCACTCCTAATCATATCACAAAGGGGGTGTGCTCTGCTATATGTGAGGCTGGAGGAAGGCAGAAGCAGGTGTTCCAAACAACGGAACTCAGGGATTCACATCCTGTGCCCCTTTTCTGTCTCATTCTTGCAGAAAGTCATATCCAGAGGGGGCATCTGTAACCTTCTCTTGAATCAGAGCCATTGAAATTTATAGTTTCAAATGTAAATACCACCTAAAATTAAGAATGAATGAGCTGTTTTAAAAAGCACCTTGGTGTTTGACTTCCACCAAAAGCCAAGACTTAGTTTTGTGAAGCCAGAGACTGTATGCGACAAGTGCATTTGTTTAAATCAAAGGGTATCAAGCCCTCCTAGAGGTCCACAAGGTTTGTTGACCTCACAAGTTTTTCCCCCATTTTTGCCAGTTGTTAAATTCACCCATTTTCATGCACTCACTGTTACAGGGAGAGTTTTTTAATATGGCACAATACCTACAACTTTAGGAACAGCAACTGAAATGCTAGGTGCTCTGGAATCAGGACTCTGGTTTCCATGTGGTAAGAATATTTCTGCTACACATTTTCACTGCAGTAATACACATTTTAAAAAGGGTAATAGAGTGTCCCTTTCTAGCACATGTTCTCATGTATTGTCAGAATATTCTCAAAATCATTAAGTCTGCTTAAGGAGAACCCTACAGCAATTACCGGAAAAGCTCCTGGTAACACACCATTAAATATTCTTTTTTCATAACAGTATCTTTTTTGCTCAACTCACCTTCTCCACTTTTACTTCCTAAAGATTACATAGCTAAATCAATCACTATGCTCAAGGGGGAAACATGGTCAGTTTCAGAGGTTAAGTCATCATACCATCTAAAATCCTCAGCTCAAGATTACCTGAATTACCACCAGGAAGCACCTGTTTCTCTCTATTAATTCAGGAAATATATACACACCTTATTTAGACTCAGGTGTCCATTTTTTAAGACACTTAAGTTAGAGTGGATAAATTCTGCCCTAAACAATTGTGCCTCTTTCTCTGCCACGTGCTCTTTGTTACCATCCATTTTGCTGCAAAAGCTCCAGCAATGGTCTGGATATTATTTTGACGACCCTGACCCGCTAGGTCTTGACTTGTCATTAGTATAACTATTATTCAATTTGAAACTATGTTACAAACCATTTATATTTCATTAGAGTTAGTCTCCGAGGAATTAAGCTATTCCATACTAAATTCCCCACCAGCAGTCAAAGAGGGACCTAATAATCACAGACTGTTGTTTGACTGTTGTTATTCTAAAAGGTTAATTAGCCTATGCTGAGATCCATGCTGTCACAATTTCGGTGTTTCTGGCACAGCAGCTTGTCCTGGAGACTTTCATAACATTGTGGTTGAGTACTAGCAATGCTTGGAGTTTCTGATGGAGGAGGTGGAAAAGAGAAACAACCAGGCAAGACTGACACCAGACTCAGCCTTGAAGCCTGAGGTGAGAAAACTCAAATTAAGCAGAAGGAAGGAAGGAAAAGAAAGAAAAGAAAGAAAAGAAAGAAAAGAAAGAAAGAAAAGAAAGAAAGAAAAGAAAGAAAGAAAAGAAAGAAAGAAAAGAAAGAAAGAAAGAAAGAAAGAAAGAAAGAAAGAAAGAAAGAAAGAAAGAAAGAAAGAAAGAAAGAAAGAAAGAAAGAAAGAAAGAAAGAAAGAAAGAAAGAAAGAAAGAAAGAAAGAAAGAAAGAAAGAAAGAAAGAAAGAAAGAAAAAGAGAAAATCCAAATTACTGTGGAAAGGTAGAATAAGGTAAAAAAAGATGATTGTTAGGTTGAAATAGAATGTGTCAGGCAAAAATAGCTAAGCACATCCAGCAGTGCCTCACTTAAATTGCAGTTACAAATATGAAAAACTATTTGAACTCAGTCTAATTACTGCAACATAGAAGATCCTGCAAGTAGGGCCTTTTTCTGGTAGATAATTAAACATGAGATGTGAGAAAGCTTAACAAAAATAAAAATATTAAACTATAATAATTTTTGCGTTTTGATCTCATTTCTTCCTCTCAGAAGTACTTTTTGTGTGTTGCCCCCTAAGGCAGACAATTCAGAGTGCTCCATGTTGGAATCTCAACTTTATTGTTTTTAAGAGATCTTTTTTCACCATAATTTGCTATCCTTGTGTTTACATTAAAAAATAATGCTTTCAATCACAAAAAAAAAAAAGTGTTCTCAGTGCCTCAGGATAGATTAGAATAAGAAATATTTGCATGGAGGAAAGTTAGCTTCCCTTTTTAAAGGATTGACTGACTCCTCACAGGGCTATGCTGAGGTGCTGAGCCAGTGCAAGGGAGAAGCTGGCATATTTGCACATCTTCAGCTGTCCTCATTGAGCCCCAGCGTTCTTACTGCTCCTGGTCAGCCTTCTCACTGCTATCACCCAGACATTTCACTGTGTGCTGAGCAGTCACACAGACTTGTGGTAATTCACTTTTCTTTGGTGCTTCTCTTGTCTGTGTCAGCAAAGAGGAGATTTTCCTCCTGTATCAGCCTGTAGAGCATGGGAAATGCTTTATCTTTTTCTAAACAGAGTCAGAATGGTCACACCACCATCCAGGACAGCAGTGTGTTCACAGACATGGTATGCAGCACCATGGCAAGTTTACCTTTACTCTTGCTTTTCATTTCTTCATAGCATCATACAAGTAGTTTCAGCAGCCCACACTCAGCTTCCTTTTCAGTTTCTTGTGACTGTAGCTGACATTTAGTCTTTACACATTTGAGAGTGATTCATTTCCTACAGTCCACCTGCAGAGCAAGGATTAGCAGCGTGCACTTTTCTGGCATTGCTCTAATGGATTATGAAACAGGGGATGGGATGCATCTGGTTAGACCTGGACACTTTCTTCTCATGTGAGTTGAGGAACAGGGACTTGGAAATGGGTGGGTTTTCCTCCACAGGCAGATCAAGGAGTAGGTTGTTTTTGAGACTGGGACTCTCCACTCTCTGCCTAACACAGAAGGGATCTGCACTATTCTGGGACTAGATGTTTGAACAGACTCTCAGATGTAAGGCTATGGCTAATGAGGAAAAGCTCACCACAGAGTTTTTCATTCACCTTTTGAAAGAGCATTTACTCAGTACACAAATGTTTAGGAAGGTTGTAGACCACCATACATAGGAGAGCAAAACTTCTTATTGACCACTTTTCATGGTGGGTTTTGTTGCACATTTAACAACATTGAGAGAAAACTTAGCCAAACTTCCCATATTGTTCCCTAATCAAGCACTTCATCATATACACCAATGGGAGTGTAAATATTGTCCAAAATTAACTTCACAAGCCAAGTTCAGCTGCTGCTTCATATTGAGGCTGTGTCCCAGCAAAAAGTACAATTTCTTGTTTGTCCACTTAGCCTTTCAGTTGTTCGTTGATACTGAGTATCTTAGCCTGGAATGGTATTTCATTTTCTTAATGCTTTCTTCAGCTTTGGAATAGGAATCCCACTAAACTCAATAATTTACAAAGGCATTTCTAGGATATTTTTCAAGCACTTTTTCTTCTCTGCAAGTGACCAAAGCAATCCTGAAAAACAGAAAACCATAAAAGGGCCGTTGCGTTTCTTATTCAGTATCCTTGCCCAGAGCTGACTTAATGATTACTTGTTATAGTGACTGCCATATGACTGCACGATGGGACATGCATATCCATCTACCACTCACTTCTTAAACAGATAATCATCTATTTGCCACAGCACACAGCCAATGAAAGCAATGTGGTGACTGTCTTTGGTTCCTGACCATGAATAGCTACCCTTTTTGCCATGGATATGGTTGATTGAAAGCACACTGCATAGTAAGCAATCCACAGTAAAAGATGTAATATCTCCATCCACCTCCAGGTGGATGTTGACAACAGTCACTGTGCAAAATTGAGATCTTTCTCTTGCTGATGTAGTGTCTCATCCCACCTTTTTAAAGCACCTTAGTGTGCACATTGTGAAGCTCGTTTGGAGAAGTATGAAGGGTGTAGGGTCAGGCTCATCATGCAGTCCTGTGGTTTATCTGTAACTGTAGTTTCATACACAGCAGCTGTTCACATGTAAATAATAATAATAATTTCAAATGGGCAGTACTCACCATGGGTCTTTTAAAACTTCATTTTGCAATATATTGACATTCCAAAGGCAGTATTCATAAGTAAAGTATTTGAAAAATAAGTCGGCTTTATTTCACAGAGAACTGGCCAAGTCACATCAATAATCTCTATGAAGAGTAACTTTTCACTTCCTTAAACAGGAGTCTGTGCCAGAATTAGTTCCCTTTGAAATGCTGTACAACCTCACTATGAAGCCAAAAAGTGTCAATGAAAATGATTTCTTAATTTGTGAGTAGAGACTATGCTGGGATTGTTGTTATTACTTGATAACTTGAAAGTTCATAAATTACACCTTGAAATAAATTATTTTCATACAATAATACATACAACAGAGATTATAATTTGAAAAGTGAAGCACATTAGTAATCACTGAACCAGAAGCAAAAATGAAGAGGCATCAAGTTAACAGTTTTATGCCTACAGAAGACACGAAGACCACAAGACACAGCTCCTAAATATTCGTTCCTTTCCCACGCAGAAAGAAGGTAAGAAATTGAACTCAAGTCATGCTCATTGCATGAAGTTTATCTTTTGCTTATCAGATACAATTGAAAGTCTGTGTAAAAATAGATTACAAAGCTGCCTGTATCTTTAAAGGAAACTTTGGACTTTAACCAAAAACCAGTCTGGTTAAATGCTGAAACAGAGACTTTTCTGACACCTCTTCATTGGTCACTGGTGGTCCACGGGCCTGAAGGAAGCACGAGCTCCACCAATACGATGCAGGGTAGGGTGAGTGCTGCTGCAGCTGCCCGGTGCATGCCAGGAGCTCAGCTCAACACCTTGCTGGTTGGACTGTCACAGCAGCAGCTTCATTCTGTTCAGTGTTCTCCTCTCATATCCCTTGCCTCTAAGAGTCTATTTCTAGCCTTGGTGGTTTCTTGCTCCATGCAGTGGTGCATCCTAACATTTCCTCTAGATGCATTCAACTCCTTAGTTTCAACTCTTGGCAGTATTTGTTTTCTACAGGATCCACTGCAAAAAAAAACAAAAACCCACAAAACAAAACAGAAAAAGAAAACAAACAAAAAAAAAAAACAGGTACTGCATAAAGTCCTTGAGAATTAAAGCAAAATTAAATATCCACTTTTGCCAATTTTATTTAAATTAATTAATCTGAAACAGTTAATGAATGAGAAATAATCCAACCAAAAAAAAATCCTTTGGCATTTACTTATGAGGCTTAAATGGAGCAACTTAGCTTTCTAGCAAAAAAGAACTTAAGAAACAAATAGAATCTTTCAACTATTTTACATCCTTACAGGACCATTTATTTTGGTTTTCAGCTCAGAATGGTAAAAGCAGTCTCATTTCTTTATTCAGTGAATCAAAAAATCATTGAGTTTCTATGTGCATCTACGAAACTGTTGTGTTTTAGTTTTTTGTGAATTACACCTTTACTTTTTAAAGTTCTATTGCTGTCATCAAACACAGGCAGCTGGGAGAAAGAACTAGAACAGAAATGAAGATATCCTGATACTGATCACTGTAAACTGTTGGAAAACAGCAAAACAAGCACATGGTCTCTGGGGAAGCACCGGACTTCCTTTTCTCTCAGGCTTAAATTAAAGTTAATTCTTACTGAAGGTGGGTGGAGTGTTTGTGCACAGATAATCATATCACCAAACTGCTCAGAAGATTCCACCTCAAGAGTCTCCAGGGCAGTGTCATGTTATATGGAGGCCATCCAGGTAGAAGGCTTTCCAGAATATCTCAGAAGGCAGTTATGCTTAATGAAATTACATTGACTTGGATGGTGTCAAACATAAAAAAGCAAATAAACAAACAAACAAAACTCCAGAAAATATTAAACCCAAATGATTAAAGGGTAGTAGGGAAAAAACTCCCAAGTGCAAGAACTCTCAGAATTTATGAGATTTATGTCCCTTTAAGCACATCTGTCTTCATCCAGACATCATCCAACAGCAGTTCAACTCCTTCAGGCTTGGTGAGGTAGAAACAGCTGTACATGCTGGTCACAGGTGCAAGCAGTCACTTCCAGCCCTGGAGGGATGGAGCTGCTGTGAGCCTTTGCAAGCACTTAATGGCAGATTTTCTCTTGCTAATGTGATCTCTCCTGCTGTTTCTGATGCCTTCCCTGCCAGAGGAACTGAGCTGCTGACTACTAGCAAACATATTGCATTCCTATGGTCACTTTTGAGAACTTGAGGGCTCATGACACACAGTTAAGTGACCCATTGCGAGTGAGCAATTTTATCAACTTCTTGGATAATTACCTAATTTTATTACCTACTGCTTTCTAAGGAAAACAGTTTATGTATGCCTGGGGAATATTGTCAGTTGTGTAGTCACAGCTTTCTTTCTAATGCCTATTTAAAAAGGTGCATACACCACTTAAACCCTCTATCAAGTGATTCTCCAGTACGTTCCAAAAACTTACTGGAGTATTTCTTGGGTGCAAAAGTTGTGTGGAACTTTTTTTCCAAATACATAATAGAAACTTTTCCACACCCTCTCTCACACTTGTTTCAGTACTGCTAAAAATGAATGGCATTCTGAGCAAACCAAAGCAATTTTCAGCAAGAGAACTCTACTTTGAGACTGATTTTCAATCACCTTGAGTTTCCCGTTACTTCATTAGAAGTTATGAGGTTGGAGTACTCTTGGAAGTAGATCCCTGAATGACTGGCAGGAGGTCCAAGACACAAGTAGTTGGAGATGCACTTATAAAAACTCTCATCAATAAAGGTTTCTGATATCTCAAAATATTCTGATTCAGTCCCAAATTTCTGCAATTTTTGGTGAAATAAGCAATTAGGTTTGCCCCAGTTTTATGGCAAAGGCTGTGGGACCATAGGAGAAAAATAAGGTACCTGGGAAAACTTGGACTCAGAGCAGCCTGGATGAAGCTGTCTCCTCTTGTAGTGCTGGGGTTGTGGGGTTGTTTCTTTGGCAGCCTGGGAGTTGAGGGAGCAGTGCAAGCAAACAAGAAGAGCTCCCTAAAAGCCTAAAGTTTAAAGAACAGGAAGAATATAAGCTTTCAACTTTAATAAACTTCCTTGAAATCTTCCTGACCAAATCTAAAATTAATTGTTGCAGTACTGATTTGTTGTAGAAGCCTGGAAATAGCCCTGTAGTTCACTCATCATATTTTTAACCCACTCTTATCTGTTCTCTTATTTAATTCCTAGAAATATTCATATGTGTAGCAAACACATTAGCTGGTAGGACTCCTTTTTACTCACAGAAATAATTCACAGAGGCAAGCTTGAGGGGGGGGGAAACAACTAATATTATTAAACTTATAACTATGATGAAACTATGTCTAGTGACAGAAATATATGTATATAATAGAAACAGCATTTTCTTCTTCTAATAAAGCACCAAATGATACAGGTTACTTGTACTGCAACGTCAGCAAGATTGGCTGCAACACATAACCTGACCACAGCCACAGTAGAGAGGAACTTGCTCAATGTGCTTTTGGCCACTGGGCTCAGACCAGGTGTAACAATACGCTCTTGGTCTCACACAAACACCTCACCTGTGAAAGGTGCCAAGATATTTCCGTGGTCATGAGGATCAATCAGTACCATGAATGGATTGTGAAATGATTAGTTATGCAACACACTCTTCACCCTCCAAAGGGAGAAAACTGTGATATTGGTTTTTGTAAAAGAAAAAGCGTTGCAGGCTCATAGTTTGAACAACTGAAAAGAATCTCACTTCTCTGAAGTTGTTTCTAGTCTTTCATGGTAAATGCTCTGATTCTTTTTTCCCCCAGAAATGAACACCTATTCACTTAAAACCCTTAGAACTCCTTAAAATTCTGTGTTGAAATTCTTGTTGTTTCCTGTTGGTGCCAGTCTTCCCTGTATAGTGTGTCTGAGCTCAGATAATCTCATCGCTTAAGTACTCAACTTGTCAAATCTTTATTATTTTTATTATTATTATTATTTCAATGAATACTTCAGAATTTTACCCGAAATACAGTTATTTGAATGAAGGAATGGAGGGGACACAAAATTTATTTAAGCCCAAATACATTGTTTTGAGGAAGAATGCACCCAACACTCCTGTTTTCTTGGGAAAATGTTCTTACATAAGGTTCTCTACCTGGAACTGGTCCACTTTCTACTGAGGTACTACGTCAGTCCATAGGATGGGACTGACTGTTAGCCTGCAGGCTGGGACATCACAGGAAAGAGTGACACCTGGCTTCCAATCCAGAAAGCATTTCCTTATCTACACAAAGTGAAGTCTGAAGATACACATCTCTAGTCTCTCTTAATACTGAGCCATACTTGAATGAACTGAGTTTGGATCTATTCAGGCAAAAGAATAGAATCATAGACTCATTTATGTTGGAAAAGGCCATTAAGATCATCAAGTCCACCACTAAGCCGCCACCCATGCAAGGTACGAGTAGCCAGTTTCTCCAGGAAAATGCTGTGTGAAATGGTGTCAAAGGCTTCACCAAAGCCCTGGTAAACAACATTCAGAGCCTTTCCCTCATCCTCTAACTGTGTCACCTTGTCACAGAAGGTCAGTTTGGCCAAGCAGGATAAATCCATGCTGGCTGGGCCTGATTCCTTGGTTGTCCTGGGAGAAGCATTAAGCAGCAAGACTGGTCTTTAAAAGCAAAACCAGACAGTGTGATCTTGGTGCCAAGAAAGGTTATGGAGTAGATGACTTTGAGTGCCATCACAATTCTGTGACTTCTCCCAGCTGTTCATGGCATATTTCATCTACCTCTTCAGCCTGGTTAGGTGGTCTGGAACAGACCATGCATCTGCTTGTTGGCCTTGCTCCCAGTTCTTAGCCATAAAACTCAATCCTGTTGTCACAATCATTAAGCTCTAGTAGTTTGGTTTGTATCTACACTATTTTAAATAACTGTTGAAACAACTGAACTGATAAAGTAAATATATTCTTGTTCAGAATCTCTGTGAGTCTGCACTCTAACTCTCTTCAGAAATTCCAACATAAATTGACTAATAGATTTAAAATTACAAAAACTACATCTCCTATGCAAAGGCTTATTAAAACTAACAAGACCCATAGAGACATGAGTAATTTGCAACAACCTTCATTATTAAATAATAATTTTAAAAAATATATTTTTTTTAAAAAAGTTTCTTATGAAATATTATTTTTCAGCAGCAGCATTTTCATAGTGGCAACATCCATTTTTTTCATGTTGGGATTTTGCCTTTAAAGCTCAGGCATCCTTAAGCACTTACAGGGAAAAGACTCAAAAATATACATGCAAAAAACTAGCTCAGCATGAAAAAAAAAAGAGGAGAATCCATAAGAACAGGAAAGCATTCAGAAGAATATCATATAAACTATAGTTGAAAAGACTTTAAGTCACCTTGGAATATTATATTTTCAAAAGCTATACTTGTTTTTTCCATTTTTTCTTCACAAAGAAAAGCTTTCTGAAAACAAACAGCAACAAAAAACTCCAAACCAACCAAAAAAAAAAAACCACAACTTTTAGTCTGAAAAAGTATATATATTGTTTATATTTGAAGATCAGTATTAAAATGACTGGATTTCCAAGATTATATTTTTAAATGTGAGTTTTAGAAAGAGGCAAACAAAGTATTTTAAAAGAGCAGCTCACATCATTGGAAAGAGCTGTAGCTGTTACCAAAAGATTCTTTCTGTTTGCCTTTAACTGTGAGGACATTTAGCCATAAGCCATATTTAAAAGGTTTGCCAAGTAGTTATTTTCCTTTCAGATCAGGTGAAAAAAAACCCCTCTTTTTGAGCAAAGTCATTTAGGATGAGTTTATGTATTCGTTCAATATGTGGCTTTTTTTTTTTTTTTTGTGAAAGGCGTCTATCTACAACTGCTTGTATCAGCTGCTGAATTTTGTTTCAGTTAGGGGGGGTTTGGTTTTAGTTTGGTTTGTTGCTTTTTTTTTTCAACATTTTCCCTCCTGCTAAGTGCTGGCATAAGTGACTGGTAGACAGAGCTTGGCTGGCAGATGTTTTTTACATAACTCCATTGCCCAGAGAAAGAAACATATATTTTTACTATGAGATCATGGGCGTTCTGTGTACCTTTCATAACTATTAAAGTTACTTGGGCATGCTACAAAATATCTTTACTTTTTCCATGGGGCAGCTTCTTATTTTTATCTCTCTTTTCAGTGGGAGGATCAGTATATTCGAAACAGGACTTACCTAAAAGATGTCTGGCTTTCGAGTGCAAGTCTGCAAATGCCAATTTGTTGTCAAAGGGAGTAAGTGTTTCAGACTACTTTCAGTGTTTTAGAACCAATATTCCTTTAACTCTTATTACTTATTTTGTCATTTAAATCTCATTTGCTGCATTGAAAACAAGTAGCTATATGTCACTTGTTAAGGATTTCTGAGTTCTTCTGTCTTCTCTTTCCAACTAAACCTGTATTTTTCCTTTTAGATATATGGTTGAACTTCTTGTTCCTGGTATCTTAAAAGGTATGGATTAGCAGGCTGCAGGGGTTTCTTTCACATACTCTTATCTAACTCCCAGTTTCAAGGAGTTAAGTTACACTTTCCCTCAAGCTCTCAGAGAACTTTCATTTTTCTCCCTGTACCCTTTCCCCTTTTACCCTTTCTATTCCATTTTAAAATCTCTGTGAACATTTTTCTGGTGTATATCTACATCTACCATGTCCAGCATCAAGAATGTGATCATGAGGTGATTGTTTTATCATGAAAGCATTGCTGCCTCCACATTTTTCCCTTTCTTTTCCCCTAAATTTGTTGTCTGGGTTGTTTCTGTAGGAATCAGATTTTCAGAGGCTAGATGGCAAATTCTGGGGAAGACTGAACAAAAATAAATGGCAGTGTATGAAAACTAAACTTCAAAGTACCTGTAAAGGGAAGCGAGTTTTGCTTTTTTCTACCTAGAGTACCTTAGACCACATATAAAACAGAGAAATTCTTAACCCATTCCACCCTACAATCATTCAAAGTGAGCTCTGCAATGTGATATATGCCTTTGGAAAAACATTTTCTGGAGTGTTTCCCTTAACACAACACAGTCCTCAGGATATATTAAGCAACTTGCCATGTTGCAGTTTGTATTGTGGGAGGTGTTATAAGTTAGTAGTGACAACAATTGTCTGTGAATGATTGGTATAGCAAGACCTTAGCAATGTTCAAAGAATATGTGCCAGCTACATAAAAACTGTGTTTTGTTCTATTTAGACAGCTACATAAAAAGTTGCATAAGCTGAGTGTGGGTAACTATTTGTAAATCACACATTTGAAAGTAGCATGAAGGAACAACTCAGACAACAAAAAAAGTAGATGCAATGGAATGTGGTTAGTCTGGAGTTAGGTGGGAGGCTAGAAAATCTTCTGCAAACTGCTGGATATCAGGACTAATCTCCACTTCAATCTTCTATTCCTCTTGCAACATGCTATGCATTCACAGTGTCATAAAACTGGGATTACAGGGGTCAACTTCTGTCATTTTCTCTTCATTTTAGGGGTTTAGAAAAATTGATTGTCTCACAACGATTCTTCAAAGTGTCCCTTGTTAAGTGAAATGGAAATAAAAAAGTCTTCACAAAATACTGTTGTCTTAGTGAACGTTGTCTCATTTAGCTGTGAATAAGAGCTGGGCAAAGCTTTCAGTGCAAAACTCCAAATCATATGAAACATCTGGTTTTTAATTCTATTAAAATCCAAAACTCAGCCCAAGTTCTTCGAAAGTTTTACTGAACTTCAGAAGCATTTTTGTATTATGAAACACAGTACTGAGGAAAGCTGTCCTGATTTGTGGTTTGAATGGATACCATGTAAAATATCAGGATTTTTCACAAGATTAGGTGAAACTTGGTGATTTTGACAGAAGATTATATTTGAATTTTGGGTTTTGACATCCGTAAAGACAGAAAATGCAGTGTTTACATGGATTATATGGATTACAGTCCAAACCCAGGCTGAGTAGGAAAACAATATTTTGAAACACAGTAAAACAGGATGAGCAAAATATTTGTTATACACAGATTTTATCAGAGAATAACACAAACTCAAGTATATTAACTGTGAATGCTTTTATATTTGCATCTAGTTTAGGGTACCATTTATGAAAATTAAATAAAAATATCAAAGTTCGTGGTCATTATATCAGATGTATATTTGGGAATGTAAATGTTGATTAACTCTGCCTAAATGAATGACAGGAACTCATTTCAAATTTTCTGATTCTGCCTTTTTCCACAGTTTGTCCTAGGAAAAGCCCACTGGGAAGAAAGGGAAGAAAAAGAAAAAAACAGGGAAAAGTACACCCAGTAGTAAAACATTCAGAGCTAGTGTTTTAGCCCAGTTTGCATCTGCAGCTTAGGTATTTAAAAATTCCTAATGATTATCTGCAGATCTGTAAAAGTTAGGTTTAAAAAAGGCTAAAATGCTCCTCAGTTCTTGCTGTGGCCAGATAACTATATCCACAATTATTTATGTCTAAGCTGAATTAACTTATATATGTGTATTATTGATTTACCTTGAACTTCATGTATAAAGCCTATTTCTTATTTATATAGGCGATGTTTATATTTACTTATGTTACTCAACATTCAAATACCAACCCAGGGAACTGCTTTAAATACAAATCACATAGTTTCCCAGAGCCATTTCCAAACTCTAAGTGAAAGGCTGACTACAATAGATCAGGTCATATCAAGAATGCTGTCACCAGAGTGTCACCAGCTGAGATCTTACTTTTGTTTTTCTTTTTCCATGATGCCTGTTTTAAATCAGTGTATTTGACAGTCAAAGCACAGCATTCTTGTACCAATTTCAACTGCATTTATACAAGTACATTTTTTAATTACTTTTATTTTTCATCTGTTCAAGAGAACATTTGCCATATTAAATAGACCAAGAATAATGGCATTGTCTTGCAGAATAAGTATTCTGCCAGGAGGAAACAGAACCAAGACTTGCTTGGGAGCAAACAATTCCCTCTACTTTTACCACATCCTAACCCATACAAAAGTACCTCAATCTGAATATCAGAAAATGTCTAATATGATTATTGCTCTCAGATTTGGCATAAATTTATTTTTGCTGAAGTACAATATGCTCTGCTTTTATGCTGCTGAAATATTCTTATTAAAAATAGAAAAAAAAATTATTTTCTAATTTTTCTCTAAACCTTCTTTTGAATCAGTCCTGTACTGAGGATGGCACTATAGTGTTAGATACAATTTGACTGCATGACTTTACAAAATACATAACAATACCTGGACTTGACCTACTTGATCCCGACTTCATCTGCTTTTTGTCAACAGAGAGGATCTCATGTGCAAAGTGGAGATTGGTGGCCATCTTGGCCACAGTGACGATGGAGCGGCCAAGTTTAAAATCTCCATTGACAGGAGGATAAGTGCCAACAAAACCTCCACTCTGGACATGAGGAGAGCAGACTTCAGGCTGCTCAGGAACCTAGTGGGTGAAGTGTCCTGAGAAAATGTTTTTGCAGGTGCTGGAGTTCATCAGTGCTGGTCACTTCTCAAACATCACCTCCTAAGGGCACAGGAGGAGCAATTCCCAAACGTCAGAAGTCAAGCAGGCGAGGCAGAAGGCCAGCTTGGCTGGGCAGGGATATTGTCTTGGAAGTAAGGCAAAAAGAGAAGGTGCGTGCCCAGTGGAAGCAAGGTCAGGGTGACATGGGAAGAATTCAGAGATGCTGTTTGTTGCTGTAGGGAGAAAATTTGTGCAACCAAAACTCAGCTGGAGTTGAAGATGCCAGAAATGTGGGAGACAATAAAAAGAGTTTATTCAAATATATTAATGGCAAAAGACAGAATAGAAATAACATTGGCCCATTACAGGATGAGAATGGTCACCTCCCAAACATGGACAGAGACAAGGCAGAGGTGTTTAACACTTTCTTTGCCTCTGTCTTCAACATGGGTGATGGACCAAGGGGTTCTCAGTGCCCAGAGTTGCAAAACCATGACTGCAATAATGATCAACTCCCAGTTGACACTGAAATTGTTTGGGATCTGCTGCTCCAGCTGGATCCCTAAAAATCTATAGGCTTGATGGTATTCATCCCAGAATCCTCAAAGAGCCAGCTGATGGCATCACAAAGCCTCTCTCCATAATTTTTGAGCAGTCTTGGGAATCTGCAGACGTCTCAGCTGATTGGGAGTTGGCTAATGTTGTCCCAGTGTTCAAGAATGGCAAGAAGGAGGACCCCAGAAACCACAGGCGTGTCAGTCTCACTTCAGTGTCAGGTAAAATCATGGAGAAGATTATTCTGGGAGGTATTGAAAAACACCTGGAGAACAACACAGTCTTCAGTCACAGTTAGGACTGCTTCATGGTCACAGAACCTCCATAATCAATTTCTTTTTTTCCCCACATTTCTTTTCCTTTTTCTTTTTCTTAATTTTTTTTTTGTTTTCATTAAAAAACATTCTGAGAGGAAAAATCTTTACATTTAGCAACAGGGAGCTACTGCCAGATGTAGCTCCCAATGGCCAGAATCCCCAGTACTGAGATCATCACACAGAGTCATGAGGTTTCTTTAACCTACATCTCATTTTGCTGGTAATTCTATGATTTTATTCTATGATTCTATAAAAAAATGCAAAAAAATTAATGGAAAAATTTTATGTTTACAAAGGGGGGATATTTGTTTATTATTATTATTATTATTCAAGAAGACAGTCTTGGAGACATAGAAAGTTGTCAGCTCAGAAGTGTTAAAAACAGAAGGAAAAACCCCCTGAATTATTAGAAAGATATAAAGAACCAGAATAAAAAAGCAGAATTATGCAGGAATCCAACTCTAAAACCAAAGTTACAGCTCTGGAATGAGTGAGATATTTTGAATACCCTGTGCAAACTTACACTTTCTTTTAGTGGTGAAAGAACTGGTGATATCTCTTTCAATTATCAGGCATAACTTTCAGACAAGGATCTGTTTGGTCACATAGAGTCTGGTGGAATTATGAAAACATTACTGTAGGATGCTGGGAAGTCCAGCTATGGTTTAATGGTTTCAATATCAGATATCTCAAATTGTTGGAAGCTAGGCCATTAGGTGAAATGGCCAGGATACAACCTTTGTAGTAGGTTATCACTAAACCTTTGATGGATTGAGGCTGAAGAGCCATTCTATTTTTGCTATTCTTCCCACTGCAATCCACTAGCGACCGGTGATACTGATGTGGTACTACACACAAACTATCACCGTGATCAGTACAAATTCAGTCTATGTGTCTGTTAACATAGTGATTAGAATTCCACTTACTTCAGGAGTAGTAGACCTAAACTAATTTCATTGCTGAGCATTCCTGAAAACCTGGGCATAAGTGCCATAAAAACAGTTTTTCGGTGACCCAAGACCAACTTGGTAGCAGTGACTGCAGGTCCTCACTTCATTATTTAAGTGAGCACAATTTTCACTATGTATATGCTAGGCTAAGCTTAAGCTGTGGTGAACCCTGAATTTCACCTTTGCTGACACTTGTGGAAGAAAGAGTCCTATAACACTACAATGTGTAGATTTGCTGGCTTTTTTCATTTTGTTTTGTTTTTTTTACTGTGATGTTGTTCTCTTTTTCTATTTGATTGGAACAATAACTTTGACATGTGTTCAAACTGTTCAAATATTTTCTTTAATCTTGTGTTTCAGTCTTCCATTTTGTTTGGCTAATTGTGACAAAAGTTGCTCTAAGAAATGTCAATTGTTTCTTCAATTCTTATCTCACAGTTTTTTGTGTTCTTTGACAACAACAAAACCTTTGTGAACGTGTTATTTCCTACATTTCTGCCAGGTCTTTTGGAGCCACTGGAGGGAATAAAACCTCACAATAATATCTCAGGTTTATCAGATGACCTTGAAGTGGAAAGATAATCAAGCTTGGCTTGTTTGTTTGAGGTTTGGCTTGGTTTGGTTATTTTACACAAAGCATCTTCTTTTGCAATGCACTGTGACAGGAGTTTTGAAAATGAAGTAAATAAAAATAATCAAATAAACCACCTTAGACTTAGGCATTTTCTTCTCTGTCCAAGTCTTTCAGTTCAGTGACAATTTCAGAACTGCTGCCTAATTGCTAAACCCTTTAGATGCCTATATTTCGGTAGATAAATGCATGCAGGTTACACAGACACTGGGAATAGAAAAGGGTTTTTTGAACCGGTGGAAGCCAGTTTTTAGTCCATCTCCCAAGACAATACGAAGCAAAATTACCATTCCCTGAAAACACTGAAGTAAGCAAACAAGACCAAAGCTCAGTGTGTGCTCCCTGCTAATACGATGGACACAAGCTCAATCCTGTCCTTCAAGCAGGGAATTAAACCTCACTGTTCATACCATAGGCTGTGTGGCATTCAGTATAATCACTTTTCCTTTGGCATTGAATTCCAAAGGAAGATTTGGAGCTGAGCATTCAGGCAGAAGACCCGTGTTGAGTCTGTGTCCAGCTCTGCTGTGTTGCACAAGGTTAGATGGGTAAAACATCCTTTTCCTCTTCAATGCACCCTAGAAGTTTCCTGGTGAGGAGGTTTCTGAGGATCTCTCTGTCAGATAAAACGCAAGGAAAGATTGAGACCCAGCTCCAGTTCTGCATTGCTCAGGCTGGACACCAAAAGTTGGAAGCTTTTGTGTGGAAATGCCTTTGCTGGACTTTCTTGACTATTATAACATACATTATACATTTAAACTTCAATTATTGGTTTCATTAGCTCTAGTTAAAGAATGCTTCATATATTATATACCGATACATTTGTGGATATCTATATTTGATTTCTTTTTTTATCTATACATTTGTATATATATATTAATATGTAAATAAATACAAAGTGTATAAATAAACATATTTATGCAGGTTTTACACTCCTATCTATACATAGAAAAAAATATGTAAAGGTTTTTATGTAACAGCACTTGTACTTTCCCCAAGGAAACAAACAGCCAGCCAGAATGTGCTTTGTGATCAGAAGGCTATGAGATGTTCAAAAAATGGCAAACCTGCCATATGAAAACCGGTGAGGTTATGACATTTTCAGTGATGGTGACTTTGATGTATCAGATAGTAAAAGGGCTTTCAGTTTTTCTGCATTTCAGGGTAAACTGGAAGGGACTGCTGGTCCTGCCAGCAAGACATAGGGCTACCTGCCAACACATGGAAGAGCCGTTTCACCAAAGGCAACAGAGGGAGGTGATGTAAAGAAACTGCATGATCAGAGGAGGGGTGGGACTTCCAGGGCAAGTAGGACACCGGACAGTCAGGATGGGAGGGACTTCCCTGAAAGGCAAGAGGCACCCACCACTCCCAATGCTGGATCAAAGATGTCCTTACCCTCTTGCTTAGGATGGTGAAAGAGGATTTCCAAGGGGAATAGCAGCCACTCTGCTGTCTGAGCAAGGGGAAGAATGAAAAATTCAGCTGCTGTTTGAGAGGATCCGTAGAACATGACTGCACTGCTATGTCAGATCCACAGAGATTCACTACATGCACCCTGAGCAGGGAATTGTTGTAGAAAAAAAGCAAGTGACAGGAACTCAAATGTGGAGAAGAAAATGAAATTAAAATCATTAAAATGAAGCCGGTAGATTAAAGAGCAAAATGTATGGGTTTGTCTTCTCTATTTGGTTCATCAATACATTTTATATATTGAGGATTCTCTTTAAAGCACGTCATTCTATAACTTTCCATTCCATAGTGAAGCTGATATGGCTCTATAAAGTTACATAAGCTTAGTTTAGAATGCCAGCACTCTCTATGTACCTTATTAATTGTAATGTATATGCTGCAACCAGCTGTTTACAAGTTGTATAAAATGACCATTTTGTTGAAGGAAATCAATCCCAAATAAAAGAAGCAAAGAGGGCAATAGATAAAATTGATCTCCATCAAAGACATATTTCATGCCTAGATTTATTTATTAGAGAGTTGCTTGGTTCTCTAAATATTTTGTAATAGGAACCAATATAAATAAACCAACCTTGTGTTTGTGTCCATGTTTGCATTTTATTTCACATTGTTATATCATAGGATCACTTTTAGGCCTTCTTTTTGGAAGGTCCCAAAGATTATTAACCCCAGGGCTGAGTACTTTAGATAGCATAGGTAATCAATACACAAGTACACCATCTATAAATATAAATAAAAGAACAGTACAATCAACATATTTTAGTCTAGGGCTTTTTAATAGTGTTTTTAAACGTGCTTGGCATTACATCAGATTAGGAACTTGGTAGAACTAGGTTGGCTGTACAGTGCAAAACTGGATTTTATTTTAGATGAAAAAAGTCAATTGGAATCAATACATAGAGCTATAAAATATTGTGGTAAATAGATATAATAAAGCTAAAGAAATGTCAGAGCTTCATAATGAAACCATCCATAAACAAGATAGATCTAAAATGAAATGCTGACAATCAATTGATGTCAAAACCAAAGTTCACCTGAATTAGGTACTAAGAGTGTAAACCATCAGTGACTATTCTAAAATTTCTTTCAGATGCTATATTCTTTCAAAATAAGAAAATTAAATACAGACAGATACATAACAGTGTATGACAGGACATCTTCCTTTGTGTGCTTAGTTTTATTGTCTTTTACTTTCCAGAAAACCTTATCAGCTGGAGCAGCTCAGCTTGCAAGTCTCTTTGAAAAGAAAGAAAGTATTAAACATTTCTTTCTCTGCAGTACCTTGTCCTTATCAAGACTGACCTGTTTGTTGATCTTGTTTACTCTCTGACTGTGATTAGTTTGTCCTGCAGGTTTTCCCTAGTAATTTTATGGAGTGCTTTCATAGCAGTGTCTCATATACATGTCTCTTTTACTCCTCTTTTCAGATCACTAACGTGACAAAAATTGATCAATCTAGAATGATAAGGAAACAATTTATACTAATTTTCCTGCAGCTTCACACAGTTTCTGATATTTTCTTTTATCTGCTGTGAAAGCTTTTTATTAATCTTTCTTGAGAGATTTTCTGAATAGTTTGTTGTATTTAATCATCGTTTTGTTTTTCAGTTGACTGTTAAACATGATCAACTCCCAGTGGAACTAATTTGAGGTTTTAGTTTTAATGTTATTATTGGTTTTGCAACTGTGCAATGGTTCTGCTGAGCAAAACCATGTGGGGACAAAAGTTGTTCATTTGAGCTTGAGGCAAAGGCCAATTAGTTTTGGAATATTTTAATTGTGCTTTCTAAGAGCTAGGAACAGAACATCAGGACTATGTGCAGCAAAACCAAAACAGACTTTCTTTCTGGTTCATCAGACAAAGAAATATAATTATTATATTTTTCCTAGTACCTGTAATGGTGGAGGAAAGAAAGTAATTTAGATATGAATTTTTAATATCCATTCTCTTATTGATTATCTTGCCTTACTGCTTAACAAGTCTTAGGGCTTAAGGAATTTGCAGGCAAATATGCGATATGAATTCTCTTTTCCCTTATTTTCTTCAGATTCAGGTTCTTTCCCTCATTTCATTCAGATCCAAGCTTGGATGAGGAAGATGATGTTTGGAGATTTTCAGATGTTGAGTGCAGAAAATACTTCCTGCACACCTTATTGCAAGTTTTCACACTTTCCAAACATACAGCTGTTTCTGCATAGAGGTGCAAGGTGATGTCATGGAGGCTTATTAAATTGAGACACATATGCAAATGACATTTACTTTATAAACCAGTTAAGCCATATAAGCCAATTAAATCAAATAAAGCTCTTCAATACAGCATTTGAGTATAGATCTGTGATGACAAATGGAATTGTACTACATGAGTGACTTAATAATTTTTAAGGTTTTGGAAGGATAATGCATAATGTGAAATCATGCACCAAGTCAGGTGAGACATCTCAACCTCAAGGAGTTACCTTGGTCAGCAATCCGACCCAAGGGGAGAGGCCCCCACTGTGGACCCCCTGCAGACCCACTGCTTCAAGATTCCATTTATACCCTAGCCGAGCCTGACCTGTGGTTAAATATGGTCACTTCAGCCTTCATTGGCTGGAGAGTCCTGCCTGCCACCCCCAACAGCCACCACGCAGTCACGATGGGGGTCAGCCTGCACAGGGGCTGGTCGGTGTTAGGTGGCTGCAGCCAGCCATGACATGGGTGAGGTCAGACACAGGTAACTGGCTGGAGGCCCTCACTCCCTGCTGCGGCAGGGTGCACCTGCTGTGGGTGAAAATGTCCAGTCAGAACATTTTATCTTAGGGAATATTGACCTGTAAATCAGGGAAGAAAGATTTCCCAGGAACAGATGCCACTCAGTTTTTACAGCTGTTGATATTCCTATCTAATCAAGTAAGTGCCACCAAGATAGCCTTACCTCATAGAAGGAGTAAGACCAGAATGATAAGATAAAGGTTATTTGCTGAAGATAAGTGCCTCTTTCAAATTCCTATCATTTACAACAATTTATTTTCTACTTCCTATGTTCCAAATAGAAGGGCCTCAACCCCTACAGAGACCTGGTTGTCACCACATTTCTTCCTTCTCTTTGTTTTCTGCAATGCTATCAGACCAGGTCGTTTTATGTTCCCAACCCTTTCTCCTAATCTTGCCTTTATGTTTTCTGCCAGGCCACTTGTAGTAAGTCCTTGAAAGAATGTCTGTTTTCATGCCACATCTCACTTTGGCAGCCTTCTCCCATATTCATAGTTTCCACTCAGCATCAGTAACCTAGACAACCATTCTCATCCAAAGTGTGATGCCAGGTCTTGCTTTGCCCATTTCCTGACATGAAGTAAATCCCAGAATTAGGGTCTCGGCTCTTCTCAGCACTTACAAGCAGTGGACCTGCAGACTGTATGAGGTTCCTATGTCAGAAAGCACACTTCAATGTACAGTAAATGTGTGTGCCAGCTTTGCATTCCTGGACAGAAGCTTAATCACTTTCAAAGTTTTCTTCTATCAGGACTGAATAAGGCATGACTGGTTGTGTTCAACAACACAACCCTGTGTGATCCTCCATTTTTTGCCAAAGAATGGATTTTTTTGTATGAGAAATACAACTTTAATCTTTTGACTCTATAAAAGCACTATTACTGTCAGTGATAACCTTTCCTTAGCTTTTACAGTTATTGATACTCCAGTCTTTAAAAGTAAATGCCATAAATCTTCCCCAATGCACTTTTAATGTGGCAGGACTTTGTTATCAGTTCTTAAACTCTGTCACTAGATTAATCAATCCATCTTTCCTTTCTTTGTCCTTTTTCTTGACTTGTATGATTATGTTTTAAGAGTTTTATCAACAGAGTGGATAGGTAGGTAGGTGTCAATGTGCTATCACATACTTACAACTATATTTACAAATACATTAAATAAGACACAAAATATCTTCTAATCCCAGCACTGTTGTGATACAACCAATATCGTAGCAGTAATGGCTCCCTCTCACCTTTCTCTATAATGTGAATTCAAAAATGCTCAGTCACATTTTAGAGGCGCCCACAGCCAAAATCTCACCTTGCATGACTCTACCAGCAATACCAGTCCTTTGCCCTTAAAGGACTTCCTCTGTACTTACTACCCTAACAGTTTGTTTTCCAAATATAATTTTGACTGCATAAGCATTTTAAACATTTAATCAAAACAGAGAAAAATTTGCAGCATTCTTACAGATGTATTCAGTCTTGTATTGTCCTTCTGGTGCACCACTCCTTGCATTAAACAGCATTTCCTAATTTTTTAGTTTCTAACTATGCTAATAAGTTCACAGCATATCAGAGAAGTAATGAGCCTTTGAATTCTTAACTTGGACCTAAATAGTGTGAAACATGGAAGATACAGTAAAATTGTAGAGAGTTTGAGAATTTACTGTAATTACAGTTTGTGATGTCATGTCTGTGTGAAGTGTGTGAATGTGTTTTGATGCTTTCAGGGAACAACATGCAGAGCTAAAAAAAACTCACTACAACAAAACCCCATGAAACTGAATAGTGAAGATCTGGAACTTCAGGTCGTTCTAATATATTGAATTTTATCCATAAGCAAATGGAAAGTTAGAGTTTCACAGAATCAATTAGGTTGGACAAGACCTCTGGGATCATCAAGTCTAACCCTTGAACAAACATCACCATGTCAAATAGACCATGGCACTAAGTGACATGTCCAGTAGTTTCTTGACAAGTCCAGGAATGGTGAGTCCACCACCTCCCTGGACAGCCTGTTGCAACATTTAACCACCCTTTCTGTGAAGAAATTTCTCCTGATGTCCAGCTTAAACCTCCTCTGGCACAGCTTGAGACTATGTCCTTTCATCTTGTGGCTACTTGCCTTGAAGAATAGACCAACCCCCACGCGGCTATAGTCTTCTTTCAGGTAGCTGTAGAGAGCAATAAGGTCTCCCCTGAGCCTACTCTTCTCCAGGATAAACACCCTTAGCTCCCTCAGCCACTCTTCATAGGATTTACCCTCTAGACCCTTCGCTAGCATCTTTGCCCTTCTCTGGACACACTCCAGCACCTCAATGTTCTTCCTGAATTGAGCAGCCCAGAACTGGACATGGTATTTAAGGTGTGGCCTCCCCTGTGTCAAGTACAGGGGGACAACCACTGCACTCATCCTACTGGCTACACTACTCTTGATATAAGCCAGCATGCCATTGACCTTCTTGGCCACCTGGGTATGCCAACAGCTCATGTTCATGTTCAGCTGCTGTCAACCAACACCTCATGTTCTTTTACCTTGGGCTGCTTTCAAAGCACTCTTTCCCCAGCCTGTAGCACTGCAGAGGGTTGTTGTGGCCAAAGTGTAGGACCCAATACTTGGTCTCATGCCACTAAGTCTTGGCTTATCTCTCTAGCCTGACCAGATCCCTCTGCAGAGCCTTCCTACTTTCCAGCAAATTGACATTCTCATGAACTTGGTATCATCCGCTGATTTGCTGAGGGTACACTCCATCTCCTCATCCAGTATGGGAATAATAAACAAAAATAAAGATAATTCAGTCCCACTTGTGTTGGTTAAAAACCAATATGCTAACATGTTGACAAAGCTGGAGTTTATGAGTGATGGGCATTCAAGGGGCTACATTATATGCTAACTTTTAGACGATCCAATACTGCAGTCTTTTCGACCAGACATATGTAGATTGTCACTGATGGCAAGATGGTGGAAAGAATTTCCTCCTGCTTCTGTCCAGTTGTCAAGTAGAATTGAAACTTAGTTCTTATAACTTCCCAATATTTTGACAGAGTCAAGAACACAAAATGCTTTTAACAACTTAGAGAAATATAGAAGGAATTTCTAGAATGACTTTCACAGTGACTGTGGTGTTTCAACTCAGTTACTCTGTGTTCCCACTAGTATTCACGTACTTTATGGTGTGAGAATGTAAGAGCAGTTAAGTTAAAAGGCAAACATTTTTCTTCAATGAGAAATTCATTTCCCACTTTCAGTGAAGTCACTGGATGAATGACTTTGAACAGGCATCTCTGTCTGTCGCTTGGCTCACATCCCTGACTTTATAGCACTCGCTGCAGCCCATCCTGTTCATTTTTGAGAGCAAGCAGCAACCAGCCATCAAGGAGAGAAAAGAACAAAGGAAGCTAAAGTGTATTTCCAAGAGGTAGTGACTTTCCAGTAGAGATTATAGCATTTCAGAGCTTTCAAGACATTGGTGGATGATAGAACAAAACAAAAATTATGTTGAAAAGTTAGATTTAAAGGTTTTGATGAGCTACTGAAATGAGAGTATAATTTAATAACTTTTCTTCTAAAACCATCTGTATTACCGTAGGAGAGACTAACTTTTATAATTAGAGAGGTAAAGAGTGTGATCTAGTTCAGATTTAAGATTTTTTGATCTAGATTAGTATGTCTGTTTAAAAATGCCACTTGAATGAAAACTTTATATGAAAACCTGATTGAAATGTTTGATTTCAGGAAAGTAAGTTATTAATTTTAGATTTGTTTATTTATAAATTAGTGTGATGACCTGTGATTCAAAACAAACAAGATCCATCAGACCTTAAACAAAAATGTTTCCTCGCCTATAAAGAGTCATCATTGCTGACAGTGCTTTTAGAATCCTATTCAAAGATGAATTTTCAAGAATTTCTTTTCAAGAAACTCTGCCTACAGAAATTTGAAAAAATGTATTTGAAAAGACCTTTAACTGCTCTCTCCTTTTCCTCATATTTTGTTTCTTTAATATTTAAATGCTGTGATTTTCTCTTTTAGAGTATGAATTTTTACTTTTTCATGTAAGATTAATTCAGTCATAACCCTTTGAATTAAGCAACTGCACAACTGGATAGCACTTTTTAAAATCTTGATGTAGCCTTCCATATTCCATAACTCCTGCTTGTCTACAGATGGGTCAAAGATAGAAATTACATATCTCAGACATTGACAGGGACAGTGGGAATTTCTTCTTTGCAGGAGCTAGCTGAACTAAAACTTGGGTGAAATTGGGTGATTCAAACATTGAAATCCAGCTTTCTGCCTTTGATAAGTACGAGACACTGGTAGGCCTATGTTCCCTCTGGTTTTACACCTTTGAAAAATAAAAGTAAGATATGAGGATGCAACTAACACCTTTAAACTTATTTGGAAGGAAGTATTTTAAATAATTTCAATGGACAAAGAGAAAAATATACAGGAAATTTGAGCAATTAAAATATAATGGTTTGTCACTCTTATGACTTGTTTGTAATTCATCTTAGGACAAAGCTAGTTCTGTTTTGATATTTTCCAAGGTCTCAAGTTCATGCTCCATTACATTAGTCTTAGAGATTTATAATCCAATCAACTTCAATGGAATTGCAAGGACTTTCATTGGAATACAATAAACCCAGTGTATCAGATAGAAGATTCTGTATGTGTACTGTGATTAAATGTCTATATAAAAAAATAAGGAAATCAAAAGATGAATTTAGTGAGTAGGAGGATCTCCAAGTATAATACTGACCCTACTTTCCATGTAGGAGAAGTCAATAGCTGTTTAAAATTAAAACCACAAGCTCTGAATGAGGCAACATAACTGGCAATGATAATAAAGTAAAAATTACTGTAATTTCAAAATTATTCAAAATTCAGAATCTTTAAATAAGAATCATTGCATACATTTTATTCTGATTTTATTCTGCATTAATGTTGCTTATGAGAGCTGAAGAATGAATCATCACTCAAAAAAGCTTTGGTGTCAGTCCCCAGTATGTACAGACAGTGCCGTCATGCCATGGAAACTGTGTTTTTAAATATAGAAACAGTGCATCTGTATGACTTAGTTTAAAGTAGAGCTGTGTTTTCAGTCAGTGGCATCTGCCAGATTGTGGGTAATGCTAGATCATGGCAATATGGTTAAATTTGTGAGTTTGTGTATAACATTACAGGCGAAAAGAATGTGCTTCACTGCCAGAAAAGGAGAGAATGAAAGAGTGAAAAGAGCTACCCAGTGAAGAGAAATTCTGCAAAACAAAGCTAGAACTGCTTTCATATTCAGAAGCTGGATGGTGAGAGGTAGTGAGGACAATGTGCATCATAAGTTTTCACCTGGACTTCGCTCTTCTGGTTTTTTTGTGATTGAACCAGTCATCTTAAAACTTGCACATCTACTTTACTGTAAGAATGTCTTTAAGCCTTGTTATTGTCAGGCCAAGTATTAAATTTCAGTTTCACAGATTTTCAATGAGTTTAAGTTCTCCTATGTTGGAACTAGTGATCTTTGACATAGATTATATAGATATTGCCAGTTTATAGTGTTGTTTGATTGCAAAGAGGGAACTGAAAACTTAGCATAAAAGGAAAAGTTAATAGTTTATCCTCTCTTTTTTTCCTAGATGAGCTTTTCTGCATGCTCCCTTTTCCTTTTCCCCATTCCCCCATCTTTCCTACATTCTCTCAGTGATCCATACACTCCAGTTCTCTTCATACAAGGAAACAGGACCCCTCTTTATAACACTGAATACTTCATACAAAGTTTCTGCTTTGAAAAAATGCTGATTACTGTACTGCACAGGGCTACCTCCCCCATCATACTCTTCCTTGAATGGCTGCAGGAGGTTTCTTTCAGAAGCAGAGAAAACTTTTCAGTTTCTCTGCTAAAATGGGGGCCAAAATGAGCTCTTCACTTGTGTAAAATGACACGTGGGTAGAGAAAAGCTCTGGTGTCAGTCATAACACCCATGACTTGCCTGAAAGGTGAGAGCAGCAACAACAAAACAGCTATTTCCTTGCCCTGTGTTGACTCCCAATATAGAAACACTGTCAAGTTTTGGTAAGTTTGTATAATTTTCCAGACATAGACATCATAGGGGGTAGGATTGTTTAACCCTGGTTAAAGGTCCCTGTGAAGCTTAAGTTTCATATAACTTTACTAACTTTAATGTTTTTAATTTACAGTATTCAGCTGAGGCATTTCTCACTGATGGAATGAAAATAGTACTGGTAACTTTAGCTCTCTGACTCATCCACCAGTGATGAGGAGGAGAACGTAGCCGTCTAACTCATTCACTTTCTGTGGTCTTGTGTTCAGACACATCTTGGCTTGTGCCTACTTTATCTGGGACTTCCAGATGGTCTTTTATCCAAATACAGGACAAGCCCAGGAATGCTTAGCCTCCAAGATCATTTGCATGAGATGCAATGCAATTGGAATTGCCTTTACTCTAGCTCCATCTTCAGTGGAATTCAGACCATTTGAGTGTGTCTGTCCCTTGATGTACAATAAGTTAAGCTGAAATCCTAGAATAGCTTGCTAATTGTGCAGTGCATTTACTGGAGGAGACCGGAGGAAGTGAAACAGATTCAATGTTTTGCAACAATACTTAGAAACAAGCTGAAAATTTTTCAAAATATTTTCAGAGAAAATCCTGTGCTTTTTCTCTATTTTTATAAGAGAGATTTGATGTTTTTCTTCAACACCAGAGAGCTCCTAGCTCGATTCATCAAAATGTACTCTAACTATGTAGGTGATGAGAGGTGATCTCTCATTTAGAAGTACATCAGACATTGTACCAACCTCCCACACAGATATAAAAATACAAAAACTGGAGGTATAAAGTCAGAAAAAGAAAGCAATATAATGGCTCATGAATCCTACAGCTGGTTTCAACAGTTAGGGCAAGGTGACAGACTTCAGTATGTCCAGAAATGTGAAAATATAATTTCCTAAGAACAAAAATTAAGAATTAATCAACTTAGAAGTATTCAAGTATATTTTTTCTGACCCTATCCTTAGTCTCAAAACATAATATCACAACATTAGGAAAAAAGCATGACAGAGTTTTTGTCTGGAAATTAAAATACCGAGTTAAAAAGCTTGTATACTCCAGCACAAAAACTCTTTACCACAGGCAACGTTTACTCCTGCTAGAAAAAGGCAATACTGTTGACATCATTCCTAAATGTTATGGTCAGTCCAGTGCTAAGCCTGGACAACATTGTGTTAAAGAAAGGATCACCTATCCACATATAAGAAGCGGTGGGATAGAAAGAATTGATTTTATTAGTTCTGTGAAAAGGCAAAAGCAAAATAAACTTAACCTTTGTTATTCATTTTCTTCTGCCATCTTCCATTCTCATCCCCAGAAATGTTGATAAAAGGTTCTAAAAGTAAAAGATGTGCCTGAAATAAGTTACTGTGGTGGTCTGGGACTGGCAAGAGACTGAAGCAAGACAGAAGATCATTTCCTGCAACTTAAATGGGATCAAATCATGAATGCTTTAGGCTGCTGGCAGCAGGACAGTATAGGAATGGATTTATTTAGTCTTGTCATTTGACTATACCCACTGAAGCTCATTAGGAAACAATATCATTGATAATCATTTTCCATTTATTGAAACAAACAGAAAATGTACCATGAAAATCCCCCAGAATATCTGTTTCTTATTTAAAAGAGGAAAAAAACCAAAAGGCAACAGTCTCAAAAGTGAGCACTTGTGTGTCAACAGATCCTGTCATCAAGGGAAAACAAATTTGTCCCTAAATAATAATTAAGTGCTTCTGAAGTACATGGAAACCAGACTTGTGCTGAGAGGAAGAGAAGTACAATATGTAAGTGCAATGTAGCCATTATAGATTTAAAACTATATATAGCATCACATGTAGTGTATATAACTTCTGCGGGATTCCAGAAGGATTTTATATGTAAAGAACAATGGGATCTTTTTGTATAAAATAAAACCCTTTTCTTTCATATTGTTAAGTGGAAAAATAGCTTACTGGAATGAACAGCCCTAGACCCTGGAAAGACTTCTTAATGTTCCTAAGTGGTCAGAAGAAATATGTGCTCTAGATGAGAAGGAAGATATTCTTTAATTATTCCCTTAATAGTGGATTTCGTTACATTAAAAACTTTGCATTCTCACTGATGAAAACAGATTCCAACCAAGTCTTGTGTTTGATCCCCAAGCTCCATGTAGCTTAGAATAGCCACGCATTTTCTATTGAATAGCTGTAAATTAAAAGACGATTCAGATCTTACTTATAGAACCACAAATTGAATTTCACCACAGATTGTAAAAACATAGGTTTGAAGGTAACAGAATGACAGAATATGCTGAGTTGGAAGGGCCCCACAAGGATCACTGAGTCCAACCCTTAGCCCTGTACAGGACCATCCTCAAGAGTCACACCATGTGCCTGAGAGTATCATCCAAATTCTTCTTGAACTCTGGCAGGGTTGGTGCTGTGACCACTGCCCTGGGAAGTGATCACTGCATTAACCCTGACAGATAAAAACATCTATGTCAAATCCATGCTACTGCACATTGATTCTGATACCACACAGATGAGTATTGTCACTGTGAGATTGGTCACAAGCAGCACTTCTCAGGAGTTAATACTGTTTAATATTTTCATGAATAACTTACATGATGATGACTGATCTCCCTGTCACAGAATCCAGATAGATTCTGCCCCTTTACAGCTTGATGGCACTGTGCACTGGTGTCTACTAGAGCCTGAGGGTTTAAGTGGCAGGACAATTGAATCCATACAGTCCAATAAACTAAGTCCCCTTCCTTCACCTGGCTGAAGGCAGGGCCCCTATAGTACCTATAGGCCCATTTTCAAGAGCTTCTGTAACTAGCCTGGAGACTCCTTCTCCAAGGAGAAATGGTAAAAGGTGTAATTATTAATAGTTTCTGATAGATGGTTCTTGAAGTATAGAGATTACAGCAATACTGAGTACAAATACCAGTTTAGTTTCACAACTAGTCATTTTATCATAACGTAAACTAGTATCACACAAAATGTACAGCAAATTTATAACTTTAACTCAACACCTGAGATGATAAACAGCACAACAGGAAACATGTACAGGAAGAAAGGTGTTGCATAACACAACCCTGTGAACAACTGCACCAACTTTGATAGTAAATAAATAACACTGTAAGCAATTACTATTAAATTAATACAATGTATGCTTGTAACAGACTTGATTCTGCATATTCTGGTCAGATCTGTCATTATCTCAACCCTTGAAGCCCCACATTGAGCCCCAAAAAGGACTATTGTGATTTAACCTGGCAGGCAGCTAAACACCTTGCTTCCCCTCAGTGGGATGGGGGACAGAATAGAAAAAAAGGTAAAACCTGTGGGTTGAGATAAAGACAGTTTAACAGGACAGATAAGAAAGCTAAAATAATAATAACAATAAAAGGATATACACAACAAGTGGTACATAATGCAGTTGCTCACCACCCACTGGCCAATGTCCTGTCAGTCACCGAGCAGCAGGCCACCATCCTGCAGTCAACTCCCCCCAGTTTTTTTGTTCAGCATGACATCTTGTGGCATAGAATATCCCTTTAGCCAGTTTGGTTCAGTTGTCCTGCTTGTGTCCCCTATCAGTTTTTTGTCGGTCATCCACCTCCTTGCTGGCAGGGCAGCATGAGAAGGTGAAGCCCTTGTTTAGTCTAAGTACTGCTCAGCAGCAACTAAAACATCAGTGTGTTAACATTATACTCATCCTAAATCCAAAACACAGAAAATTAACTTTACCCCAGCCAAAAACAGGACAAAGAATAGGATGTACAAAGATAGTGTAGTGAAAGTCTGCTGCAATTTTTTCCAGGTTTTAAATTCAGTAGCAAGCAGTTGCAAACTGAAGACTTTGTGACTACAGAAGTCTTATCAGACCAGAATGTTTCTAAAGGTTTAAAAGTCTGAAGAACAAATGCAACTATTTCAGGCATACACACTTTGTAAGAGATTGGCTGCTACAGAGGTTTTCTACTTTCTCTTTAACCTCAAGGGATTTAGGCAATTCTAAGTCTCCCTAAAGGTTCCCTTGGATTTAAAAAAAAAAAGTTTCTTTCTACTTCCTGGTCGTTCACCTGGCTGTAGAAACAGCAAGCAATCATTTGAGACTTTTTAAAACAAAGGTTTTATTTGTCTAAGAAGTCCTAAACACATAAAAATCAGTAAAGCGAGGAATATGTTACCACTGGAAAGCTTTTGGATGAAAGATACTTTTCTATCTCTGTGAGAGATACCAAATAAGCGGTTGGAAGAAGACAGGCTAAAATACCACCCTGCACCAAGATATGAAAGAGAGACAAGTACTGGGAAGCAGTAGTGAATTGTATCACATATAACTATTGGAATTTCAGAGCATGTAAACCATTGCTATAATGGTGAATGCAATGCTCCACAATGTCTATTATTTAACTTTTCACTGCCATGTCACACATGACCATGGCAACTAGATTCTGACTTTCAAGGATGAAACAGCAAATTTAAAGGGTAATTTATAAATGTAATCCTGATGAAGTTCAGTGTACTAATAAACTATGTCTTATGTCATTAAGAACCTGTACTGTTCACCTACCTATTCTAAATCACAAAAAGCAATGCAATACAGGTCCTTCTCACAAAGCTGGTTTGAAGCCCACCATGGATAAAAAATCATCTCAGAAATATCTGAATTGGGTTGCTCAACTAATCACTGTGGAAGTCAGATCCTGAGAAGTAGCTTTGAAAGCTTTTGAACAATAAAAAGGAGGTCCTGTTTACTGTGTGGTGACATAGAAGAAAGAAATTAGATGTGACTGAGTTTGTAATGACCAAAAGTCATAAGAGGAAGCAATAGATCACTCAGAGACTGAAGTCTGTATGAATTGCACACAAAGAATCCTAGAATCATACAATCATATAATATGCTGAGTTGGAAGGGACCCATCAGGATCACCAAGTTCAACTCCTGTCCCTTCACCGGACACCCCATGAATCACACCACGTGCCTGAGAGTGCTGTCCAAATGCTTCTTGAACTCAGACAGTCTGAGTGCTGGGACCACTTCCCTGAGGGAGCCTGTTCCAGCACCAAACCACCCTCTGGGTCAAAAACTTTTCCCAGATATCCAGTATAAATCTCTGCTGCCTCGGTTTCATGCCATTTCCTCGAATCCTGTCACTGGTCACAATAGTGAAGAGCTCAGTATTTGCCCCTCCACTTCCCCTCATGAGGAAGTTGTAGAATGCAGTGAGGTCTCCCCTCAGTCTCCTCTTCTCCAGGTTGAACAAACCAATTGTTCTCAGCTTCTCCCCATATGGCTTCTTCTCCAGAATCTTCATCATCCTCATGGTGCTCCTTTGGATGCTTTTGAATAGCTTAATGCCTTTTTTACATTCTGGCACCCAAAACTGCACACTCCCCAGTGCAGAGCAGAGTGGGACAATCATCTGCCTTGACCAGCTGGCGATGCTTTGCCTGATGACTCCCAGGACACAATTGACTCTCCCGGCTGCCAGGGCAATGTTGATTCATATTCAACTTGCCATCAACCAAGATCCCCAGGTCCCTTTCTGCCATGCTGCTCCCCAGCCTCTTGTTCCCCAATCTATACACGCCCCAGGGTTGTCCTGTCCCAGGTGCAGAATCCGGAACTCGCCTTTGTTAAATTTCTTGCAGCCAGTCAAATTATTAAGGTTGAAAAAGACCATCAAGTCCAACCTGTGACTGAACACCACAACATCAACTAAACCACTGCACTGAGTGCCTCATCCAGTCATTTCTTGAACACTTCAGGGATGGTAACTACACCATCTCCCTGGGCAGCCCATTCCAATGCTTAAACAAATTCTTTCTGATGTCCAATCTGAACATCTCCTGGTGCAGCCTGGGACCATTTCCTCTTGTCCTGTCACTAGTTGTCTGGGAGAAGAGGTCTCCCTTCCAGTAGTTGGAGAGAGCAATAAGGTTTCACCTTGAGCCTCCTTTTCTCCAAGTGAAACCACCCCAGCTTCTTCAGCCACTCCTCATAAGACTTACTCTCTACACCCTTCACCATCTTCATTGCCTTTCTCTGGACATGCTCCAGCACGTCAATGTTCTTCTTGAAATGAGGGGCCAATATTACGGACACCAAGCAATTCCTGAAGCAAGAATTTTGGCCAGACCACACAGAAAAAATGTGTTTCAGTCAAATCTAGAGAAACCATGAACACTTCAAAGGATGAATTCTGAACCAAAGGTCAGAGGAGTACAAAGCCCTCTGTATTTGTGGTAAACAGCAAACCAGCTTTGAAAATCCAACAGACTGTACTCAGTAGGGCAAACAATATAGCCTTTTATTTGGGCACATGCACTCAACCAGCAAGTTTATAACACTCACCCATAAAAACCAGCTTTTTTTACTTTAGGTAAATAGATAAAGCTCTCTTAGTATTCCTTTGTTTCCTCTATGGTGTATATGGTGCAAATATTGGGCTAGTGGGCTGGGGTACACCTGTTGGAAATGGGAATCATTCCATTGACGTCAAAGGCACTAACCTCCAGCAGCATCAAGTGAGAATCTGGCCTAGAGTATGTTTTGACATTTGCTAAATGTTAAATTTTTAAGCTTGCCCCCCTTTTTTGAAGCACAAGTCTGTGCCAGTTGCTGCTCAGCTCATATACACCCGTGAAATAGTCTACAATCCAGGGCTGTACTGAAGAAAAGAAAAGAAAAGAAAAGAAAAGAAAAGAAAAGAAAAGAAAAGAAAAGAAAAGAAAAAGTGTCTCTTTTCCCACCTATTTAGAAGAAGGAGCAATTAATACACAGGAAAAGGGGGGATGGTGGAAGGAAATATTTCACCTACCCTTTCCTTGCATTTAATTGACTTGTTCTCTTTAATTTTACACACTTTTATAGTTCACATTCTGATCAGACTCAATAGCAACTGCTCAATGATTTATGATATACTATTTAAAAGGACTTCTCACTTTAAGAAAGCTCCTCAGAAAGAAAAAAGCATCTCATTCCTATTTTGCAATGCCTTTCTCATGCCTAGGACTTAGACCTTAACTTTCCAAGATCCCCAAAACTCATAACTTCTGAGGAAACAGACACTGACTCTGTGGAACCTAGTAGATGTGCACCTTGTATGCACCTGTCCCAGTGCAAAGGGACTCTGCACAGCCTCGGCATCAAGAGCAAAGTATCTGCCATGCAGTGTAAATGTAAATGTAAATGTAAATGTTGCATACCCTACCAAGCTGGTAAAATGGTTTTAAATTAAACTTGCTAGGGCAGGGGAACCTCAGTCCATCCCACTCACACCAGTTAGAATACCAGTTAGAATATTTATTAGCAGTGTCGGTAATAAATGCCCAGAGAATGGAGAGGGATCACAGGTCAGCAAGAGAGCGTCTGAAGAGCAGCACAAGGGAATTCCAGCCACTCCAGCCAATAAGTCAACCTCATTGTGGACCCAACTTAAATGCCTCTATGCAAACGGACAGAGGATGGAAAATAAGCAAAAGAAGTCAAAGACACGCACATGCCCTGCAGGACTATGATCTTATTGGCATCATGGAGACATAGTAGGATAGCTCCTATGACTCGAGTGTTGGGATAGAAGGATGCTGGCTCTTTAGGAAGAACAGGAAACAGAGGCAAGGAAAGGGTGTCACTCTCTACATCAATAACCAACCGGAGTGCATGAAGTTTCACCTAGGGATGGATGAGGAGATGACTGAGAGCTTATGGGTGAGAATTAAAGGGAAAGAAGGGATAAGTGGCATTATAGTAAGGGTCTGATACAGACCACCTGTCCAGGAAGACCAAGAAGATGAGGGCAAAAGCAATCTGGAAAGTTCCTGGAATGCATAGATAATGACTTATTCTCCAAGTGATAGAGGAGCAAACAAGGAGAGGTGCTATGCTGGACCTTGTTCTTCCCAGTAAGGAGGGGCTGGTGGCAAATATGAGGCTTAAGGGCAGCCTCAGCTGCAGAAACCATGAAATGTTGGAGCTCAAGATCCTTAGGGCAGTGAGTAGGGCACACAACAAACTCATTACCCTGGACTTCAGGAGAGCAGACTTTGGCATCTTCAAGGATTTGCTTGGTGAAGTACCATGGGATAAAGTCCTGGCAGGAAGAGGGGCCCAAGAAAGCTGGTAAATATTCAATGATCACCAAGATGTTCAACTAACTCTCTCTTCTCTTAGCTCCAGCCTCTCCAATATGTTGTCTAGGATGCAGATACTGATCCGCCATTAGACATCTGCAGGATGCAAAGTTCATGATAAGGCTCTTTCTGTAGACTTCTTTTACAGTCAAGGGAGAGAAACAGGCATTCCTTGGCTAGGCTGCCTTCTTGGGACATCTACCTTTGAAGAGGATCATCTTAAATGCATATGTTTTCTGCACTGATCTGCATGTCTGGAGTAATTATTTTAGACAATACGTTAACACTAAATACATGCAAACTGAGGTGCACAAATAAAAATTAAATCAATTAAAACTTAAATAATCAAAACAATACTAAAAAAAACTACTTTGGATTTGAACTGTCACAAAAATGTGAGGATGGCTGTGCCAGCCTAGAGGATCATGTGGCAGGAAGCAGTGATATGATAGCCAGCGTAGAGAGACCAGGAAGGCTGGTGTGCAGAGGGAAATCTGTACTCCTCATCCTGTCTGTCTCCCCCCAGCCTTGGACACTTTATAGAATAGGGGCTTTCCCAGGCAGGTATTGACCAAAGAGTAAGATCAATCACCAGTATCTTCTCAGCTTCCTCTTTCAATTTTTTTTTTAACTTATTTTATATACTTTTGGCCTCCAGCACAATATTTAACCATGACTTCTACAGGCTCATTATACATTTAATTCTTTGAAAGTTCAAGAGTTTGTTCTCCCGGGCAATAAGTTGGAGTTCTTAGGACAGTAAAAACTGCAGTTCTTTGTAAGTGTTTATATGTTGTAAGAGTTTGATTTCAACTCACTTCCTCACTGCCTCAGAGAGCACACGTGCCCCCTTCAGTTACATATAATACACTCAGTTACATATAATGCACAGGGTTGAGGACTGTTTCAGCTCACGGAAATTATTAATGACTTAAAATTTAAGAATGAGCATTTCTGAAGCAATAAATCAGTATTGATCTATTTATGTTAAGGAAGGCTTTGATATACACATTTATACATTTTTATTGTCAAGAATACTTTTCAAAGTATTCATCTATTTTGGTTTTTTGTTTACTGTAGTTTGAAGGCATTCTAAACATTTTTTCTCATTGGACTTGCTTAGTAATTGCAATGATATACAATAAACAGCTTATATTATTTCTATATTGCATATAAAAATTCATCTGTACTTGAAAGCACGCTGGATTATGTGTTTGTTGTAGAGCCTGCAAGGCACTGCACTGTGGTGCAGGACCAGTATATTGCGGGTGACTTGAAAGCAATAGTATTATCAAATTTGCACACATGAGCCACCATGATATGGTTTTACCCTTAGCCACCTGATCTCAGGCACATGTTAGCATTGTGAAAAAGAGCCTTTTGTCTCCAAGGTCCCATTTTGAATGCAACATAAATTGGTAGCAAATAAAGTAAGTACCAAGCTGCTGTCTCTCACTGGCTTGTATAAAATTAATTGCATGCTGTCACATATTTTTAATGATGTGATATGAAAACTTCATGCTACCTGATCCTATTCTGTCAGCACTTGCGCCTGGTAGACCATGAAACCATTTCAAAATACTTTTTCATGGAGTTTAATGCCAGAAGAGACCAATAGAAGACCCACACTGACCTCCTCTGTGTCACAGGTGATTGCATTGCAGTTAGTTATCCTTGTACTGAGTTCAGCGCTCCAGGAGAGGCCAGATCTGCTCCATGCCAGACACAGCCTGTTCCAGTCAGCTCCAGCATGTCCACTGCAGGGCACAGCTGAGCCCAGCAACCAAGATGGTGGTGCCTTGGGGAGAACATACTTAGGAAAGAGCAAAGTGTTACTTGGCAGGGAAGGGTGAATGAAAAAATGTGAGAAAAAAGCCCTGAAGACAAAAAGGTGAATGGAATAGGAGGAGGAGGAGAAGGTGCTCTGGATGCTGAAGAGGACTCTACAACATTTGGAGAAGACCATATTTCTGCAGATTGTTCCCCTGAATCCCATAGAAGTCCATGGTCGAGCAGATATCCAAAGAACAACCCATGGAGGACCCCATGCAGGAGCAGGTTGTAACACCCATGAAGGAAGTTGCAACCTGTGGAGAGTCCATGGAATTGTGGGCTGTGGGAAGGAGCCCACACTGGGGCAGGTTTTCTGCTAGGAATGGTGAATCTGTGAGAGATCCACACTGAAGCAAGGGAAAAGTGTGAGGAGGATGAAGCAGCAGAGGGGAGCTGTTATGGACTGACAACAAATCTCACTTCCATCCCTCTGCACCACTCAGGGAAGAGGAATTATAGGAATCAGGAATGGTGAGCAAAGCTGAGCCTGGGAAAAGGAAAGGAAAATGGCTACAAGCTGTCTCTCAAAAAAACAAACAAACAAACAAACAAACCAACAACAAAACAAAACCACAAAGACAGTCAAAGTCACTCAGATACTATCTATATTAAACCAAATGTTTACAGAGATCAAATTTAGTTTTAAGTAATCCAAACAGTGTCCTTCCACCATCACCCCAGAAAGCTGTTTTGAGGTTTTCCTACCCTTATGAATAAGAAATTCTTAGGGTAAACTTGCCAAAAGTCAGCTTTCAGCTGCAAGGTACTGGAAGATTTTGCAAACGAGATGAACCAGATGCAAGGTTTGTTTTCTACCTGCCAGTGACTAGGTACAGGGTACTGGTTTGCCTCTCAATATTCTCTTTTTTTAAACCAAAAAGAGCCACTTTAAAACACTTAAGTTTACAGCAGAAGAGGTTTTCTCCCAGGTTCTTGATTACTTTGCAGCCCTTTCTGAGAATCTGAAGTATCACACATCCTGAGGACCTTCAACCATTATGGTCCTCATTAGTCTAGCAGGATCTTACTAATGCTGTGTTTACAGGCAAGAACAAGGTGCGTCAGCTTGTATTTCTGTACTCTTTTTCACATGTTCAGAAAATTGTACCAGTTGTATTTGACACAACATTGAGTAGAGTCATTTGCCGAAATGAGTCTCCAAACACTTGACTCTGCCGACATACTTGATTCTTATGTGATAGTTGCATTTGTCTTTGTTTAGTTATATTGCACAGAGTGACACTCAAAGTGTTACAAGTGTCTTGCATCTAGCATCTCTGTGGTGAGGTGAGGAGAAAGAAGTGTAAGGGGACTTTGTTTTGGTTGAGCTGCAAAAACATCTGCTAATATCCTGGAATAAGTAATAACTTTAAAAGCATAATTCTACAGCACATGGCATAACTTTATTCACTAAATTCAAGTGGGTGTGTGACTCCTATGTAAAATATTTGAGCTATTTCTATTATACAGAAAATGCCTATTTGCCTCAATTTGCACAACTTCTTTTCATTACTAAGCTGGTCCTAGCAGTGTTGAGAAGAGAGGGAAGGCACCTTGTAAAGAGGAAGGGAGGAAGGGCTCCTGCCTTCTCTTGGGGTGCACCAAGCACAGGGAGCTGAAGGTGGTGCTGAGTGGCACTTAGCCCCACGTGCTACCACTGTGTCTGCAGGCGATGCATGACTCACTCTCACAGGATCAGCAAGTGACTGCCAGAATTAGCATCCCTCCTGCAGTTTGAAAAAGAGCTGGGCCCTCTTTACTGTGACGGTTTATTTTATATACTGGGATCCCTTACAAAGTAATATTTTTATTTGCCACAGTAAATCACCCGTGAACAATTTCTATTTTTTTCAAGTGTAAAAGAAGCATTTTTTTTCACAGAGTTTGTACTTCCTCTCAAAATTCTGATAAGACTGTAAAATTTCTTGCACACAAATTAACTGAATCTTGTAAAAATGAGGAATGTTTCAGGCTGAGGTTTAAGTAGCACAGCTACTGAAAGAGCCGGATTTGCCTTATTTTGGTTTTTATTCCTCCTGGCTTACAGAACTGAAAACTCATGTTACAAGGAATAATCAAATAATAATTAAATATTTAAAAAAAAAAAAAAGGCAGCCAGGTTTGTACTAACAGGACAACCTTCATCTCAGTTCATTTTGATTTTTAGAATATTACTTACTATGTTACAGCAAAGAGCACTGTGGCTTTAAAAGCAGGTACTGTATGGATTTATTCAGGCAACAAAAAATCATGGCATGATTTTATCAGGATGATAAAAGAAATATGTTTACCTTACTCTGATGTAATTTCAGGATTACTTTAAAGCTAATTGAACCAACATAAGTATTTGCCCTTCACTTCTGTTTCACTCAGATACTGACTTTAATATCAATTATAGGAAAGTACTTTTTAGACAATTTCACAACATGAGCTATGGAGACCTGGTTTTAGGAGCATATGATCTCCTAACTAGCATTTCTGTATGAAATCACTCCTGTAACTGTTACCTTAAACTATTGAACACCATTTCCTGAAAATAGCCCAAAACTACACTCAGGCAGAAATTGGTGTTGCTACAGACACTTAGGAACGTGGCAGCTCATGGCCACAATGCACCCTGTGCTAATACAAAATTCTACTGGATTTTCATGCATAAAGTATCTATTCTGGCCAATTATTACTGTGATTGAATATTTTTGCAGGTTTTAGAGACTTGCAACAGAAACAAGCAAAGTCTAAAGAATATTCCTTACATTTAAACCCTTTTTAGAGTTTCCAGTCAGAAGAGCTCACAGTCCAGCTGTATTCAGAAAATATATCATAAACTGGGGAGGCAGAGGAGGAGGAGGAGGAGGGAAGAACGAGAAAAAGAAATAAAACAGAGATTGTGTCATAATTATTTTCTCTGTATCACTGGTAATTAATAAGCAGAATAGATTACTTCTACCTTCTGAAGCCAAGTGTTTGCTATTTAGTTCTTGACAATCTTGCATGTTTTTAATTAATTTTGTGTTTGGATTGGAAGAATCTTACCCCAAGAGTCAACTTTTCCCTTTTGCATTAGCAGTTTTTTAATGGTCTAGTGATAGTGCCAAGAAAGTTTGACAAAAATGATTATAACGTAACCTCAAATGGCCGAGTTCATTAGCCCTTCTGGCTGTGAAGTATTCTTTTCCACAGGCAACCTCTAACAACCAAGACACAGTGTATATGGAAAGATCTGGAAATATCAATTAGAAATACACTAAACAGATTTCAGTTTTTCTAATAAAATGCCATATTTGTTCCACTGGCAGAGACTATAGTTTCTGGTCCAAATTACCTTAATGGAATTCAATCAAAAGAATTTCCCATAGTCTGGTGTAAAATAGAATAAATGACCTAGAGTTATATAGAAATAATATTGTTTATTCTCCTTCCCTAAATTATTTGGAAATACTTGGTCGTCTATAAAAGGAGAAGATTGGCAACACTTCAGAGTGTTTCGGGCCACCTTTGTCTTATGCTTTTGCTTTGCAAGTTTAAAAACAAAACTATTTACTTGAGCATCCATAAACTTAACAAAGCTTTTATCTATTCTCAGTAATGCAGAAAAGAAAAGCTATTTTTCATAAAGCTGTATGTCCTAACTATGACAAGGTGATTCAAATCCAGAGCTCATAAGCAAAAATTGTGTTCACAAAGGCTGTTCTCTACTATGTCCATCTGATGAAACTAAAGGGATGAAAAAACATGCTCAACTTTTCCTGAGAAATAATCAAAAATAGGATGGGGGTTTCTTGCAGTCATTTTTCTCAAAGTAAATTTTTCCTTCTACTATTAAAAAGAAAGAGAAAAAAAAAAAAAAGAAGAAAAAAAGTGTGTGAAATGTATTTAACTTCAAACCCTTCCACAAAAAATGAGAAATTGGGAAATTTTGGATGAGACCATTACCTCATGGAAATCATCTTAACTCGTGTCATCTAGTGACTCTGTGCTGATTTTTACTGAGGACAGATTTGGCCCATGAGTATATCCGACACATTTTAGGCTTGTGTCATGCATAGTCTTGTCAGTGGTACATTGTATTGCATATAAATCTACTATTAATTACCCCGCATGGGGACTCAGAAACACAGTTTTATTTAGTCCAGTTGGTTCAAAGAATTTGATTACAACACACATAGCCTTAGATCGCCAGTGTTGGCTTTCTCCAGGGGGCAATCCTTTTCCCATATTAGATTTCCCAGCAAGTGGTCAGCAGGAAGTTGCAGATCGACCCTCTTCTGCACAAAGAAGGAGGCTGCGTCTGGCAAAGCCTTCTCTGTGAGCACTCCAAGACTTAGAGCTTACTCCTTCTCTCACTCCAAAATAGCCTGAATTTGGGGACCTTCCAGGGTTGCTAAAAAAACCATCTGTTTGGGAAATGGGAAAGCTTGGAAAAGGCTGAAGATCTATTTGCTACAACAGAGAAGGGCTGAAATGAGCTTTTGTAAATAGCTGACTAACTGATCTTTTGTTGGACTGGTCCTCTTGTTGCCAAGTCTGCATCACATTACTAATGCTGATTTGAGGTTTCTAAATCTTGGAAAGAGGAGTTTTCAGTTATTGCTAAAATGGAAAGTGTAGTAATTAACTGTGGAAACTTGTGGGCGTGAAATAAGTCCTCCTATGCATATTGCACACAATTTCTCTGATTTCTAATGCATGAAAAATTGTTTGAAGGCTTTAAAAATTATTATCATAGAAACATTGTCAAACAGAAAAAACTAGAGAACTTACTGGAAACTGCATTGAATGGTATTGACTAATTTTCACACTTGACTTTATTGTCACTGAATCTGTCCGGACATTTATGTCATTCTAATGCTGCATTGAGATGCTCTTTGGTTCTTAATGGAGCAAACTAATTGAAATTATTTTGTAAATCCAATGGAAAAAAAATCCTCATTGTGCTCGTCAGCTCTGTTGACTAAAAGTGAGTGTTGAGTGCCATATGAAAATAATGTCATAAGCAATCACACTGAGCCTCCAGATGTTTCTACAGAAAAGGATTTCCTTTTAGTTACATTTATAAGCTTTTTTTCAGATGCCTTAAATACCCTCAGACACCTAAAATAGCAGTACGTGTGAAAGCTGAGGTACCTGAATTCCTGCTGCAGACAGCTGGTCAGCTGCAAGTCTCTTGAGAGTCCACTGATACAAGAGGGTTATTGACTTTTATGGAAGCTTAGGTGCTTGAGGTGACAACAACAAAGCTTAGGTGTCTTTAACCTGGAGTTGAATCTTACATTTGAGAAGGAATTATTTGGAAATTTTTGTCAAAGAATAGTCACCAGTGGGATTTTTAATTCATTCTTCTCTCTGCACTTTTCTTGAATTTGCATGGTTGGAAAAATTACATCAGTTCAACACTAAGCATACTACAAACCAGACTGACTTTTCCAAAGGATCTTTTTAGCAGCTTCTTTAGTAAATATAGTAAACACTATTGCAGAAAAAAAAAATCAGCAACCACTGAGAGAAGCAATGTATCGTGGTCATTGTAAAAATATGTTGTATTATTTCTATGTTTGCAATAGTAAATGACACTTGCATTTTTGAATCTTTGAAGATCCCTGTCCTCCTCCCTGAAAGTTAGCAGATGCACATTCCTTTTAAGTCAATATTGTCATGTTTTCACATTCCAAGAGTCATGGCATGGGCATACATTGCCATGTCCTGTGACATTGGTTTGACAAGTTTAACAGTTTCAGTTGCATTTACTGGGGAACCTTTGAACAAATCATGGTACAAGAGAAGAAAAATTGAGCTAAGAAACATTCATTAGCATAGACGAATCCTAGGACCTCTGTGCTATGAAACAGTAGATAACAGTTTACGTAAAGTACTTAGGAAGATGGATCTAAGGGAGATTAGGGGAATGAACAACTTTCAACAGGGTAAAGCAGATGTAGATTACACCATAGATGTTAAATGGCACCAGTAATAAAGCCATTGAAACAAGCTGCTAAGGGAAAAGATGGGTTTGCTGTCCCTCAGGCTGGGCTTCCTCTCCCCTAAATGAAGCACCCAAGGTGTAATTGCAGGCTTTCCCAAAGTGCATTATTCAGTTGTCATGGATCAGCCAGCTAATTCTTTCCTAATGTATATAGAGTATACAGTCTAGAGTCATAGGACTTCCCCAAGTAGTATACCTCCTCTGTACACATCTGGACACAAGGCAGGTTGAGTTTGTCGTGACTGCGTCTGGGCTGTATGTTACACAGTGTCCCTTCTCCATGACTCAGTTTCTGCACAAACATCCTTCACTGTCGTGCCTTTCTGCCCCAAAAAGGCTTTGGAGCCATGCAGGTTTTTCTGCCCCAGCAGATCCTGCATGTAAAGTCAATCCAAGGAAACCTGAGACATTCACACAGACCTTCTCCCAGACACAGAAATCAAATTCATTCCTGGCTTTCAAAGCATGGTTTCTTTCTATCCCTTTGCTCTTTCCCAAAGGAATTGCAATCTCTGCCTCCTCACTGTTTGTCTCTGGCCCCTCACCACCTCATTAACCGACTGCTGCAGCCAGGCTATCTGTATTTTGAAATACACGAGTTCCTCACTTCTTCCACATCACTGGCTCCAGCGCATGGTCTCTGCTAAACCAAAGCTTTGGAATATCATAGGTTTCTGAGAGAATTAGGGCAAAAGAATAAAACAGACTAGTCTATATTCAAGTACACAACAGGGGAAAGATATTTCTTCCAAAGTCGAATTGTGGTCTCCAGTATACAGTCAGAAAAGAGAAGGATGCCAGAAAGCACTCTTTCAATCATCCAAGGACTCAGCCCAAAGTGCAGGACTACTGGCTCCTTTTCCAGATACAGACTGAGCGGAAACACACCAAGCTGAAAAGAAAGAAGTGAATTTGTAACTTAGAGGGGAAAATAGGGAGAGGCACTCATCATGCATAAACCTTATCTTCAAAAAACTGTGTTGGTAAGTTCAAAAACCTACTCCTCTCAAATGATAGTAGTTCACAAGTCTTTAGGAGCCTAATTAATTTTTGCTCGTTTCTGTATGAAAGTGAGCAATGTATAAATGTGATTTTTTTTTTAATGAAAGCATGGCACAGTTCTGCATACAACTTCATTTTGAGTGGTTACTAATCTATAGGGATAAATGCTTAAGTAGATACCTTATGAGTGAAATACATGTGTTTTCCCATGGAGAAATTGCCACAGAAATACTGAACAACTCAGCAGTTGGATTAGGACACAAGGAGCAGCAGGTCTACATTACAAAAAGAGAAGATATCACCTTTCAATAATATTTTCATAAAATCCCTTAATGTCTTCAACCAGAAGCTGGGAAAATAATACCAGAGATTTTCTACTGACATTTTTTAAGAGCAATTTAATTAGTTTTAGTTATGTTCATGCTCCTTTTGGATTTACTTTTTGAAAATATGGAAGGGATTGCATTTCATGTTCATGGAAAATTGATTTCAAAGTTACATTCGTAAGTAATTTCAAAAGCCAAATTTAAATGTAATGTTAGAAGGCAATGAAAGCCTGTGCATACTCGTGTAATCAGGGAACAGGACAAGTACCTTATGTCTTATCAGTACTGCCATGTAATCTAAACAGCATAATTTCAGTTTGTAAAGTTATGGTCCATCAATAGAAGAACATATTCAGGCAGCATTGTAGAACAGACGTGAATTACAGATAATTTAGAGAGAAATTGATCTGTTCACATAAAACAAAGCTACATTCTTTAGAAACAGTTAATCTTAAGAACTATTCATTCTCTCCTTTGGAGAATGGAATATGGTCTATCAAAACTGTGCTTTACATCTCCATAATATATAAATATCTAGAAACACTGAGTTAAATGTCAGCTAGAAGGAATCCCTCTTGCATTTAACTGAAATAGAAGCTTGATATGAACCCTTGTTTAAAACAGTTAATTTTTAATAAGACAAAACTTTAAATCTATACTGACCTCTCAGATTTAGGCAGGGGATTTCTGCAAATCCGAATGTTAGCTTAGTACCACAGTAATTTCTATTTGACATCAGACCAGGTCTTGTTTCTACTATTTTTGAAATCACAGACAAAACCACAGGCAACTGGATCTCTTCTAGGAAAAAATTGGATAAAAAGCAAAAAAAGTTTAATATTCTTCCACCCTTTAGTCACAAAACCAATATTATTTTTATTTCTGTTCTCCTCATTTTCTCTGTTCAATGGTTGTAGTACTTAGAAAGAAAAAAAAAAAAAGGAAATATATGTTTTTACTACCTAGATATAGTAGTGTCCTAAATACTCAGCATATTTTAATTGTATTGGAACTGTAAATAAAAAGGCAAGTAAAGCGGCATCTCTCTTTTCTTTTTTCAAGATGAAAAAGTAACTGTTTCAAAGACAGTGAGATTGGGAAGCATCCCTCATTAAACCAGTGATGAGCAAATTCTGAGACAGTCGGAGTTGAAATGTAGTTTACAGGGATACACTTGCAATTTTCTCCCCAAACATTTTTCATTGTAATATCTTTCCACATAATAAACACTATTTTTAATATAAAATATCCTAAAACTCTTTTTGCAACTAATTATCCTCATTGTAGTTTTCAGTCCCGTTAAAAAACTAAAATGCCTTATCTGACTACAAATGACTAAGTTAACTGTATTCAGTCTGTAAAAGAGAGAGCTAGGGAGGTGGGGGATGGAATAGAAGTCTCCAAAATTACTCTGGCTTAAGCATGGTGGATAGGGCTTGACTGTTCCTTCTTTTTTGCAATACAGGAAAAAAGTACAGGAGAGCAAAGAAAAGAAGAAGTGAGATTCAAAGGAAAAAAAAAGTCTGTCGCCAGACACCTGGCCATCAGAACTCCTTGCCAAAGGATGCTGTGGGTGCAAAGTTTATGGGCAGCTAAGGACAGTCTGAAGAAACAGCTGGAAAAGACATTCTCTGATGGTCACTGAAGCCCCAAAACCCACATATAAATCAGGAAATTCACAGAACCAAAAATAACTGAAGCCTAGGAGAGACTTATTCTGTACTTTTCTTACCCTCTCTTTGCACAGTTGGAGTCTGCTGCATACATACTGGGCTACCTATACAGTTACTGATTCTGTATGGGCCTGCTTATTTTCTCATACATGTCTATGAATAAAGTTGGTTCACTAATAAAGAGTGGCTTTAGTAATTTTCTCCACAAGGTGTTTAAAAATTATTTAGCATAGATTTTAAAAAATCTTGATTTCAAGGTATTAATTTGGATCTGAAATTTTATTTAAAGTGTGTTATGATTTGCAGAACTACAGCCCAGAAGTGTAAGATTTGCTGGTGCTGTATTTTATGTTTTTTGAATGGATGGATGAATGCATGAGTGAATAAATCAGTTTACATTAACTATTTCTTTAAATCTAACCAGTTCAAGAAGCAAATTTTACAAAATTAAGCAGAATAATCCTATGCTTTAAATAGAGTCTGAAGTTCAGATTTTTATAGGTCTTTTTTTTTCATTTATCCTTTGAACCAAGAAATCCCACAGAAATTTTAATCCATATCACTTAGTGCAAATCACAAATAAACTGCTTAATATTTGAAACTGAAAAACTGACCTCCAAACAATCTCCAATATTCATAACATCTGAGCTATTATCTTCAATTAATATCACCAGATACATATAGATAATAATACTTTACACTTTGTAAAGTTTAAATATGGTCATTCCCAAATATCTGTACCTAACTTTCCATTAATTTTCTATGTTGGATCACATGGCTCAATCACATATGAAGACCTGTAGGGTATCCAAATAAGGAACAGTCCTTTCAACCTCTCTCAAGCTGTTACTGTCCACACTGACTATTAACTTTAAAAGTTGGTGACATATGTCCACCTGGTGTTTCCATTGCTGGTCTTAAAGCACACTGAAGTAAAGTTGCTTTGTTTTGATACCTAACTATTTAAATCTCACTGAGACTATGGGCCTGATTAACTGGCCAAGCAATGTCAAGCTGACATGATTATAAATAGCTTCAGACCAATGATATAAACACTGAAGAATATTTAGCTCCATCTCAAAAAAGAAGCTAATTTCCTCAGGGTAAATCAGAGCTAAATTTGTCAAGTGGTCAGATTCCTTCTTTTCAAATCACACCTTCCTTTTCTTGCTTTTCAAATGCACAGGCTGCTCATATGTATCTGCCACAATGCAATTTACTGCACCTTTGTGCCTTGCACCCCAGGTTTGTTTTATAGTTTCTGTAGCCTAGACTGGGTGACATAGACTCTTGGAAAGAGCCAACATTTCTTTGTTGTTCGGGTTTGTATATCTTTGAATGAATGCATACTTTATACAATAATGATCCAGGTATAAATTATGTGCTTATTAGCAGATCTGCATGTAGATCTGCATGACCCAGATTGTCTTTACATTTATTAGATACTATGCTATAGTCACTGGGTTTGTATCATTACTACAGACTTTCCACATCTCCAAATAATAAATTATAGTGTGTACTATCCCCTTGCTATACATGGTTCTTGAAATATATATTTACTACCTATTGGATTTGACAATTACAATGAAGTGTTAGGTTATAAAAGAACAGCCCCAAACCAGGACCTGGACAGTATTTAGTGACCTGAATCCCAAACAACTGTCATAAAACCCTTTACTCAAGTAGCAATTCTACTAACTATCCCAGCTCTTTAGATGTGAACACTTGATAGCTCTTCCTCCCTTTGGCAGTGAGTACTTGGCTCATACCCATGCTCTGATCTGTCTAAGGATGAGCAGCCTAGAACTTACTTCCTTAGCCAGTCAGTAGTCAAAGACAAGGCCTGCTTTTTAATAAGTGGAGCCTCCTTTCACGTAAGTGGGGCCTCATCTGATAGGGACAGACCCTTAAAATTCAGTGAGGAACTTTGTTTTGCAATAGAACTCCTGGAGGAGAAGATTGGAGGATGTGAAATAACTACCTTTTGGCTTCGTAATTAGAGTATCCATAAAAGAAAAACTCTGTGTTTACCTGATGGGATTCAGGTCCCCATGCCTTAAGCCATGAGGTTGACAAAGCACTATCAGGGTTGTTCCTGTAAAAACCACTGCACTCTGAAGACCAGATGGCTGATGAAGGACTGTTTAAACCCATGATTGCAGCAGTTTCTTTTGAGAAGATATGTGGGTTTCTGGTCCTTGATCCCATTGGTCTTTTAGCCCTATATTTCAAAGTTGCCTAATATAAGATGCATTAAAAGCCTTAAATTCTAAAACCAGGATCTAGCTTACCTTTCCAGATTCAATGCTCCAGGCTGTGTTGTGTCTTTTTAGCCCAATCAGTCTTGAACTACCTTCTAAATAATTCAAGTTGAGGAAAATGTTTGAGGTGTCTGAAATCTCTCTTTTCCAAGTTCATAGTGACTGTGGGAGAATGTCACAAATGCACAGAGCTTAAAAGGGTCAGTGTCACTCTTCTTGATGAGTCTCTTGAAGCCTTCCCCATGTTCTTTCTGTTTCCATTCCCTCTTTCCTCTGGAATCAGCTTCCTAGAGGAAGAAGGGAGACCTACTTTTCTGGGGCTGGTGTGTAGTGGCGGTCCAGTTCTCCATCTCCATGTCGCCAGCAGGCATCAGCACCTCCCTGCAGCCCTCAGCAAGATACTTGATCCAGATTTGACCATATTATCAGTGCCTGGGTTTTCCACTGGATGGTTTCAGAAAGTACTCTACTGAAGATGGTGATGCATTAAATGTCTCTAGCACTCCATCTAGAGCTGAGCCTTCCCTGATGGGCATTACTTTGCATTTAAAGTTTTGTTGTATGTTCACTGAAGTTGTGCACAGAACCAAAACAGACCTAACTTTCTGGGACTAATTTTTAGATTTAAATCATGTTTTGCCCATAAGAGTCTTGAAACAGACTTTTAACCACATTGAGTGGTTTCCCTCATGGACTAACGAAAGAGAGCCAGACAAAACTTTGGGTCTCATACTAAGATTGAAGATGTGTTTTGGTTTCAGTCTAATCCCAGATGAGTAAGAACTCAGAGGACAGAAACCAGAACCATGCAACTGGAGCCATCACAAGAAATCTCAGCTGAGGAACTAAGTACAGTCATAAACCCTACTGGCCACAAATGACCTTTCTCAGACCTGCTGCACGGTGGCTGCTGAGCCACTTATCCACATGATATAGTGTGAGCAGGTGCAAGCTGGCTTTAGCTTACCTTGCAAATATTTGGCTGTTGTTAGCACTGTAGTGAAACCACAAGGCAAGCTATACTGTCTCTGCAACCATAGTCTTATTGCATTAGGGTCAGTGATGACTTGTGCCACACCAACAGATCATTTGGTTTAAGCTGATTATACTGTAATACATGGCTGTAAATATGTATTACCCTAAGAAATACCATTCAAAAAGGTACAGTCGCTTAAACATAGTCGGAAGGCAGAATCCATCTTTCCTTTAGCAATATCTTCCAATGGTCAGCTGATCTCTATCTTCAACCTGAAGTGGCAAAGCATAATTGTTCATATGTACACAGCTTCTTATTAATGATAGCAGAATCTAGCAGAAACTACTGTAGTGTGCTTTCAAGGAATTATGAAGAAGTATAAACTTCAAGGGCCACATTCCACTTATGATCTTCACTTATGATGTGTAAAAATAATAAAAAATATGTATCTTTGAGCCAAATGTCACGTGTGATGTTTAATATCTTGTTGATACTTGTTATTTCCTCATTTTCTTCAGGAAGAATAACTGGGGAATACTTAGACTAAATCCTCCAGAGCCTGCTGTAAAACAAGTCAAATGTATTTAGGATGATATATGTTCTAAGGAGTACATAATCTATTAGTTAAGCATTGCAGTTTCTTATGCCAAATGATCTTTGATATTCCTGCACAAGCAATTAATTGCTAAGTGTTTTATAAATATTGAAACAGTCATTTATGGAAATAATATCTATGATTACCCTCTCTTAAGGAGCCTAACTATATGGGCTAATTAAAATACTTCCAAATCACTTCTTTGGAAGGGGAAAATATTGTATGAACTGACATCGAGATCAAATGTGGAAGAACTTTTTTACAAAGAAAACAAACCAATCATTTTAATAATTGAACAGGGAAGGAGCAGACCTAAGTGTCCAGTCTGCTTGGGAAATTAACAGACAATTGTGCTGTGCTCATCACAAGTTGTGGTGTTAGGAGGGGGAAATATGCCTATGAAGACTTGTCCCGTTATGAGCTACCTTGCTTGTGCAAGAAGGGGTGCTGCATGTAGATCTAGCTAAGGAAACACAGAAACTTTTTGCCTCCCAAAAATATATTCTGCATGTACCAAGAAAATACCAGCTATGGTTCAGTGAGAAGTTAAGTCTCCTAGAGGAAAACCATAATATTACTTCTGCTTGCCCTAACTCATCACCCTGTTCGACACACTGAGTCAGATCCCCAGTTTGCATAAATCAGAGAAAGTCGATAAATCTCTATTGATTTGCACAGGCTTATTTTCTAACCCAGTGGTATTTCAGACCATATAATTCTGATTTAAAATGGAGCACAATCCGTTACATATTCCTAAAAGAAAAAGAAGGCAAGGCAATACAATAAATCAGAGTAAACTGAAATATGTGTAACCACATAACTACACTAGCCAAAAGCAACACTTCATTATTGCAGTTGGGGTTACATTTATTAAGTTTGCTCTTTTTCCTGTTTCTTTTAAAACTTTGCAATGGTATGACAATAAGACCCTGTGGGAGACTCAGGCGTGCAAAAAACACAGGCCTTTCCACATGTCCCAGGCTAGAACACAACATATTTTGATACAAAATCCCCAGCTGCAAAATCTAATCTGAGGGAAGTAGAGCTAAGACTTCTGATTTTTTCCCCTTTGTGTTTCTTTCTGTCAATACAAATCCAGAACTATGAAAGATTTTAATGCTTTGAAATACCTACAGCTGTGTGTAATTAGTCCATTCTGCTTTAATATATTCTCTTTTCTGAGTTCCAACTTCTTGATATTCAAGTTAAAGTGACATTCAAGTTAAAGTGACATTGTTGACAAATATGAGTTTCACTGAGAAACGATGGTTAAAATGAACATATGAAATTATTGGAATTCCAAAATATGAATCAGGAAAGAATGACTGAATAATAGTAGGGGAACTATTTACCAACTGGAAGGCAAAAGTTGTCAGTTTTCCTCAAGCTATATTGTCTGCCTGTTGCTTTTTAATATGTTTGACCCAAAAATGCAATCATTAAGCTGTTAAAATTGTAGTTCAACTAAAATCTGCTTGGTTCACAGAGGAAACCTGTAGATATTCAGTAAAATAGAAAATTAGCCTGGGGTGACTTTTATCTGCTATGGTGAGCCTGTATAAAAACTCACACTACAAATAATTGAATAATTTCATATTGTGAGGGTCTGAATTCCTGAGGCTAAATGGAATAGGGCACACTATACTAAGCAAGAAATTGTATCAGGCCGAGGCTCTGCTGGTAGCATTTTGAAAGATGAAGGAAAAAAACAAATGGAACAAATTATCTAATAAAAGAAACTTTAGAGCAGAGCAATAGAGAATGGTATCAAACTGAGATACCTGATGACATTTATCCAAGATCCCTGGAAAAGGCCTCATATGTGGAACTGTTGAACTAGTAACTGCAGCATGTAACCTTTAGCTTAAATCAACCAGAAGGATCAAAGCAGCAACAAAGTGACAACAATTCTTGAAAAAACTTCATGTATTATCCCGGAAACTATGAGCCAGACAGGTGGCTAAGTTAGGTTACCTAGTAAAAAAACCACAAACCAATAAATAACAGAAATACTAGATAAATACAACCTATTCAGTCTTTAACCTTTTGAAGAAACTAATACCTCATAGGACATCTTTGAAGAAGCCAAGAACAAAATTCTGTTGGTAAACCCCTTTGGTTCATCATGAAATTATCTGTGAAGACGCTCATTAAAGATGTGCTGTTGCCTTTGGATAAGAACTAAAGTGGGGCCAAAATGGAGAAATAGGTTGGGTACAAGGCATTTCACAGTGCAGGCCGATCTGCAGACATATCCCTGAGGATACTGCTTATGGGCATAGTGAGGTGAAAATACTGCTGGTGAGACACGACTGAGAGAGTTAAAGCTGAAGTATTTTGCAAAGCACTGAAAAATGCACAATAATATTGCAGATCTGAATGATACATGGCAGATGAAGTTCACTGTTGATGTACATGGAGTCATGAACAAAGGGGAAAATTCCCCTCAGACTACATACACATTAATGTACTCTTATTTAACAGCTCTAATCAGCAAAAGTATCTTTTAGGCACCACCAACAGCCCTCTGAACATGTTGGCTCAGAAGTGATCAGAAAGGTAAAAAGAGGAGCAGAATTACTGGGGAGGAATTGGAAAATAAAGCAGAGGACACCAGTACATCACTCTACATATCCATGGTCTGGCTGACCTCTGAGTAATGCATGCTGTTTTAATCATCCACTTTTGAAAGGGATCTAACAGAAAAGATTAAAGAAATGGTTACAGAAATTATCTGAGGAATAAAGCAACTCCTTTTCAAAGAGATATAGCACAGATTAGCACTCAGACTGGAAAAGCAACCACCTGGGGCAAAGGAGGAGTGTAATGCTGTATACAGTCATGAAGCGGATGAAGAGAGGGGACTGGGGAATGATGATTCATTATTTCTCATGGTCACATCTGGCCCAGTGATTGTTCATGGAAATTATTGTGTAGCAAAAGAAAAGAGGAACAAAAGGAATGGAAAGAACTCTGAGGGGGCTATTATTTAGTCTTGTCCCAGATTTTTTCTCTTTTCCTGATGCAGTCAGTCTTTCAGGCTAGACTGACCCTTGGTGTGATCCAAGCTGGCAGTCCTTATGGACATGTGTTCCATGTGCCTCAGAAATTCAGAGAACTAACTATATATAGCAATAAAGAAGAATATGCAAATCTGCATTCAGAAAAGACTGGAAATAAACAGGTTAAATTCTACTGCAGCTCTCATTTTTATACAAAACTCTTTCCCCTCACAGAATTATTTATTCAACAGTACAGTTCGTTACATTGCTTTCTTCATAATTGTACATGTGAATGTAATTTTCACCCTCAATGCATTTCTAATGTAATTTTTCCTAATGAATATGATTGTGTATTTGATTAATAATGTTTTACCATCTCTCTTAAGAATTGTGTCAAGATCATTAAAATACCAAAATGGAAAACTACAATTCGATTGTCTTTTGTCTTCTGTCCTAAAAATGAAATATCCATTGCACTACATAATCATTTCCACAAAATAAATTTACTATATTTTATATTCCCACAGTACTACTACTACAATCTAGAATTCTATTATTTCAGGTAATGTCATGCATTCTTCAAACTGCAAAGTATTGTCACATTTTGCAGTTATATCACATTGCTCTCTGCCAAAGCACTTTTTTAACATGAGCCAAAACTATTCCTATCACTAAAAAGGATCGCTAGTGGACTATATATCTTAAGACAAGTTAATGTCAAGAGTCACCATTTTCAATGACATGTCCAAAAGGCACTTGTGTGGTTTACAGTGCCTCCAACTAAAAACATTGGTCTCAGTCAGTGAGACCAAGCTGTTCCAAGGGATTTATCCTGAATATCTTATATATAAGAATTATAATAATTCAATTGCTCCAGTAGACACAACCACATACCCGGTGCTAGGCTACAGAATCCCACTAACAATTTTGAAATTTGAAAAATTACTTAATTTGCATTACAGTATGCTTTCAGGTACAACAATAAGCAAATAGAGTAACTCAGAAATATCCTGGGACTAGCTGTCATCTTGCAACATATTCAAGCATAAGCTCAATTTTAATCATGCAGATAATCCCTTCTAAAAAAAAGACAATGGATGTATTTAATAGTGTATTCATGCTTGCATGCTTCAATGCTTTGGAACATCATCAAGATAACAGTTAGTACTACGATGTAAAAGGTTTGGATTTAAGTCAGTAAGAAACTTAATTGTTGGGCACAAACTTAAACTGTACTGTTTTACCTCCAAATTACATTATGCATTCCAACTAAAAATTAGAAAAGTGAGGAAAACCGTGATGGGGCTGTAGATCTGCATTATTTTCTTAAGCATGTCAATGGACCTGCTATTCTGTTAATCCCTGCAAGGAGACATGCAAACTGACAACTAATTAAGTTAAGGCAACTAATACTAGAAGTGGAAAATATTTTCCACATTTTTGAAATTAGGTAGAATAATACAGTCAACATTTCTCTTCTCTAAATATCTCAGCAGAACTCCTGCTGTAGGACATGATAATCTGGTCACATAGTTCATTTTCACCACCGTCTCTTAATTAAATGCCCATAATAATGGTCAAAGCAAGTAAGAGTAGAATTTATTCATTACTAGACAAAAGCATAGCTAGAGGTGTTGTGCCTGATGGCATATAATACATAAGCTTAGCTTTTCTCAGTTTTGTTTCCCTTTGTCATTTTCAGTATTAAAGAACAACAAAATACAATAATGTGTTCTTTCTTCTTAGCACTTTCATTGCAGGAAAAGAACAATTTCTGAATAACATTTCCAAGTCAACTTGCCTCAGAAAAGAAAGAAATAAAAAGTCTTGAATCAATGAGGTTATAAAAGTAAATTTAATCCATTCTTAATGGCCCATGGACATGGTTCACCAAGGTTCCTGCCAGTAATTTTCTGCTGTTCCTTTGGAAAAAAAAGTAATTAATGAAACAAGTTGAAGCTTGTTGTGTAATCCTCTCTTGAAAGTTGTATTCGTACATTTTTCAATAAGAATCAGCAGCTGATTAAAAACATACGTGTCTGAATGCTTAGAGCTGTTGGAACAGAACCTGCTGCTTAATATTAGGTTTATTAATACTGCATTAGACTTGTTTTTGTTTTTGTTTTTTTCTTTTTCTTTTTTTTTTCTCTCTTGCTCGTGGTAGAATGAGATTTGCTTTCAGCAAAGACATTCTTGAATGAATTAAAGTTCTTTAGATAGAAAACATGTATCAGTGAAACCTATTTAATGTAATTACAAACAGAGAGTTTACATCTAGTTTGGATCCAAGTTTTCAGAGAACAGAAATCTCTCTCCTGAGAGACAGGGCCATGAATCTTTTGATCCAAGGAAACAACCAAAGACACCACTTCACTTGCAAGTGTGTTGGTTGAGAAGTCACAGTAGCTCAGTGCATGCACCCCACCTCTGCTGCCCATGTGGCTTAGTCTCCCCTCCCAGGCCACCCACAGCAATGTGGGAAGTAGCACCAACTCTACTTCCTCCACTCCTGGGGAGGAGGAGACACACCTGGATATGCAGGCAAGAACTGAGTGCAAAGCTGAGACCTGTGCTGCTGACATCTCCGCTACTCAAGCTGTTGCTGGCTAAACCAGGCCTTGGCATTCCCCTCTGAACTGCCACAATTAAAAGAAAAGCAACACCTGCTTGGATTTTCTGAAGGAAGAGTGACATTACCTACGCACAGGAGACAAGCATAGTCCCCTGATTCAAAATGAACAGACCTGTCATGAGCACCTCCGAGTCATATATTTAAACCTTGGTCTAGAGGAAGAATTTAATATATGCAGGATCTGAGTTCCTGTATGTTTGTAATCTAATATTGTCATTAAGGCCCTTGGGAGCCAGTGAGCTGTGCTAGTGGTTCTACTGGGAGGCTGAGCTATGTACATCTTGTTCTCTTGTTAAATGAAAGAAATGCAATGCCAGCAAAAAGAGGGATTATTTCGGTAAAGTTTTCCCTTGAACTCCACTGCCTTGAACATCCTTAAAAGGAGAAGGCTGATGCTGACGGAGCATGACAGTAACATTTTAAAGGGACAGAAATGCAAATCCAGGTTGAGGCTTAACACATATGACTCAAATTGACTTTTTTCCAGCTTTTCTGGTGCTAGAAGCTATGTGTTTCTAGCACCAGCTACCTTGTCAAAGGCTTCTGCAAGATTCTTTTCTCTGATTCATTCAGCTTTCTTCTTAGAAGGATTCCGGTCTTGATTTCCACTCTGCACTGTTTTATTTTACATGAAAGACCTGGTGGGGGAAAAAAAGTCAGAAATCCCTTCCAAAGTGCTTGTCAGAGTTCTGTATATTCCAGCTATATTCCAGATTCATATATTCCAGAAGATTCATATATTCCATTAAATCTGGTACTGAGAGTTTCTGGAAATAAAAAAGCCAGAAACTCAGCAGGTATTCTTCCCCCTGCCCCCCTACTCCTCAGCACCTACTCAGTCTGCATTAGTAATCAATTTTTTTCTTCTTCCCATGGCTTAAACATAAGTGCCATGGATACATAAGCCTCTCTGTCCATGCTGTAATAAGCGGTAGCACAATATTGACTAGAAGACGTGTAGAATTGATTTAGGGCTCAGTTTTGCAGCTGCTCAAGTTTGGAATTACCACTGCCTTCAAGAGGAATTCTCAAGAGGGAGTGGCTACAAATTCAGGCCCAAAGAAAGCAGTAGCACATCGACAGCTCACCCGTCCAGCCAGACTCTCCCTCCTTTCCACGACCTGACCTGACCCAGCTCAGGGGATCCAGGCAGTAAAATCCAATGTTGACTGGAAAGTGATTTACTGGAGATGGAGTTTGCCAGCCATTTCCCTATGCCACCAGCATCGCCACAGTCTGTAAGGACAGGACCAAAGACTGGGAAGAGACTGCTGGACAAAATAATAATGGAATAAACTTTCATTACAACTTTGGTAATTATGAGGCATTAGAAATTCAGATCATGTCCTTTTTCTCTCTCCCATCTCCAGTCATTTCTCCAGTTTGCCTCTTTCTGCAGCTGTTCTATAACCCAGTTTGGAGCAAACATTGAGATTCTGGAATGTACAAATTTAAAAGGATATCAAATATAAGACTAATTAGAAAAGCCACAACATGCACTGAGAATTCATACAGATTGACCCCTTTAAGTGTTTTAATCCATATATTGCAAACATGCTGTGCTAGTTTCAGAGCTTGGACACACAGGAATTCATGTCAGAAAAAGCTCTACATTTTTGCTGAGTTTAGATTCTCTTATGACCCCGGAGCTGACACTGGTAACAGATAGGACCATCATAATTCATACAAAGCATTAGAAGATTTGGTGTGCACTATTTTGGGCTGACAAAACTGACTTAGGTTTTGGGGTTTTTTTAAAGGGGAATAGAGCTCTCTAATGAGACTCAGGGCTGTGTTTCAAGCATGCCATGTTGAGGTGTGTTACGGACAGTGATGATAAGACTGGACTTGTTTCAGGAGATCTGGTGCAAAACTTCAGTCCAGAGATTTGCTCACCATCTTCCACAAAAACCAGAAGTTCCAGGCTTCTGTAATTCTCTGTGTTTATCTCCGTGCTGAAAGCTGCAACTTAACTCCCTGCAAGCCCATCCTCTCTAAAGTGTATGAAGACGTCCTCAAATATTTCAATCCTGATTTTCTTTTCTTTGCTGTACACCTTAGTAGAAATAAAGAGTGTTAAAGAGCACTGTTCTAAAGCAGAAAGTCCTCCATAAACCCAGCATTACTGTCTACTCTGGACCACTTAATGAAGATATTATGATTTCTGCCAGTATGATCACTGTTAATAGAACCCTGTGATAGGAGAGTTCATATTTAGCAAGACTGTACATATAATTGGTCTACCTTGTTTTGTGACACAGATCTTCAAGGGGCAGAAGCAGAAGAAATGTCTTGCAGGGAAAATATCCCCAGTTATTGCAGCAAGACAGATATAATAATGACAAAATAAACACATAGTTGGAAAATGTAGCAGATTTAATCTCAGTTTCAAAATGTTTGTGGGTTTTTTTCTAGCTGGTTTAGAGTACCTTTTTTTGGCAAATATTTCTGTGCTCAAATTTCACCTTATCAGTTGTGAATAAACTGTATGTAATTCTTTTCGCTTCCACCTGAACTGTGCTATTGGTCACTCAAAATCCACAGAGCTTCACAGATTTACATCTGTTGAGAACTGAGCAGATTGTTTAGTTTGTGTTTCCTGACAGATGGCCTAAAATCCCTTTTTTAATAAATAAACTACTTCAATTTCTACCTGGAACTGATTTATTTTTCTCATGAAATAAATTTGATTTTTAGATTAGTCAATGCTTGCTCATAGGCTTAACTTCATGAACATTCATACAAATATTTTTATGAAAGTTCTTCAAAAGCAAAGATGTTTATATCAAAGGCTGGTCAAAGTGGAGATTTCCGTAGTAGCTTTTCAACCAACCATAAGTAACGTTCTTATTGTACACAAATTTCAACCCCCTCTGCACTCAGCCGGAGTCTTTCCATGGACTTCAGGAGAAACTAAAATGGATTATTATGAGTCTAGTCAAAACGAATGCTGCAAAATCTTGAGAAATCATGCAAGATTTTCTTAATGGCTTTTCTCTAAGTCTTTACCTCCTTGATCTCTAGGTTTTCATATCCCATGTACGTACCTTAATTGCCAGTGAGTAACAGCTCACTTCTAAGGTAGCTGTTGCTCTTTTGCATTGAATAATTCTGTATCCAAATATGAGAATACGAATTTGCCCTGTTGTAGCCACTCCAGCAGAATTGGGTCTTTCATGCTATTAATGGAGCAGGAAAAGTGAGAAGCTCCCAGAAAGGCCTCCATCACCACAGGCATCCATCTGCAGCCTCCAGGTGCTTGCTTTCCACAGTGCCTCCAGGCTTCCCTTACCTCCCCTCCTGCCTGCTGATTCACGCCAGCCCTGTGAAATGACTCCAAGCTGCCTCTTTCCTGCTTTAAGCAATGGCACTTCACTAACATCAGAGACAGAAGTTCTGTGCGAAGCAGGTCTCTGAAGCCTGTGTGAGGTTCCTACAGGCAGTACAACGCCTGTCCCCAGGCACAGAGCTGTAGTCGTACCACTCTGACAACACCTTACTGTAAATGCATATGTCCCTTCCCTTGTGTGGGTGACAGCAGAGAAGCTGGGATGAATCCAGATTATACTCTTTTTTTGGCCATTTTTTGAGTATTGACTTGTCACCTGAAATTGTGATCAGTGCCAGCTGTCATCCTGTGCAATGCAGCAAGAATTTCCTCCCATCCAGCCAAATGATGTATGTCAATATGTTTTTACAACCGTCTGCTTCACATTAAATATTCAGACAGGTGTAAAACTGAAAGGAATGAATAAAGACAACAACACACTGTACTTCTAGGCCTTAATATGTCTCTTTAATTGAACAAAGAATGCAAGACAGCACTGTTTTACTGTCACAATTATTTACTCTTATTTACACAGGCTAACTGTAATTAAATTATGTCTGTTTTGAAACACATCTTTTTTCTGTAGCAGGCCTTAATTAAATTTAATGCTACATTTTAATTTAAAACTGCTTTAATGTAATAGAAAACAATTTGGAACGACAAATAAAGGGCTAATGTGCAGATATGATTCATTTGCTCATAAATCAGTTAATCTTTTTTAATGGAACTCCTTTAAATAATGCCTTTTTTCAATCAGCTATGTTCCTGCTCTTTATACTCCTGTTGTTAAGGAACCAGCATTGTACCAATGACGCATCAATACTGGCAGGAAGCACATCTTAAGTGTATTTTGTGACTCATTTCAATTTGCTCTTTGGTGCATTCACAGTTTGCTCATTAACATCAGCATTGGTGGCTAATGGATACTCAGTAGGAAGTTGGGATTTTTATGAATAGTTAATGGAGCAACAGAACTGAAAGCAAGGAAGGATTTCACTGGTGACAAAGTGGGCTTCTGCCTGGACAGCAGGCCATGACCCAGGGGATGGACACCCCTGCCTCCCGTGCAGGAACCCCACCAAGGCTGTTATCTGCTGTAGCACCTACGCTGCCCACCGCTTGCCTGCACACAGCTCATGTGCATCGGCAACAGAGAAAGGGGAGTGATCTCTACGCTGAGGGAAAATAATATCTTTATACTCTGATCCTTGCCATCACTCCACAATTCAGCTTTCTGAATACCATGGTTGTTACAAACCTGAATATAGAACACACTTGTCTGAGCAATTTTGCCATACTTCACTTGGGTCATTTTTTTCTTGGCTTTTGGTCTTACTTTTTCTTTGGTTTTGTTATGTTACCCATTCAACACAGAAACTACTAATCATTTTTTGCCCAGGTCTTCTGGCTCTGTTGGAGAAAAAGAAAATAAATAATAATAATAATCTGAAAGTGTAGCTCACTCTTTGTTAAAAATTCCTGTTATGTGAACTGGTCACAGTGCTCAGCCATGAATGAGTCAGGCTTCTGACAGATACTAACTCTTGAAAAGCCTCTTAAAAGCAAACATCTTCTATCTGTGTTTGTCTTCAGTTAAAGTCCCAAAAAGCATCCACAGTCTGTTTGTGTGAACTAATGCTATGTGTATGATGATTTCCCTTACTCAAAACACTTCATTAGGGCATCCCACAACCAAGTTACATGTCCATAGGCTCGGCCTCCTGCAGAGCATGAAGTACACGCAAAACACACATAAAATGTAGTGAAGGACACAAGAAGAAGCCTGAACTAGGAATGGGAAATGTCAAAGGCAAGCTCAGGAATCCTCTAAAGTGTCCCTTTGTGCACATCAAGAACTATACACAACAGGTCAGCAAATTTTAAAGCATTCTCAAGAGAAGTAGAGGTTTACATTACTGTTAGTATAATTGATTTCATCATACCAGGAGCAATAACAAAGTCAGTATGTACTTCAGGGTGCACAATGATCTTTATTATGCTCTCATATGGTTTTCCTAGCCTCAAGTTGTTTCCCCAGCTTTAAAAACAGTGATGTCACCACAGAGAGCAAAAAGGAGTGCATTATACTAGGTAGTAAGAGAAAAAAAACACTGAAGTCAAAAAGCAGAGGATGGGCCAAGTGCACAAAAGGTATGTATACAAGAACTGATCTTCTGAATATTCCACCATTTGACACACGTAATATTCATTCCAAAACAGTTGCATGGTCATTTAAAAGCAAAAAAGCAGATGCTGAAACCAATGGTAAGAAACAGTCAGGTACCACTGATAAAATCAAAATATTCCATCTCTTGTTTGATTCATTCCTTATACACACACGTAAAGAAAATAATGCTTCTGATCATATGTGTAGTGTAACTGACCTGGTACAGAAATGAAAGCACTGGAAGAATAAGGACACAACAGTTCAAAAAATATTTAGCTAAACTAGTATCATGACTTGATACAATTTACCCTGAAGTACTTAAAGAACAATATAAAGTAATTATGAAACTGTTGGATGCTACTGTGAAATCACAGAGGACAAATAGAATCCCAAACACTAAAGGAAAATGAGTGCAATATTTATTCTTATGTGGAAAAGGCAAACTCAGGATAATAAGTGCAGTCGTTGTACTAGAATGTGCTAGAAACTCTTTGAAAGCCCCAAGAGAGTGACAAGATAATGAAATGGCCAACATGGATATCCGAGGAACAAGTTGTACCAACCTGATCTTTTCTTGACAGGATAAGTAGCCAGGATGCCAGCTATAACCCTACTGCAATAAAGTCTGGACATCATTCTATGTGACATATAAATAACTTGGGGAAATTCTGGCTAGGTAAAATCACTATAAAGGAGTACAGCTTGTCCTAGGTCAAGCTCAAAGAACATATATTAGTAACATGTTATGAAATTGGACGTGCAAATGAAGTAGTGTCCTAGAGGAGTCCACTATAAATTCATTAAGAAATCATTTCAATTAGATGCTGAAACAGAAGTTGTTTGTGCAATTATCATATAAATGTGCACATCAAAGCACCTTAGGAGGGCCTGCATGTATGGTGGTCAACAAGAGTGGAATCCAAAGAGCCTCTGACCCTATGATTAAAGTGTATATCCTCTGCGAGGTGGACAAAAAAAGTGAGTGAAAGAAGCCTAATGACCAAAGTTAAATGCTTGTGTAATGAACAGGTAATAATGGCTGCAAGGGATGTTTATGTTTGCATTGGGTTTGCATGGCAAGGTTTTGGTAGTGGGAGTGTTAAAAATCCCTTACTTTTGTATAGTGTTAAGAAAATACTAGTCATACATCTACTGGGAGATAGTTTAAGTGAATCTAGTTTAAGTGAATCTAGTTCTGTTTCAGATTGGCAAGATAAGGTCTACCTCCATCACTATGATTTTGTCAGCCCTCAGGCTTCATTGATACGGTAACCTTTGTTCCTCATTCACTTTCTCCCCTTGTCGTTTCTAGACTTGCCTGCACTGAGGGACAATTTGCCATAGGATTGTCCAGTTACTAGAAACCTAGTGGAACATTCATATGTTGTTCTTTTTGTCAGATTCAAACGCAGAGGAACTTAGTAAATAAACATAGCGTTAGCAGATCGTCAGCTATCTTTTTTTTTCTGCCTTCTTCCTTCAGTATCACGGGTTATGTTACAACACATTTTCCACAGCTCCTGTTTCCCCTGTCACCTTGCTTTATAATGTTCAGCTCTGTACACGTGTCTTGGCAGCACATGTCCAAAGCTGAAGCAGGGGATCAATCTGCGAAGCTTTGGAAAAAGTCCATTTGGGACCAATACTATCTCTTAAAAAGGAGGTGGGCTGGGGAAGAAGAATGAAAGGAAGTTGTCCCCAAACACCTCAAGCTTGAGGGACGAGAGAGGACAATTAATGTCACAGTTGCTATGGAGAATCATGCAGAGGGGTTGAGTTATGGCTCTCACTTGCCCTGTCACTAGTACTCAAACTCCCTCTTTATCTCTCTAATCAGCATCTCTAATCACCACACAAGCAAACAAAAAGATAAATCATTGTAGAAACAAAATGAAGACTTTTCAGTGGAGGACATTTCGGATGCAGTATTTGCCACCTCCCTTCTAATATTTGTAGGACTATAAAATTTCCAACAGCTCTATGGCTTGGTTTCTCAGTCACATAAGTCAGGACAAAACTAGTAGGTGACAGGCAGTAAATTTTTCTGCTTGGATAGCAGAAACACAGGGGTCATAGCAATAATTCTAAAGGACATTATCTAGATTTGTCTGTGGACTAAAAAGACCCAGTGATTTTTTGGTTTCTCTTCATCCCTATTTCAATTTATTTGTGTAAAGAAATAAGACTTCAGTTTACGATGTGAATTTTTAATAGGGACATACATTCACATTTAAAAAATGCAGAATGATCTTACTTGGTTCATTTTGATTGATTTCTACATTAAATGAAAATATCTTTGGAATCGGATAAAGAAATTTTTTGTTGTGAATTGAAATACAGATTGCCTGCAGCTTTCTAGGGGCTTTCAGTAAAGTGGGGGAAATGTAATGGATCTCACTGGGCTGGAGAACTGGGCACAGAGGAACCTCATGAAGTTCCAGGAAGAGATCTATGAAGCCCTGTGTCTGGGGAGGAATAACCCCAGGCACCAGCACATGCAGGGGGGCAACTGGCTGGAAAGCAGCTCTACTGACAACTTTGGAAATTCCATGTGAACACACAAGTCCACTGTTTTTCACAGTGAGGGTGGGAAAACACTGAAACAGGTTGCCCAGAAAGGGTGTGGAGTCTCTGTCTCTGGAGATATTCAAATCCCAGCAAGACACAACCCTGAGAAACCCAGTTTATCTGACCCCTGGTAGATTACATGATCTCAGGAGGGTGTTTCCAATCTCAGCAATTTTGTGAACAACAGAGGTAATGGAAAACAGAACAAGTCATTCTTTATGGTGAGTACCTCATACCACCTCAGCTGTTCTCAATAGAAAAGGCAGATTCCTGACTTAAAAAATGGATTTCTGCATCATATCTGAGAGTTGTTAGTATTTCCATAGAAAATAAAGGGAATGTAGAGAAGGAAGCACCACCTCCCTTTCAGTATTTTCTTCCCTCCGATTACTTTTGTTTTGATTATAAAAATAAATAAAGGATGAAAAAGTGGCTCTTACTACATACTAGAAAAAGTAACCATGTGAAAGTACACAGTGTGACATATCTACTATGGAGTGCTCATTTTGCAAAAATTAAATGGGCTAAATATTTTAGGGTTTATTTTAGTGGGATATAATTTTCAGAGGGCAAATTTTGCAAGCTATTGGTCCAGGTTTGAAAACAGAGTCTAAGAAGTCATTAAAATCTTGGATTTTTAACACGCTCCTGTGTGGCTAGTAAAAAACACTGCAGAGGTAAAATAGAAAGCTGCCAACACCTTCACAGTTAGCATTTCAGAAAGTTTCCTATTTAACAACAGAAGGAGTAGCCCCTTATGGCATCAAAGGAGTTAACATCATGTAGGTTCAAATGTTCCATGTCCTAAGGACCTCCCATAGCCCAGCTCCTACCTTCTTCTGAAGAAAAGAAACAAATCCCTGGTAAATTGCAGTGATGCATTTGTGTCACAGTGAAATTGTCAGACCACAGTTTTCTTCCAGGTTAAAGCAACTTGTGAGCGCATTTTTCCCAGGCTGCATTTCCAGAACAGGACTCCAAACAGGTTTGAGCTGCAAGCAAATACCAATGATCTGGAAAGGAAGACTGCTCTCTTGCAACAGAGCACAGTCAACAGCAACAGCAGCATTTTCTAGCTACTGAAAAATGGAAAAAGATTTGCTTAGAAAGGGAACCAATTATTCATTTGACAATTCAGTCTGCTTCTTTCCCAGACTCTGTAGGAATTACTACCTATTCACCTTAACTACTGCAATAGATCCATAGCTAATCATTCCAGGCAACATGGTGTTCTTCCTTGTGAGAATAAACGAACCTTCAACATAGCTGCTGTGCCATATCTGAAAGCCATTACCATGTTCCAGCAGGTTATGCTTATCACATAAGAGTGAGACTGGAGCAGTTCTGGACTAATTTCATGCCTTAATTATTTTCTCTATTGAACTTCATTCCCAGTTAGAGTCCCATTATTTCATTTTGACAACTTCTTACACATCTGAGGAATCATGTACCAAATCACTGGAAAACACTGAAGTTTGATAATAGGATGGCAGTACTAATTGCTAAAATGCTGAACTTCTACATTTTCTCTTCAGGATGTTCATTGCAAAACCCTTTTTAAGGGGTTATTTTAAATTATAAAGTTGTAAGAGGACATGACAGAATTAAACATTTACTCACCAATTATTTTTTTTCTGCTGGTAATGATAAAATGAAGTTTTAATTACCCATGTGTCTTAATGTGTAAACACCTTCCTCTAAATCTGCAGCAGTGAAATGTCATTTCTGGAAACACTGTGTATTTTGCTTTCAGAGTGAAATTGTCCATGCAGGTGCAGAAAAAAAAAAAAAAAAAGATTAGGTTTTTCTTTTTTTCCTCTGGTCTGACACATCTCTTTCATCATTCCTTTCATTATTAATATATCACAAAATATCATGTTCTTGTGACATTGATTTGAATCAGGTTTAGCATGGACAGGTGCTGTTTAAACATTGCCCGCCCACACACAACTGCCAAAAAGCACTGATCCTTATCTGGAGCATCCCTCTGTTTTTGGAGCTCAAGGCAAACTCTGGAGTAGAAACCATCAGTGACACTTAAATGTATTACAAAGTTTGATGATTATTTTTTAAAAGTAGGAATTAACAGAGATTAGAGTGTCCTATGAAGAATTTTCCATTTTTTCAGGGTGTCAGTCAAGGACTCTCATTAAGCTTTTACCTCTGCCACATACTTTTGCCAGAACCTTGTCACTGGCAAAACTATCAGAACCAGTTTGATACAGAGCACCCACACATATAATCCTTTTCCATGTTTTTGCACTAATGGATGAATAGACATTTCTAGAAGGCAGACAATCTTATCCTACAGATGTCTAAAACAGACTGACAAATCCCACCCTTAAAATGTCTACCCTCTCTAGTCTATCAAGAGATCCCCTAGAAAGTGTTTCAGACACTGATCAGGAGCTCTACTTTTTCAAACGTGAGTTTTAAGTTCTAAGACCAGATCTAGCCTTCTGGGATGCATAGAATTAGAGCTATGATTCTATTGCTTTGTATTTTGCAAAGTCATTGGAAGATTGCCTACAGTTAAAACTCGACACCAAAATTCTGAAGAGATTTTTTGAATCTAGCATTCAGAATGTACATTGTGGACTGTATTAATCACCAGTCTGTGAGCCCGATAAGGTGAGCTGAGTTGTCCCATTGTGCTACGCAGAAGCAGCCTCTGAAATTCAGTGATTGAAATCTCACTGCTAAGTCTGCAGCACAGTCTCCTTTTTCCAGCACCTGTAGTGCACTACAGCCCTGACTGAGACAGGGACAGTCCTTTAAAAGCAAGGGAATCCACTGCCAGTCTTCTATGTAACTGCGTCAAACTACAGACATTTACTGTTTGCCCTTGATATTTATGATGTTGACTGAAGAGGTGGACAAGCTTACAAAAATGATAAATAAGAAGAGAGGTAGACTTGTCTTCCTTGTGGAATTTTTTCCAGTTTAGTCAGATGGGGCTCCCTGCCTCTTCTTGGCTGCTGTCAGAAATTTACAAGCCAGAGTAAATTGCAACTCTGGTTTAGCACTTCATGGTGATGCATCATTTAAAAGGTATGACAGCTTTGCAGTTTTCCAGTAACACCAGGAAAATGGGGAAGGTTATACTTAGGCTTAGCAAAGAGGATTTTGGTTCACAATTTGTTCTCCAAACCAAAACAGGAAAAAGGGAAGGAATTTTGAACAGCACTCAATGTAGGAGGCTGTTTAGCTTCTACGGATGATGTTCACATTGTACATGCCACAGTATTGGGGGAGCAGAGAGGAGGAAGTGAAGAAAAAGAAATTATTTACCATTATAGGAGACCCAAATCACTGAAGAAAAATGTAAAACCTAAGAAAAATAGTAGTACTCATACAAAGAGTCAGAAGGGACCTCAGCAGAGCTTCTTGCAGCAACGGAGCTCATTCTCACTCTGGAGCTCATTCTCACTCTGGAGCTCATCAACTTCCATGTGAGAGACAGGTAATAGCAACAGCTGAATTAACAAAGCACTCTCTTAATGAAGAAACAGAGAAGCAAAGCAGAAATCCTTCCCTTCACCCATAAGAGGACTTCAAGTACTATTTGGAAGGTAGTGGAGTCAACCAGTTCAGCCAGCAACACACTCCTCTTACACAATAAACATGCATTCTACCAGCAGATGTGTCCTCAGAGTGTGACCCAGCATGAAGCTCAACTCACAGTGAGAAACACAAGCCCACAGGCACTGGGATAAGAATACTTCAAGGTTTATTAGGGCAAGTGGGGCAGATTTGGGAGGTATATCTGAAACTTGTACAAAATGCCCTAGTGGACTTATAGGCACATGGGCTGAGGTTTGCCACCATTTTCAGTGATCATCACTTCTCAGTGCACAGTCTTACTAATAGGTCCAAAGCATATAAAAAACTCAGAGAAACTTTGTTTCAAAAAAAATTTAATCCCACAGTTGAACAAATGAAATGTTACATCGCCTATATAGAGACAGATTTAATAACATAGAAAAATATATTCAATAGATTTGTACACTCCAACTAAATGTTTAATCCATTTCATTAGACTAATAAATAATTCACGAGAGAGTTCATAGTTTTACTTAATTAATGAACAAAGTACACTTTCACTCTGACACATACCCCACTTCATCATACCAGGCAAACGGGACAAAGCATTCAACCTTTCCTTCAGATAATGACATTTTTAAGTAGAAGGACATAGATAATAAATGAAGATCCTTTGACTCACTTCACTACTTCATTTAATTTGAATTTCTCATCTTCTTACTCAAGTTCCCACATAAGTCCTTGTCTCTCTCTTTACCCAGCTTACTGCTTGCCATGATGGTGATGTCTCTTCTAAATCAATGTGAGCCTTGATGCCCTACTTTCTACAACCATGCTGTTCTCCATTAATACCTGTTAACTCAATGGATAGTGTGCCCTTGCTTAGATGGTTTGACAAGTCAAGGCTCCCTCGTCTTTCATCTCCGTTCTGGTTCCACCACGAAGATGATGAGAAATTACTCTATTTTCACTTACCTGAACACCATTTAAGGTCAGAACTAACTACTAGAGCTTTTTCTATGTTTGAAAGACACAGCATATAGGAAGAATGACCTGGAGACATTAATTCGTTCATTTAAAAACTAAAAAATTTGCAGCTGCCCTGAGCAAGAAAGTACACTTGTAAGATAAGTGAAGATTTCATACAAGTTTGAAAATCTTTCTATATGACCATTTGGGTACTGCACAAAGACGCCAAGAGAGGCCACCTGTTCTTCTGCAATACCACTTTCATTTGTCTTCTCTTTGACCCGAGGGAAATTATTGCCATTAATTCATTTGACAGCTGACAAACTAAGTCTGAATTGTTTTGGCTAATCAAAACACGAATAATCCATCAAAAAATTCTATGTGGCTGTTTCTGTGGTACTATTCTCATTCAGTTCCATAGGTGTCTTCCAGTGTCTTGATTTCAGTAAATAATGGACTCTGGCCACAAAATAGGACTGCACAACTAGAACTGTATGCATTTTGATAATGAAGGAACAAAGCACGTAGTGTATGCATAACATTTCTTATGTGATAAAACTGTTATGTAATCAAAAGACCGGTAGTGAACTAACATCTTGCATAAATTAGGTTCCTGTAATTCAAAAATCTTGAATGTGAACTTGAATGACATAAGTGACTTAATGATATGTGATATGTGATATTGTGATATGTGCCTTGTTTTCAAAGACATTGACTCTCTACACTGCCTATTGACTATCAATATTTTCAGGGCAGAACAGCTGTCAGATTAAACTGAGTTAGCATCCAGTGACTTATAGTTTTCCCTCTTGTTGGCAATAGGAGTTTAAATAAGGAACATTCTGAGAATACCAGGTGTCTGTTCAATTTCTCAGTGATCAACTAGCATTTTTTTTTTAAATTATTGAGTAGGTCAAACACACTAAACTGGTTATGACAGTTGTCTCATAAAACTGGCCTGAATGAGATTCACTGTTCTCCATTTAGAGATTTATCACACTTGTCTTTCCCCAGTGATCCCCTATGCCAAATTAACCATGCTTAATGGAGAGCAAAGAGAGAAACTTTTTAGTTTCCAGACTCTGCTTTAGGACTCATTCATCATATTTGGGTTGTTCATTTTTATCCCTGAGAATGGTGCATACTTTCTATTCTTAATTCATACTCTCCCTCCTTCTTTTTTCTTTTTTTCTTTTAATAATGTGTTTCAAATTATCAAACATAAGGTATTAAGAGAATGAAGACAAAATTAACATCATCTTTGTGCCTAGTGGAAGGAGAAATGCTATTTTATATGTGAATTCCTGGGTACACACAATTTCTATAGAAGTCAGTTGGAACAGATAAAGAAAAATCATACTTATTTGCAGTGACATGGGAAAGATTCTGGGATATGTTTGTATAGTTTCTGTGGTTAGCTTTAGCCCATAAGCAGTGGGAAATTAGATTCACAAAGTTCTCGCAGCTGATGGAAGAGTAGCAGCATGGTTAAGTGTATTTTCCAAGGAGAAAGAAAATATTATTACTAATGACAATATTATTTATATGGTGTCATAGTTTGAGTGACATGCACATCTCCTGCTTTAGCTATCAGAAGTTAATTTAAGTAAGGCTAGGCTTCTGCTCTAATTTCTAGAGGCACTCCAAACAGAAATTCATGCTCTATCCAAATATACAGGGTAGTAAGTATCAATTGGCTGTGCCAATTTTTTCTATACTAACTATTGAGGGAACTTGGACAATGAGGTTGGTCTAGGATGCAGGTTCATCTCACCTAACTATGTTACATTTGTGCATCTGTTCTACTCTAATCATCCACCTCCCCTTAGAGATACAGCAAAAAGATAAAATGCATTGATCAGATTATTCATCTCATCTTGAATGAAGCGCCTGGAACAGATGGGACAAATCCACCTCTGGATTTACCTGTTTCTCTCAAATGGGGACAGAGGAAACACAGAAGACCCCTCTCAGCCCAGATACCTAACTTTTAAATGGCAGAAGTTACATAAACATAACCCTGCTCTCAGGAACAAACAGTGCATTTATATAACAAAGTAATGACCCTAGACAATGAAACAGAAGAACTTGAACATCAGGTACAGAATATGAAAGGGGATGGGATAGGAATGACAGAAACTGAGAAATAACAGTTACTGTTGCAGCACATCATCAAGGGGCATACAGGGATGCATGAAAAATACAAATGTAGGTCACAAAACAGCAATATATATTGCTAATTTGGTACGACTAGAATTATGAAAGACAGTATGAACAAAACAGGAATGGCTTTGTTCAAAATCTCTTAACAATCTCAAGAAATCAAGGCATTACTATTAGACAGCCCCACATATGTAACCGCCCAGTTAGCTACACAAAAAACTACAATGCTACTATAGAATGGTCTAATGAGGCCTTTGAAAACCAAGGCATTGTCTTTCCAGATATGAGAAAGAGAAAATAGTCATTGTGGTAGAGGTCCGGTTAATGTGACAGCCAGTAGGTTTCTAGGCTGAATCACAGAGAGCAATATTCAAACTACTTACTGTGGCACTTGAGCAAACTGTGCCTATTGCAGCACCTCCATTCCAGAGTCAAAGCATGTAATTCAGCACGCTTTTACCCAGACCTGTCAAAAACCTGCTGCCTCTTCAACTCAGTGAAACAGGCTGTGCAGTCAGCTTGCTGTCATGCCAAAAATTAAGTGTGGTCTTACCTGGATTTTGCATCTTCACTGCTTGTACTTCTGAGTCTTGCTGATTTGTCATTAAAATAAGAATCCGCTTCACTGTGTAGTACAGGTATATCCTTATGCACAAAAGTACAGTTTAAATCCCTTTACATATTGAGACTTCCAAACCTTTTGCAGGACATCACTGTTGAAATGCCCTCTGTATGATGAGTGGGAGATACCGCTGTCCATACAGCACTGTTGCACAGAGTGAGCAACCAAGGAAAAACCTGACCTGTAGCAAAGAAGGGGTTACTTGCTTGTTAATCCACTTCAGTGATAACATGTGCCCTTTTCAGGTGTTAGAAGACCAGAGCAAGAAAGAAGAACATGTAAAATATAATAAGAAGGTTCGTTGCTGATACCACTGTTTCCTAAGTAGGCTGAAGTCTGCTTCTAACTGCGACCTGGCACAGGCAATAAACAAAATTTAAAAAAGAAAACAAAACAGACACACACAAAAAAAAAAGCAAATCAAAAGAAAACAAAACACACAAACAATACTAGAAGTCATTCTTTGTTATATATGCCTGTAAATATTTAACGCTGTTGTATGCAGTCAGAAAATTGCCTAGAAGTGTTAGTGTTAAGCCTGGTTGTTTTGTCATTATGAGTATCTGAGAAACTCTTCTATTTTTAGTTTGCGTAGTATGCCACATCTTCTATCACAGCTACTCCAAAATTTCTTTGGTGTTATTCCTGGTTTTGTAGCTTTGAAACAAAAGAAAGTTTCCATTCCTTTAATGGGAAATCTCCAGCAGGAGAAAAAAAACCTAAACAGTGGGATTGTTCCTCTGTCTCCCCAGCTGAACGAGGCATCCAAAGATCATATGAAAATTCATCCTTATCCAAATATGTAGGATAGAACATATAAAAAATGACACTGCAGTCAAAATATCATTTTTGTACATGAAACACCAAATGTAAGGTATATGAAATAAAAAATATCTACCTGAAACTCTCTGAATCTGGACCTGATGTTGTGTTCATAGTAGAGTTGTTTACTAATTACTTCTAGCACAGAAAAATGGATTAAGACACAGATTAGAAGCTATAGTAGTCAAGAGCAAAAAAAACATTTTGTGCTATTTCACAACCTCTTTGTAAAAGGTGAAAAATTTGGCACAATCATCCAAACTCCCTCTGGTTTACATTTTGGACAGTGACCGTGCTAAATATTCTGACAGTATCAGAGAGAAACTGGGATCTACTCTTAAATAATAAGACCAACTCCCAAAATGGGGTATGAGAGACTTGTTTACCAATTTAGACATCCTCCTAGGCTTCCTTTACAGCTGATTCCATGTCTCTGCTTTAGGATTACCTATGCCACACTCTCCATTGTCAATTTGATTCACTTATAATGAAGGGATACAGAGGCTTAAGCATATTGACAACTGAAAAAAAAAAAAGTGAATGAAAAATTGTATGTGACCATTCATCATTCATGTCTCTGTCTTTTATTTTTTTTAATCTCACTGGCTATTCAGAAATTCCTTTAATTCACATTTAGCACTTCCTCATTGAACTTTGATTCCTGCTTTCCTAAATAACAAACATGACAAATTTAAGCAGGATTAAATAGAATAATGATGCTCTTTTATTATTATATCACACAGCCCTGAATCTTTCCAAACCAAATCAAATAAAAGTTAGCTATTCTAGAGGATGCAGCCAAACACTGACTAACTCACTCACAAAATAAGAGATGCTGTTTTTCCTATTGCTGTTATCATGTTTCCTCAAAATGTAATTAAAAATGGATATAAGCATGTAATCCACTATGATTTAGTAGACTACTTTCTCAAACAGAGCAGCTGATAGTTTGAGGGAAGAGCATTCAGATTAATTAATAAAGCAAATGCTTTTAGCTTTACATAATATGTTTTCATTTCATTATAAATAGCCTGCCTGTTGAGTAATAAAGAAATATTGAATTTTCCCTCCACCATAAAAGATTTGGTAATAATGGCTCAAAAGTGCCATGGTGGGAAAAACTCCATCATGTTTGAACAGGGAATATACATTATTTTACATGTAAAAAACTGAAGATGGTATTAGTGTCTAATAAGAAAAATAACTATTCTTACTGATACGAAAACAATTCATTTCCCTTTTGCAAACAGAACATGAAATTTATAGGCTGGTAGCTTTCACAGCACAATGGTAGTGTGTCCATTTAACAGCTGATTTCATTTATTCTAACGTGGAGCACCTCCTTCTCTCCTTCACCGATCTTGGGGTCTGCAGAGCTGTTTCTCTCATTTATTCTCACATCTCTCTTCTGACTGCTGCTGTGCAGCTGGTTTGTCCCCCCCTACTTAAGGACATTATCCTAGAGGTGCTAACATTCTTGCTGTCTGGCTCAGCCTTGGACAGTAGCAGGTCTGTCTTGGAGCTGGCTGGCATTGTCTCTGCTGGTCATGGAGGAAGCTTCTCACAACTTCTCACAGGAGCCACCCATGTAGCCCTTCTGCCACATAAGTCTTGCCACACAAACTCAGTCCACAGACTATCACAACACAGCTGACTGTCTGACAGCACACATTGATTGCACAGAGGTTAAAAGCATAACTTATATGCCATGAGAGAGAAAACGAGAGAAACAGCTTATTTGAAAATAGGTGATAGGGACTTTGGTTAGGTGTTTTCCCCTCTTCCTGTAGTACTGTCAATAAAAGCAGAGCAAACTACAATGAAACTATTGAAATCCTCCTGTTAAAGTTATATCCTAAACCTATGAAATGCTCCCTTTTTAATTGCCTGTTGGTAGAAAAAATAGATGAAAGGCTGAAAAGAGGAGGCACCATAGAAATTCTAGTGCTTCTACAAAGTCACAAATTTGGTAGATTTGCTGTGATTATTTTCTTGCTTTTAAGAATTTCTATCATCCCTGACCAGTTAGTGAAAAAAGTCAATCTTAAATTTACAATTTAGTCACATCCTCACAAAGCCAAAAAAAAAACCACAACCAAACCCTGAAGCCTTATAACATGAGAATATGTTAACTGAGAGTCTAGGGCTGTTCCAAGGAGTTTCTCATCTCATGGGGTTTCTTGTCTTTTATGGGAATGACTCCAAATGAATATTATCTTGTCTTCTTATTTGTTGGTTATTCCACCTATAAGCAGTGCAATATTGCTCTGCTTCCTTCAATCTTATGCATAATCTGTCTTAAAAAGTTCTGAGAGATGCTTTGGTCATTGGACTAAACACAAATTTTTATTAGTCTTTGAAAATGTTTTACTTCACACAGTAAGTTTAAAAAGGACAGGTTCTCTCTTGCACAATCCTTGTCATTACAATGCACAGTGAAATGAACTTGCAAGGTTATTAATGCCTATACACTGTCTCTGTCTAAGCTAACAATAAAGCAAAATAGGAAGACTGGCAGTGGTGCTTCTTAGGTCCATAGCTCTACAGCTCTAAAGGTCTCTGAGAAGACCTCTAAAGGTCTTCTGGGTCACAGAGTCGAGGGTGACTCCTGAGGTGCATTGACATCATGTAGTTGTAAAATACTCACAACTCTACGACCCATATTACATGTCAATATGAGATCTTAGTGGACCGTCTTCCATCAATGCATTCTGGTTCCTACCAGAAGAAAATTTGACACAGTGAGGAGTGTAGCTGTGTACTCAAATGGAACCCTGCCTCTGGATGTTCTGAGGACCAAGAGCACTGGGTTCTCTTTTGGTTTATGGAAGCTTTCAGAAATGTTGGGTACTTAGCTTTACCTGATCATGTTCTGAACTACTTTGCAGCAAATATTTTCCTTTACTCATTTTCTATTAGCATAAGAATTTAGGATCAGTCTTGGACAGAAACAACTAAATAAGATCTTTGAAAGAAAAGCCCAACAGCCTGTCAGTATGGCTGAGGGATGATTAACTACTTCATGAAATATTCTGTCATATTGTCCTTCATGAAAAGCCTGTAAGAATAGTGCTTCCTAATCCAAGTTAACCTGGCAACTGTGGCTACAATCTCCTTTGTTACCACATTAACAATCAGTATTCCTGAACAAAGCTGTTATTTGCAATTCATATTTCCAATGGGACTTTAAGGAAACCACAAGAACAGTCTTCTGTGCCTTCATGTTATTTGATGGAGCTGGTTGAGCAAACTTGAGGGTGTTGTAGTGTTTGGCATAAATAGTTTCCCTGCTGCTGTGGAGATTCAAAAATTAAAAACTGTAGAAAAGACAGGTTGGAAGAAAGAATATCAAAATAAGGATTTTTCCATCTAAAAATCTAAACCATCAGTTACATTTCAGGTTGGAAAATGTGACCAGTTGTACTTCTTAGTCAGCCTTTGATTTCAACCTCATTGTTTCAAAAATCAAGCAAGTAGTAATTGATACCAGTACATTCTGCTCCTGTGAAGGGACCCTTATTGCCACACCACAAGTGAAGGACCCACACAATTCAAGTACATACATACATTTCAAAAATATTCATTCTGGCCTCTCCTATCATACTCCAAACACCACCACTGATGCAACTTTGCTTAAGATCTTTCTTAACTAAATATGTCTTTCCCTGAATGAACTTGTAGTTAACATGCTTGTTTTGGGAACTGTATCTTGTCAGTGTAAGGCAGAGAAGTACAGCAAATGCAGGTATTAGCACAGCATGGCAACAGCAATACCTATCTGCAACGAAACTTCTGCTAGGGCACTGCACAAAGGCAAGAGCAGCCCATGCAAATGAGACATCATGCAAGCACACTAGCTGTACCCTGAGGCACTGTTCTCCAAAATTTGGAAGGAGGGGAGTTAAGTTTGCTTCGGATTGGCTTTCAATAAACTAAGTACTGTGGGCAAACTTGAGTCCTGTTACAAGCTGATACATTCTGCAGCTGACTGTCCTTATGCCTCCCTTAGATTTCTGCCCACAAAACAGGAAAGTATAGACAGGCAGTTAGACCACTATATGGTATGGAAAGAGCACCGCTTTTGCTCATAGCATGTTTTTCAGTGATACAGGCAGCAACTGGATAAATCTGAGTCTACTATTATGTCCCTATTTAAAGAGAAAGCTAAGGTAACTGGGATTATAGGCAGAGAAGAGGGAAATGAAAGGAGTGAGACAATTCCATACTAAAGAACATAGCAAAGGACTATCTAATTAAAGATGGGTGTATATTGGACTTTTACTTAACAGTGATTTCCTGAAAAACTATCTCTTGCTGATAGAGAAGGAAATATCTGTGGAAATATGAACTAAATACTTCATAGAAAGCCAAGTCTGTACTTAGTTAAAAGTGAAATATCTCCAGTAGTGAAAATAAAGTAAATCAGACTTTGTGTGATTTATTACCATATGATAACAAAAGTTAAAAATGTGATGAAAGATAGATAATGACAGCTCCCACAAAAATTTGGGCCAGAATCTAAGATCTTATCTAACAATTTCTGAACCAAAAGGCCCCAGTTTTAGGTTCCCCTAAAACCTAGCTTAGTGAAAGACAAAAATCAACGTTCACAGTCATTTCTTTGGAGTTTTCATTGCCCCGGAGAGGTTTGCAGTCCCAGGAAAAGCCCTAGTGCCTCTATACCTTCACAGTAAAGAATGTCTTCCTAATACTTCATCTAAATCGACCCTCCTTCAGCTTAAGGCCATTCCCCCTTGTCCTGTCACTCTATGCACTTGCAAAAAGTCCCTCTCCAGGCTTTTTGTAAAGCTGCTATGATGTCTGCTTGGGACCCTCTCTTCTCCAGGCTGGGCAGCCCCAGCTCTCTCAGGCTGTCTTCACAGGGGAGGTGTCCCAGCCCTGTGATCATCTTAGTGGCTCTCTTCTGGACTTGTTCCAACAGGTGATCTTTATTGTGCTGGGGGTCCCAGAGCTGGATGCAGTGGTCTAGGCAGGGTCTGCAAGAGCAGAGTAGAAAGGGAGAATCGCCTCCCTCAACATGCTGAATATCCTTCAAGTCTTTAATTACCTTCTTCATTTGGTGCCTATCGGCATAAAATGGAAGTGTTACATTTCCACAGAACAGAATTCATTAATCCCACCTTCAGTTTGTACATGTGTGTCCAAATTTGTTCTTCTCCTCTACCTTTGCAATTCAGAGCCAGACAGGCCCATGTGTTAGATAGCTAGTGACTGAATGATGTAGCAGTCTGCTGAGCCTCTAGTTATGTATTTATCAAGGACTTCAGCACCTTAATTAAAATTAGAAGTAATAACTTAATAACTTAGTCACAGACTGAATGAATTTACAAGACAAATCAGTGCTGAAAATCCCATAATTCAGAAAGTATTTTCTAATTATCAGTTTAAGATTTATTTTTAAAAGATAATGGCTTGAGTATGAAGTAAATTGAATTATATTTATTAAGTCCTGAATTCTTTTGATTAAAATATATTTTTTGCTTTTGTCTTTGGCCAATAAAACATCCTTTTCTTTATTCACTTGGTGATGGTAGGGATTAGTGAGTTTAGGGAAAGCAGTTGTGGCTTTCTGCTTCATTTTCCAGATCCTCAGGGTTCAGGTTAGGTAAATGTAGGCTATCTTACATCTCCGATGTGATGAGAATTCATGCTCATTCTTTAAAGATTTTTGCCCACACAAGACTACTTTGAGTTTTTGAAGCAGCCTCCTCAACAGGCAGCATGACACATCTTCCTCTGTTCCCTAACCTTCAGAAAGGAAGGCTAAAGGAGAGTTTGAGGAAAAAGGAAAGAGTTTATGGACGTAGTTGGCTTCATTTGCACATTATGGAGAAGAGAGTTCTTTTCAGATCATTTCCGCTTCCTAAAATATGTTACCCTATTTGTTTCTACTCTGGTAGAGTTCTTTCCAAACCAGTTGTGATGTACAAAGAGAAAAACTGACAGCCTTGAAGAGGAGTTTTGTGGGTTTTAAACGTATCAATTTAGATGAGTTTTGTTGACTGGGCTTTGGAAGAACATGAGTTGTTTCCTGTCTAGAGAAGTTTAGCTCTGCAAATGCAGGGGCCCAGCACTATTGATTTACAACATACAGAGAAATACTTGAAATGCGATGTCAGAAGTGAACAAAATAAATGCATGGTAAGGAGAATAGTACCAATGCCAGAATTCTTCCTCTGCTGCCCCAGTTTCTTAACTTGTAAAATAAAATTTAGCCCTGGAATGAGCGAATGCAACAGCCATGAAAGTCAATAGCACATCTGCCATTCATACCAGGACTCCACTGACAGTTTATGCTTCTTGTCATTTGCATTTTTAACCTGCAGTAGATTAAAATAGGAGGAAAGGAAATGAAAGGTGTGGGGGAAAGAAAGTAAAATTACGAGTATAATACAAAGTTATAAAATTTGAGTAGACAAAAACATTAAACTTTTTAGGATTTGAACTCGAGAACTTGAGTAAACACTGGAATGGGCTAGTTATATTAATGATTTAAAAATGCATTTTCTCACAGCAATTTCAGGCAGGACTCCATGAACTCTGCTTACCTGTGTGACTTTTTAATTACTACTACTAAATCATCTTTCCACTCAGTTTGTACTGGAGTACTACACTGCACAAACCTTTCCTGAGTAGCAGGGTCAGATCTTATTCTTTCATTACACAAGCTCAGTTTGGCTGTAGCTCTTCATCATAAAGTAGTCAAATTAAAAGGGAGAAAAATAATCAGAAAAAAACCCCAAAACTTTAATTACAAATTTATGTCTTACCAGAGGAACATTGGAGTTCTGTTATTTTTATTTTATTTCCATTACCAACAAATTTGCAATTTGCTTATTACTGTGATGAAAAACTGTGCATATCAAATTTGGGTTTGGGTGTAATTTTCTATCATTGCCAGAAAACTGGAGTAGGGAATTCCTTAACCTTCAGCACTTTTTGCCACAGGAATTCTCATCTGTTTATAGTTTTGAAGTCAAATATAAAATCCCATTAAAAAAGTATTCCATCAATATTAAAACCCGAGGAAATCTAAGGCTTATAAAATTTTAGTGGTACAGTGCATATTCATTGTCAGGCTGCCATTTCGCTTCTTACAAAGGCATTCTGATAAGCAGAATGTTTAATTATTTCAGCAAACAAACAACACAGAATACCAGTTTGAACTGGAAGAGGAAGATTTCTTTCCTTGCTTTCCCATGGAAAAAGCCACACCATAAAATGCTACTTCACTCTGAATTCCGAAAAGCAATGAGAAGAACTTGTCCTTCTAACAGCCAATACAGGTTTGAGATTGTTGATTGCATGATTATGAATTACAAGAAAAAAGAAGTGCAATGAAAGCAAGGATAGCTTTTCTGCCACTATGAACTCATACCAGAGCACAAGAGCCATCCAAACACCTTCAATCCAGTCCCACCCATCCAGTCAGGGTCTGCCATGAGGCCAAGGCTCTCTCTGGCCACTTGCAGTTCCCTTGCACGGTTCATCTGGAGTATTTGTCCAGGCTAAGATGTTCCTGTCATACAAGGAAAAAAACCCCAAACAAATCAACAAAAAAACCACACCGAAACCAAAAGCAAGTGAACAAAAACTTAGCTGGATTTTGTTAGTACGCCAAGACCTGCACGTAATTTTCATAAGGGAAGAATAAATACAAAAGGCACAAAAATTAGATTTGTTTTTTATACCCAAAAATAAGTCCAAAGAAGCTTGTTTCCTTTGTTTAATAGGTACATACTATTTACCTCTGTCATGGCATATTGACATTATGGCAAATTAAGGCTTGTTGGCTTAATTTGAACTGGAGATTTGGACACTCCACTCCAGATAGTTTAGTTTGCTTCTCTTCACAACTGACTTGCAAATATGGCATGAAAATTTCCAAAGAAGTAAAGCAAATCTGCTAATGGTTGATCGCAGAGGGAAAAAAAAAGCAACAAAAAACCCACAACCCCCTCCCCCTGCTCTTGCTCTCTTATAGATTTATCTTTTAAGATCTCTTGCTTTACCAACCAGAAGATACCCCACTATTCTGAGTTTCAGTAAAACTAGATACAAGTGCACAACATATAGTTCATCCCATGGTGTATTATTTTTGGACTGCTACCAGGGAGCTGGAAGGAGAGTTAGTACAGTAACAAACTTATTTCTTTTTCTGGATAAAAATAACAATATCTTTCCACTGCCACCAGCCTTATAAAAATATTTTGCAAAAGAAAGTTTAGCCAAAATAACACACAAGAGAAAGTCTTACAATGATGGCATCTAATTAACTCCTAACCCTAAAAGGAGCACAGGAGTCTCCAAGAGTCAATCATGTTCCAGTAGAAATCCATTCTGGTCCAAAAATGTACTCAGGACAACTTCATTCACTGAGTGGTTAAGAGGTATTTAGTTTTGTGACTTCAAGTTACTGATAAACTTAAGGTCCCAAGCATGTGTTACTTCAATTTTTTTTAAACCACCATGTTCAGCCAAGCTCCACGCTCTCCACCCAGGGTGGATCTCCCTGGGTGCAGTTGAGAGCATGCTATGTAATAGAGGATAATGCTATATTATTACAGTACTTACTATATACAGCCAGACAAATCAAATTACAAATGTATTTATCCATACCACATTTTCTCGTAAGCCATGCAACCAACTCCTTATATGTCTGAAGTTTGAAGGAAAAGAGTGTGAGAACTTGGTATACAGCAGACAGCCACTCTGTACTGCATATTGAGCCAAACTTTTAAGGAGCTCAGATCTTTTTAAGCCTGATTTCTTCCACCTTCCCAAATCATTTTAGGTATGTCTGGATGCCAGATGGGTAGCAGAGATGAAACAGGCATTCGTCTGGAGGAGGTTTTCGCATAGTTTTGTCAGAACAACAAATAATAAGCAAATAATAGACCAGTCAAGATTGTGTACAACTGTCTATTCCTCCCAGACTTTCTCTGGAGTCTCTTAGAGACTACTAAAGCTGAAGTGAGCTGAAGTGAGTCTTGAGCTTCATTGCACAAGATACTAGACATACACAAGAAAGAAACTTGACTAGAGCACACCTGGGAGGAAAAATTACAGAGCGGGGTGAACCACCACAGCACTGGCTGTTTTATGTTCCTGAAATGTATGCAGTCTCACAGAATATACATTTCAAGCACATTTTCCATTCCTGGCCAAATGTCTTTCACAATAATGAACAGCAGCTAGACTTCTGGACAGGTAAAAATCAAGGCTTATATTCGTAACAATTTTTAACTTCCACAATCAGAATCTTTCAGGCCCAGTCTGGGGCTAGTCACTGTGCTTCACCAGCCTTGGCAGTTACCATATGGGTTGTGATTCCAGCCTTACTAGGTACTTACTTGCTGGGCTCCGATATCTAACATCTGAGTGTCCCGTATTCCCAGTGAAACACTGTGAAGACCAGAAACATTCCTTCATTTGAGCTTCCTCTTAAATAGACTCATCACAATAAGAGGTATTTGTCTTATTATTACTGGGTTCTAATTTTGCTTACTCTGGTCATTTTCAGCATGGGTGGATCATTGGAGGCTTTTATTTTTATCAAGTCTTGAAGTCTGTCTCTGTGAAGCTAACCTCTAGTTTTGCCAAATTGCCAACAAGGTTTAGTGTCTTTTCTGTTCCACAACTTCATGTTATAAGATAACCTCAGATAGGTTTAGGACTAGTCTATCTGATGGAAACCTTAGAGAGAAGTCATGTTCCTAGTTACCTTTTTTTCCTGTCTTAGCACTAGCGCTTCAAACTGTTCTGTCAAGTTAACAAAGCATAGTTTTCTCTTGTTGAGAATGAAGTAGGGAATCCCTCTTCAAACACTGCTTTTACAAATGTTTTCCCATTTGATCTCCTTAAAACACTTCCTACACTTTTCTTATATATCATCTAGTCTCTATCATATTTCATATATTCCTATGCTTTTTGAAGGTTATCAAGTCATTGTGACCAGTCCTCAGATATGTCACCTGAACTGAGTGAACTTGTGAAAATATCTGCAAAAAAATCTCATCTGGCTGTTTTCACTTCCTTAATAACTCAGTAATATTTTCTTTGGACAGAACACCATGTCAAATTTACAAACTTACAATGTTCATAAGTATTTTTTGCTGTTGTCCCCTCCCCAGTTCTGACTCCCTCATCCCAGGAAGAAAAAAACCCAGACTTATGCAAACAATTATCATTCTTCAGTGCAAAATCAGACGCCAGATGATTCTTGCTATGATTTTTCTTCTCCTCTCATGCTAATCTCTATTCCTCCATTGTCATCCTGAAAGTGCCAATGCTACTTGGCCAATTGCATATTTTATTTGAAAATTGCTTGAGGAGAACAAAGTCTCTACAATAAAGTTTCAAAGAAAAAGGCATCTGAGCTATGAGGGCTGGGCATGTGGACTTTTCCTTATTTTGCAAAAAATTCAAACTCTGGGGAAAAAAATTAAAACTCTGCAGAGCTGCAAGTGGCAGCATGAGACAACAGAAGTGATCATCCTGGTCAATGTCTGTAAGGAAATCATCCCACTAGGAGCATCCTGCTCCCCAAAAGGCATCATGAAAACAATACCATGAAAATAAAGGCCTGAGATGCATCCTTATGTAGCTGTACTTGTATCTTCAGCCTCAAATGGGTTAAATATCACATTACCACTGTCGAACTGGCACCAGATACCCACAGAGCACACACCCTCAGTGCACATCCAGAGAAACAACAGCTCATTGGACCTGATTTTAGCTACTGCCCTCTGCTACTCCCTTATGTACACTTTCCCTTCACTTCTGCATTGAAGTACCACCTTCACCATCCAGTCCCAACAAAAGTTCACCCGTGGCCCAGGAGGTGCTCTCCCTGCCAGCATCAGAGAGTACGGCACAACAGTCACAGTCATAGGGAAAGCGGGAGGGATTAATTTAAACCTGTGAATTTGCTTTTGCAGGGAAGCCTTTAGGTACGAGGACCATTCTCTTCCACTTACCACTCTCAGGATTCCTTGGAACTTTTGACCTTTCTTTGCGCGCTTCTTCCACAATATGCTGGAAACAGAGGCACTCGGGATATGTGTTGGAGGCTGCAGCAAACGCTCTGGCCAGCTGTCTACCTGAAGCAGCAAATCAGAGAGACCAGAGTTTTCCAGTAGCATGACATCAGTCTGTTCCTGACTGGAAAACAGCGTAAGGCGTGCAGTAGCAGCATGTCATGCGGGGATGACAATGTCCTGCAAGGAGGCCATGCAGGAGGACTCACAGAGAAGCACACAGCTCACAACATGGTAACAGCAGGCTGCAAAGATGCTGCACTGAAACAGAGCTTTCATGGTAAAAACAAGCAATTTTCTGCCCTCTCCTCAGCTGTTATGCAAACTGGTAGGATGTCTTTCCTCCCATAGTATCTCCACACAGATTCCCAGACCATTAAGGATACCACTGTGATGTCATCTCCTGCAATGTTTCAGGCATTTGCTGGTAGCAGATGTGTTCCGAGCTACCTTCCGGGAATATAGTCTGCCACAGAATAAGGTTTGACCCAGTGTCTTTACATCAAACCCATGTAGTCTTGGGATACAGTCAAGCAACACTGAAGAATATTATGTTTTCTAAATATCACTCTGTTCTGCTACATTTGTTGAATCAGCCTCCAGACATACCCCCGAGGAATAAGAAATTTTTTAGCACCTGCCAAGACTAACACCCGCCGGTCAGCCCAGTAGCTGCAGCAGATTGTTTGGCAGAAGACACTGGAGGCAGTTCTGGACTGGCTGCCCTGTAGTTGTTTACCTGAGAAAATCGAGATGGTATGAAAAGGGCAGCCCCTCCGGGTACTGCAGAGCAGGGACCTCTTTGCTGTATTACAGTAACACCACTGCTTCCATCCATCTGCCATCCACCAGTGCCGCTCTGACCTTCTCTCCGAGCCATCTGCCTTTGCAGGCTTTGGCACTAGTAAAATACATATTGCACATGGGAGCTCATGAGATGCAAGCCTGTAAGGAAACAAATGTGCCCTTTGCAATTCCTTTTTGAACAGCTTTTAGTTCATTTTATGTGTTGCTAAGCTTTTGGTAAGAATATAATTTGTGGTTAAATTAAATCTCTTACAGGAGTCTCCAGTTGGGTGCATGTGCTTGACTGTGACTGAATATGGAAGTTTAAGCTATCATGCATAGGATGAACTGCTGTAATTGCTTCACACTTTATAAGTCCAGAAAGTGATATATCTTAAACTTTAAGCCAAAATTTAGCTCAAATCTGGAATGGACTAAGGGAATATGACTTATTTTCAAGCAAGATGATCACCTAAGTTAATAGAGTTAAAAGATTAGCTTTTATTTTAAGAATATTTTATGCACTACTGTTTCAATCTAACTTATAATAGCCTCATAAAAAATTTATCTCGAAAACATTATAGAGATTAATTATCCATGCTGTCACCCTTTAATTTTTTGTTTACTTTATTCTATAACTACTTTTCTGTAGCTTTCTCAAAAACAAACAAGTTATTTTATACTTATATGGATGATATCCTTTGTCTCTCTTACATAAGGATACATCATTTACTTTTTGCTAATTTTCATAACTCCCACAATGTTCCATGGTATGTTAATGAAATGGTTTCCATCCCTGTTCTTCCAGAAAATTTTTAAATAATTTATCTAATCTTTGGCATTCCCAAATATCCTAAAATATTTCATATGGTAGATTCATCTACATATTCAAATGCAGTTCATTTTCATTGCTTTAAAGGTGTAAATATTTAAATCATATAATTGTACAAACCCACGTGCCATAACTATTTTGTCACTTGCTGATCCATAACATAGTACTTGAAGTACAAGTATGGCCAGAAAAATAACCACACAAAATATTCTTTAATAGAATCGTAAAATGATTTAGATTGAAAAATGCTTTAAGATCATTGAGTGCAACCATTAACTCAGCACTGCCAAGTGCACCACTAAACCATGTTCCTAAGTGTCATATCTGCTCATCTTTTAAATACCTCTAGGAATGGTTACTCTGACACTTCTGCAGGCACCCTGTCCCAGTGCTTGACAGCCCTTTCAGGGAAGAAATTTCTCCTAATACCCTGGTGCAACATGAGACCATTTCTTCTCACTTGTCACTTTTTACTCAGGAGAAGAGACCAACTTCCACCTCCGTACAACCTCCTTTCAGGTAGTTTTAGAGAGCAATAAGGTCCCCCCCTAAGCCTCCTTTTCTCCAGGCTAAACAACCCCAGCTCCATGAGCCACCCCTCGTAGCATTCGTGCTCCAGACCCTTCACCAGCTCTTTTGCTCTTCTTTGGGAGTGCCACTGGACCTTACCTCAACATGGCTCTAATTCCAATTTGATTTATACTAGAGTCACACTAGTGTAAGTGCACTGTCCCTTCTGATTTTTACCCTATCTGAACACATGCACATTAAGGAAAATACTGTTTCAAATTCTTGTTTGCTTTCACTCAGCTCACTTTATTCTGCAGATAACAACAATTTTATTACTGTTAATAATGCAAATCCAATATGCTCAATAATAAGCACTTTGGTATGTGATTCTGCTTCATGTATTATTGAAAAAATTATCAGTCAAATTTCTCATCACAGGTTATTTATTGTAAGCACTGGAGATAATAAGAAGCTTATGCTTTTATCCCATTTCCTCAGTTCACTTTGTAGTTCTGGTAAGTAGGAAGAGTATTAAATTTTAACTTATGAACTCAACACAAGTTATAAACTCAATCCTTGACTGGTTTTTGCAGCCCAAAATGAACGTGAATTTGTCATCAGGATGATCTATTGGTATTTTGCATGATCTTTGCATGCAGATCACTGGTTATATAAGGCAGAGTACTTAATTATTAGAATATATTTGTATATTTATGTATTTGCATTTATTTGTAAGTATTTACATTCACTTGATTTGAGATGCATGTCAGAACAAAGCCAGTTGAAATTATTAGACCTTTTTCTCTAGATTTTCTTCTCATCTGAGAATCAATGTAGCAGGCAAAACTCAAACAGCCTCTCTCCTTCCCACCTTGCTCCCTACTTTTGTATTTCATTCTTGTGCCAAAGCCTGGTAAACCTTTAGACTGCACTTATGTTCTACTGTAGCTACATTTTGAGAAAACATAAAGCTGTCAAACATTTGCTTTTTTGATCCTGTGAAAATAAGCGTTTTATGAAGCTTCAGGGCAAATATATTTCTTGTAATCGTAAAAGAAATGATGGTTTGTGGGACAGGTTAAGGGGCTGGTTTCCCCTGTCCAGCAAATGGTTTCACATTAATACCTCTGTTAAGCTAGTCTGAAGTGAGTGTAAAATGTCATAAGTAAGAAATCAATAACTACTGTGGAAGAGTGTTAAGCTAAAAAATCAAAGGTATAAAACAACACTGATGGCTGCTTCTGTCACTCCATCAACCGGAAGTATTGGGCAAATGCGTCGTCCTGCCTCCAAAAGATAGTAGATTTTTCCCTTGTTCAAAGAAAACAGCAGTCCCTCCAAAACTTGGCTGTACAAAACCCAAACCATTCTCTAATGCAGAATGAGTTTCATTTGCCTTTGCCCAAGAACGTTTGGGTGCAGTAGTATTCGAAGCTGTCCACTTTTTTGAACTAGGAGTAAGATTTTCAGACAAACAAAACCTTTTCCCTTGTTTATTTATTTTTCTCCATAACTGGAATGCAGACAGCTGAAGTAAATAAAAAAATTATTAATTTAAAGTCTTTAGCCTCACAAATCTGCTTGTGCTGTCTGATCTGTGGCCAAGTCCTGCTCTAGTTGTTACAGAGATGCTTTCAGTTAAGTCCTCTGAATAAAGACTTCATGCTGTTGCTTGAAGTGGCTGATGTATTATAACTTCTAAATGACTTCCAGTAAGTGCATGGCTCTGCCTCAGCTGAGGCATATATTACGAACTGAGGGATTTTTTAAATTTATTTATTTATATTTTTTTACAAAACCTCTTGTCACTTACCTAAAATAAAAGACTTCTTTAAAAAATGCTCACGAGATTAAAAAATGGCACATTCAAAGGGACCAGACTATCCTATTTGCCTGGCACCCTTTCTTCTTTAAAGTACCGAGTGCTATGGGATATTACTACTAAGCACAATGAGGAAAAAGATTAACTTTCGTTAATTCTTTAAAGAAATGTTATAATTGAATAAGAGGGCCTGATGCTGAAGAATCTTTATATACTTTGGGGTTTTCTATATTTCACTGTTTTCCACATGCTGGCAACTGTCAAATTCATTCTTACTTGCCATATCTTCTTACTGCAGAATCTGGCAAACAACCATTTCCAACACACAGTGCCCCGTTTTTTGACCCTGCTTCATTTAAAAAGGAATAAATCTGAGGATATGCACCCAGTTCACAGGAATAGACATCAGAAAAGAAACAGATTTTGCTGGTGCTTTTGATCTAGCTATGATCTAACTTTCTGACTGAACCTCATTTCAGTAGAAAATATGACTTGCTCAGTGCATTCAAACAGCAGTGTGGCGATTGAAGAGCCATTGAAAGAAGCCACATTTTGGTTAGTGGAAGGCTATTGGTACAGGACAGGACGGCAAATGATTATAACACTAAATTAACATATACTGACACTGCATTGAAGAAGGAGAAACATGCTCCTGTCACCAAACAAAATTTCAAGAGAAGATGCTTCAAAAACAGAGGTTAAATGCTACCAGATAACATGAACAGCAAAATCAGTATTTCTGCTTGAAACTCTTTTTGTGGGTCAGATGGATGTTTGTGGCTTGAGTGGGCTCTGGTGAAGAGCTGCCCCACACTCAGCCCCAGAGGCTGCGTGCCACAGCCCAAGCTGCTCAGACATCCCTCTGAAACTGCTCAGGATGGTGCAGGCAGAACATATAGGGCTTATAGGCAATATACACATGGTGCTGGGCTTCCTATTGCTCTTGTATGGACCGTTCTGGTGTTGCTGCAAAGTCTCATAGCTCTGCGTAAATGCAGTCAGATGACAGGCAGCCTGATCACCACCTCACTTTTTATTATATAGAGTGACTTCGACACCTTTTTTGAGCTTAAATGACTATCCTAATACGGCTGCGCCTAGAATTATAGGAATGGCTAAGAAAAAATTGTGCCATAAGATTTTGCTGGTCAGAGAAGAAATACATCTCCAGAGGATCATTCATTTAATCTTAAAATAGGGATGGTTAGTCACTCAGGAAAAGCTGTTTTAATTCAGTGTGCCATTAGACACTATGCTGAAAATCTGACATATACGGGAGGCCATGACAGATTTCCAGATGGAATAAAACAAAATCTAGTAGCAAGATTTACTTTAAAACAATATGCAAACAACCTACATGTCTTTGTTTACAGATTTTTTTTGGTTTGTTTTTTTGGCACTGCTTACCTGTCTAAAAAGTAGCTTCCTTGGGGGTTTTTTGGCTCTCTCCAGCAGCCAAAACAGTGTCCTTCAGAAAATTCTCTTTCAATTTAAAACTTCAGTGCAGTTTTATCTCTGTTCTGAGAAATTATTATGTCAATAATGTTTTCTCTGCTATCTTCACTTAATTTCATATAAATCAAAATGAGTCAAAGAGCCCATTTTACATTATTAATCACCCCATTATGTATTGTGCAAAAAGGCTGTTTAGCATGTCTGCATTGAATTGTTTAAATGGATGTTCACTGTGTATACTCTAATTTGCTAGGACTTGCACATGCAAAACTGTTCTTACTCTTGTGGGAACAACAACTTTAGAAGACAATATCTTTAAAGGCATGTGGCACTGATCTAGAAGTTTGCTGCAGATATTTTATAGCAGCTGATCAACACGTTTTTTAGCTTGAAGGCTCATGGGAATCTGTAGGTGAAGCAATTTTGCCGGACTTTTAAAAATTCAAAAGTTATTTTATCCTAGCAAACTTAATTCCATAATTAAGGTAGGGTGAGGTGCTGTAGTACAGTGGATATACATCAGTGTTCAACATCAGAAGATTTCTTATGTCTTTTGCAAATATGTCAACCTTGTGTCAAATAAGTATTTGTTATATTCACTACATCCTGGCTTTAGGAACTTTTCATGTCTACTTACATTTTCTTCTCCCCTTTGTTGTATTATTATCAGGTGAACTGAACTGTACAGAGCTGCCTGAATCAAAACAGCTAAAACAAACAGAAAAGGTGATAAGCGCCCATAAAGGTTATTTCAATGGAAAATTTTCATCTATTTTAAAATACTGAGATCCCTTTCATAGCTGAATAACAGTCCGAAATATAACCAATTGCTAATCACCCCTTTGAATGAGGGGCTGTTACTGAAGGAAAAGGCAGAGAAAAGGAAAACATTTCTTTTGCTGTGTTTGGCATTTCTTGGTCCAGGCCATGTTTTCATTAAGGGTTGGTTATCTTTTTCTTCATAAAGGTAAGATTGCAGAAAACAGAAGCTCCAAAATATGAGTTCTGAAGTCAAGGATGAGAAACAGTCATTATTATGGAACCTTTTTTTTTTTTTTAACTCCTTTTTAGTTAAATACCATTATGCTGGGAAGAAGCGAGTGCAAGAGAATGACCTCACTGTTATCTGCCAAAACAGCTTGCTTTCAGATCCAAAATTGCAGGGAACCGAACTAATCTTTACTACAGAAACCCTCTATCATGAAAGCACATTTTCCTTGCAATAGCATGTGACAAAGTAATATGATATGGTAAATGTTCATGAACAAGAGGTTCTCATAGCACCTCCTGATTACAGAGCCGTAAACCAAAGGAAGAAATCTTACAAGCTCAGGCAAAGCTGAAGGCAATACATGACTGAAAACAGCTTGTTCAAAGACACTGCAACAGACACAAATGCTTTTTCACTAGCCTAATTCTAAAAACCTTATTTTCTTACTCACTGTTTGACCTTAGTGTTGGTTTTATTCCAATAAACACTGCTTAGGACTTTCTGTCTTAGGTTTAATAAGTTAGGAACACTATCCATAAAACCTGATGAGGTTCAAGTAGATATGAAAGGTCAAATTGAAAATAAAGGGCATAAAGATGTGGGTGACAGAAACAGAAATCAGCCTACAAGACAAGACTGACCTGGGTGCTGTGCCTGCTTCTTTCCTTTGGCCTCATAAGGGAGCAGGGTCTAGCAAAACTGGCAAGTGGACGGCCTGAGGCACTCATTGCTCAAACCTAGTTCTGGGTGCTAAATCAGACACCTCCGGATACTTTGCATCTGGCCTACTTTTTGGCAAATCTACCAAACCAGCTCTTTCCTCTTTCTATGTCACATGGCTAGTTTCTTTACGTGACTTCAGTTCCTATTCAAACAGGAACCGGCTTAAGAGTTCAGGCTCTGATATTGTCAGACTCCCAGGGACAGATGAATGAGCCAAAAATTGACCAAAAAAAAAAAAAAGTGTACGATATTGAAAACAGCATCAGAGACAGACTGTTTTGTAAGTGACCTCATGTGGTTGAGTATATCACATATATGTACCTATGCTGAAAGGAAATTTCTACTTTAAAAGAAATATTGCAGAAATGCTTTGTTCAGGACATGGATTTGATAAAACTACCTTATTTTAACACTCTCATTCAGCTCTGTAGACATGCTTTCCATTGCAGGCTATTTCTTTAACACTGAAAGTTATTTTTCTCTTTTATTTGCAGTATGGAAGAGCAGTTCTGCAGTTTTACTGAACTATATGAATGAGTTGAGTCATCTCTGACTCTGATAAAGTATGAAGGCAATATATGAAGAAGCAGCATACCGAATAAGAAATTCATCCTTGCTATGAATGATTCATGAAGGTTGTCCTCCAGAATAAAAATATGAAGCTACTGTAAAATCTCTACTTAAAACTGTAGTAAGTTCAAACATTTTTTAAAGGCATCTTTTCTTTCATTATTAGTAGTCAAGCTATTCATCCTCCCCCTCATAAAAGAATATTACCCGTCATTATGGGTAAAGCATAATGTTTTTATTTCTCTCCAGCATTCTCAGAGAAAATATAATCTGAACCAAAAGAAAATCAATTCCTTTTCTTTCCAGCAGAAAGTGGAGAGCAATAGAAAATCACACTTATATGTGGGTCATCAGTGAAGTAATTTTCAACAAATTATTTTCCTGCCAGATGACATAAAACTCACACCCAGAAAAAAATTAACACAAGATCCAAAGACTCACAGTTCCTGTATTTCTTGACATTATTATCCAAAAACATTTTAAGATGATCTCAGATGTCAATGCAAATAAACACTGGTCTGTTACTTTGAGCCTCTTGCACTCCCTCTCCTTGCCATGATGATTAATTAAAAAAAGAAAAAAAAAAGCAACAAAAGTATCAGCAGCTGGCAGTTGCAGAGTAACAAGGACAATTTACAAATGTGATCAGGCTTTGTGTTTCCAGACACAGAGCAGTCACCAGCATGTTTCTTACACACGCAATGCGATGATTAATATTAGGGCAAAATAAATAGGCCAGAACAAGTAGTTTTACAGCTCCCTGCAGGGACAGAAAGTGATGATTAGAACAGCCACTTGAGATGTCCTGGTTGTAGGAAAGGTTGTTCCTGATCTTAAGCACCCTTAGCAAGTTCTTTTCCATACAAAAACATACACATTCTGCTGGTCTTCAATACTCATGTTAACCATTTGCTATCTATATTCATGACCCAGAAGAAGCCCTCTGGAAACTCTTTTTTAGGGCTAGCAGTTGCCACAAATCCCTAGTCCAAATATACCCAATATGAAATTATCAGTAGAATCCTCTTATCAAATAAATCCTTTGTCACACAGGTATTTCTGAATAAGTTATTCATTCTGCATTGGTAGGAAACATCTGGCTAAACCATTCCAAGTGTGAAATGAAGGTTCAAACAATAAAAGTGAGGAAAGCCCTGCTGTGCAAAGCATTGCCATTTGACAGAACAGGTACCGCCTGCTCGCTAAGGCTGCCCTGCAGCATGGAGAGCCAGAAAACCCAGCGAGTTATGTCACGTTAGGCTCAACCTTGTGACAGGTCACTAAACTTCTGTGCCTTTTGTGACAAGGGTGCTAGCATGACTGGGCCAAACATGTAATTATCCAGAGTGCAGTGGGTGTGATCAGATCAGAGATATTTTTTTTCTTGGTACCATGACCCAAAAACCATTAAGCATTCAATTTCTGCCAGAAATAGGTCTCTTTATAGCCTCGAGGGTTCAGTCTTTCTGTCTGGGTCAGCTTCCTCCAGGGCAGCTCTGCACTGTGCTGCAAGACAGAGTCTGCAATGCACCGTGATGACAGCAGGAGGGAGTTGGGGCTTTAGTGTGGAAGACAGCCCTGATAAGCCTGACATTAACGTTCACATCAAATGGCAGTGGGCAAGGCAGTCTCCATCAGAGATAATAGACTTTTTCCAGTGATTGCTCCTTGTCACTTAGGAACACATCAAACCCAGAGTTTGCTGTCATGTCATACATTCCCTTCCCTGAGCTCTATTTCATAAGAAACAGTTAATGTCTACTTCTCCTACCAGCAGGCTGCTCCAGAACCTCACTGTGATGGTGAGAAATTGTTTCTGTCTTCCACTTTAAGTTTATTCATGATTAGTTTATAGCCATTTCCTCCTGAGCCAATATTGTCCTTTAGTTTAACCAGCTCTTTTCCCTTCCTGATGTTTATCCTCCTAATGTATTTACACAGGGCAGACATATCTCCTGTTAACCTTCGCTGAACAAGGCAAGCTTTGGCAGTTCCACTCATGGGATCAACTGAATCACTTCTCTCACCCCACACTCACCTTTCTTAAGGACATCTGTATTTGCTGTTCTTCAGACAGGTGGTGCCATCCCTGTCTTGATAGTTATTGCAGTCTGGACACTAGATGACCCTCATCTGATTATGTCTTCCTTTCACTGTTCCAAAACACAAATATTCTATGATGGGGATGAATTAGTTCAGGAAATCAGTGCATGGTACAGAACCTTCAAGTCCAGAGGTTCACGTCCCCATGTCTTGTACCCTGAGGAAAAGCAGAAACCCGGAATCTTTGGTTATGAATTTAGTTGCCTTGAAGTTGCCTTGCTCATCCTAATACTCTGCATCTCTGAGCACATCCTGTAGTATCTGAATCTCTCACCAGTGTGACAAAAAGAATAAATAAACATTGGTATCTTTGTCTAGTAAGGAAATGTTAGAAAAATCCCTTTTTATTAAATTTAGAAAAACAGCAAAAGTCTGTGAAACAAAAGGAATATAACAAAGAGGAGAAATTAATTACAACACGTGTTGGGTGCCCAGGTCACACAGGACTCCCAAGGGCACACCTTCTGATTCAAAAACAACGCCTTTTAAACATTCTCGAAGTCTAACCCAGTTTATGACGTGAGGGAGGTGTTTCTTCTCCTCCAACTGGCTCTTCTGTGTCCCCCATCATGCCAGGGGCTGAGTTTCAGGCAACATGGCAGCCTCCATACTCCACCACATGGCCTGGCCAGCCATGTGACATGAGGCTGTGATGTAATTGCCCTATTCTCCAACGCTGGGTCCCTGGCACGCATTCCAAACTGGACTGGATGCCTTACAACTTCTGCAGAGTGCCTAGGGGTTAGTAACAAGAAAAAAGACAAGAATAACTCTTTTGTTAGTACCTTTTTCTCTGTTCATCTGTTTGTAATAAAACCAGTCTTTCTACTTCTCATAGAAATGTAGTGACATTTCAAATTTAAGAACATGTATTTTCACTCTTCTTCATGCATATTTCCCTTTGCTTTCTCCCCTGATCAATACCTAAGCCTACACAGATGCTTCAAATTCAGCCTGTTGCTTTGACACTTAACAACACCTCTATTTACTGGGATTCTAGATTCTGGCTGAACTGAGCCAGCAGCATTCAGCAAATGGAGCAATTTTCAGCTAAATGAAAGTCTGTGTCATGCTATGGTTGTAAATTGTTATCTCTGAACTTTTGAAGATCAATGTGTCCAGCAGGAAATCCTGAGTTGCTAGGACTGACACATGACTCAGGGAGATAATACCCACACATCTGTGGTAAGAGGGAGCCAAGCTGCCTAAAGCTTTCACAAGTGGGATAGAGGACCCTTGCTCTTTCAATTCGTTACTGCTAGCAGGCGCATGTAGGCACAGTCTCTGCCTGTGCTGGGGCCCAAAGCATCCCAGAAGGGACCCTGCTACTCTGCTTCTCCCACTCCCGCAGTCCATGGAACCTGCCAGGATTTCAGCACCAAACTTGCTTATTCTGTCTGGTTTGGCAGAGCAGTGAGGAGTATTGGCAGAGATTACTCCTGCTTTTGGTATCTAGACTTTCCTTGTTTACCTTGGAAAGTTTGGTTGTCAGAGAAGTCAGAGAAGCAGCCACAGGTTTGCTGCCACTGTTCGTCCAAAGAAAAGGTAAAGCAATGTTAACCTCCTGTCTAGAAGAACAGAAATAGGGAATAAAATGTCTGGTTTTGTTGAGAGATGCTTCAGAAGGCATTTGCCTGTTACTTGTGATGCTTCACCAGAATTCTTGTATAATCTCCACAGCCAAAGCATTTCAGTGTCAGAAGTAGGACCCAGAGGAGTGCCAAACTGAGGCACATCACCCTTCTTTCCTGCTCACTGTGGTTACAGGAAGTCCAGTCCTTTCATTAGCTGTTTAATTGTCCTGCAAAGGTCTTAAGTCAATATTTCTGTTTCCTGATTTTACCTGCCAATGGTGAAAAATCTGCTCCCCTTTTCAGAACATCTAACTAAATTTAACAGGCAGGACAGGGAGGAACACTCCCATGCCTGCTGGATTGGAAAATTATAAGTATATTTAACAATTTTAAGTATGCATGCAGACTTTGAAAACAACCACTTTGTTCTGAATAGGACTACTGTTCTGCAGAGAAAGTTTATGTTGTGGAAATAAAAGAGCTTGGATTACATTGAAGCTCTGTAAATACAAGAATGCTGCAGCTCCATGGCTAGACTAAAAGACTAAAACTAATTTACTAAAGTAGTAAGATTAATATCTGGAGGGTATCTTATATTTTGTAGATTCTGAAGTGTGAAATAAAATTGGTTGTTAGCCACTGGCCGATGACAGCTGGAGGGAAGTGTTGGTTTTTCTTTACTATCGTTCATTCTCTTTCACATAACCTGCAAAAAAGTTGGTCTGAACTAGTGACTCATCCAAAAAATCCTTACTCATTTCAAAAGGCTCATCAATGCCCCCGAGAATGAGGAGATCTCCATTTAGGAGATGATGATCATTCTTCAAAACTTCCTAATACAAGAAATACAGTGTAGCAGAGCCATATTATAACTAGCATGCACTCCAGGAGATTCCAGGAAATACTCACCCTTTTGCATTTAGCCTTTCTGACAGGATCTATGGAAAGGTAAGCTAATATAATGTTGACATCCTGTCTGGAACAATATATTCAAGGTACAGAGTTACTTTTGTTTGATACAAAACAAAAACAAACTGAAAAACTTCTCCTTAAACACTCATAGTCCAAAATCTAGGTGGAAAGCACTTGAAGGGTTTTTGGGGGAGGCATGTTGGTGTTATTAGTGAAGAATGAAAGAGGTAAGGTCTGTGATATGCTATAATGTCCTGATTCAATACTTCCATCAAAAAATTGGTAAATTGGTGCATTTTTCTTTCTTTCCTTTCCTTTTTTTTTTTTTTAATGGAAACCAAGCCTTTTAGAAAGCAGTACTGCAGAAAGCAGCTGGATTTATATTCAAAACAAAAAAAGAAAAGGTGATTTACTCTATTTTTGTTTTGGAGGGTTTAGGGGAATTCAACAGCCAGGCTCTGTGGTTCCATAAGGAGAAGCCAGTCTGACCAATTCTGAATTAAACTCAACAAAAATGGAGGCTGTACATCTTAGTAAGACAGCCATCATATAAAAACATGTGTCAGATGGGTTTCCCTTGATGTACATCCAATTTTAACAATCCAAATTTTTTAGTATTGTTATTATTTCAAAAATCCCAGCTGCACAGTGTTTTCAGGAAAAGGGGAAGAGAGATGGCAGAAACAGGTAGGGCTGAGCCCTTTGCCCTTTTAAACGTTGTCTGTGGCATGTCAGCCCCTCCTCGCTGTATTGTCACACAGATTTATATCTTCTGGAGCTGCTGGAAGCTCCCTTGCATAATCCAAGCAAGCCAGACATTCACATTCAAATGCCATTGACATTCAAACATGCTAGTGGTGGACGAAATTTGGAGCTTGGATATTCAGTGGTCTCCAAGGAACCAAGCCTTGCACTTCATCAGAGTACAAATACCATATGAGGGAGGAGTGCTTGTCTGACTGCTGCTTTCCACTGAGCCAATCAAAACACTATCAGAAAATTATAAAACAAATGAACATGCTCCCATTTTTTTACATATAAAAAGGAAACTTACCTTACCCAGCCACATCTGTTTCTTTGATTTAACTCCATATTCATTCCTGTTAGCAGTAGATGAGTGGTTTGACAAGTGCATTGCAGCCCATTTCACTGAAATGCAGGGTTTCCTGGTGAAGTAAACCCCTTCATGATAATTTGATATGAATATGTTTAGCAAATTATTTTAAAAACCCCTCCTTCTCATCAGTTGCTGCACTCTGGGATGGAACACAAAGCTTACATTAAAGGACCTGTTTTTTAAAAAATTAATTGAGAAAGGAGACCTCTCTCTCTGGTTATCCTAAATGCTCTCACAGCAGAACTGTGACTGTTCATAAAGCAATTGCAGAGAAGTAGCTGGTATATTCTGCTGATTTGCAATATAATGTTAGTGCAAGAGGTAAGGCTGCAAGATAATGCAATTCATTAATCCCTAAACTATGAAACTACACAAGTTGTAAGAGAATTAAAGATCCTGGAGAGGCAGACAGAAAGTTAGAGTTTCAGAACACAGAGACCACTAATTTGGAGCAGAAAACCATAGCACAAATGCTTTAAACACATCCTAAGAAATGTTTATAAACTTTTCATTTTTCCTGTGCTCATGACTTGGAGTGTGTTAGTCAATCAGATAATGGCTAAATATATGCAGCACCACTCATAACATTTTGATGCTAAACAGACCCTCACCAGAGACCATCTAACAGCCAAATTGCTGTGTGCATCTGAAATTTTGACAATACACTCTTTGAAGAGTCACTATTTGAACACAGGCTTCATTTCCAAGAATACACTTACAGTATCAAGCACAGGACAGTAGGAGGATTAAAATAAAAGTGACTTTGATGAGTTCAGTCTGTCAGCAAATATTCAGCCAAACTCTCTCCTTGAGAGCTGGCAGCCAGACCCCACCACACTGTGCTCATCCACCAGAAATATGCTGGACTGTAAGAAAATAAAGCTTGCAAACATAGGGCAGGTAATTTTCATAAATACACACTGATGCAGGTTAATGAGAGCATCGTCCCATCTATGCATTATTAGTGAACGCCCTGGGAATGCTGTTTTGATAACAGAAACACAGAATCCCACAAATACACCTTATAAATATTATGCGGGTCAGGTAACTCTTTTAAACATACTTTATAGCTTGTCAGTCAGAAAACAAAAACAAGTGGCAAACAGCAGACTCGTAACCTTGAGGAATTTATGACTTGTGAAGGATTGAAATCTTCAAAATGGGATTTAAACAGAATCTAAGATTTAAGATTAGTACTTAGAATTTAAGATTTACGCAGGCCTTGAGCAGAAATTCTGCATGACTTAAACTTCATGTGTTGCTCAAAAGCTAACACTAACACCCAAAAGCCAACACCTGAGGAATAATTTGTGACACATGAAAACTATAGATAAGATAGATAGATAGATAGATAGATAGATAGATAGATAGATAGATAGATAGATAGATAGATAGATAGATAGATAGATAGATAATGATAGAAACGGCCAACTAAACACTGGAGCTGGTAACATCTAAAATGTGAACTTGAAACAGCCTTTTCTGTGATTCATATCCACTCTTTAGTCATCCTTTCTTTTTATTCCATGAATACACTTTCTATAACCTTCCTATCTACCAGCACTCACCGCAGCCAAAATATAGAGCACCAGACCTTCAGCACTGCACAGCCCTTTGGATTTTCTTGTTTCTTGAATCCATTGCCTTCTGTCTTCCGCTCTGTCGTGCCACCAAGGATCTAACCCCGGCATCTCTCTGCTTGTTCGTCGTGTTTCAGTTCAGTGAGTTTTTACTTCTTTCGGTTTAAAGTGCCTTCTCCCACTGGCAACTTCACCCTCTTTGCCTGCTTTCCAGTTAATTTAAAACACCCCTCCTTTTATTCAAATACTCTCTTTGCCTTCAAATTCCTCTTGAAGACCTAGGAAGGCTGCCTGTCTCCAACTCCTCACTGGTGATTATCTTGAGCATACTTAGAGTATAGTCTTTCTGGGACAGTAGATGTGCTTATCTGTGTAATTTATAGGCATCAGGTAGATATACACAGCAGAATGAAAAAGTAATTTAGAAAAATAGGGCTGATGGAAAGTCTTACCTTTTTTCAGTTTTCATAAACGAAGGGGTACTTTGAGTCTTCAGTATGCTGCTACTTCTCTACTTTCTTTTTGTTTTAAATTATCCAAATGCATTACTGGAAATGAAGCAAGTTGAGATAAGCCTTAAAAAAAAAGCAAAATTTTAATTAAAAATATTATTTCATCTGGTCACTGTTTGAACTAGTATCCTATTCCATGGGACCTTATCATCATAGTCTAACAACTTACACTGCAAATGTACTCATTTTTCAAGCTAGTATTAGAATTATATTTTTCCAAGAACACACTCACTGATACTAACCACCTTGGCATAATGAAATCACTTTTTCTTTCTCCCTTAATATCATGTATAAAAAAATATTGACAGCCACACCCTGGGTGTCTGGAGTTGGAAAGCTGTTAGTGAGGATATTCTGAAAAATCTTAGTTTCATTAATGAATTGATGTTAGCAACTTCTTCTAGGATACTGTGCCATTGAAAAAAAATGCACAGACTCTAGCTTCCTCAAATATAGCAGGAATCCAAAAGGAGGAGGTAGTCACTATTTACAGTTACTGGTTTTTCTCCAATTTACATGTTGCTCTGATTGTTTTCTTTCTCTCTTACACATATTCCAGGTTTTCTGGTTGCTTTCAACTCTCTCTGTGTTCCCTGTCTTCCTCTGCTGTTAACACATGCACACACTTTCTTTTTATTTTCTGAATTAGATATTAGGCCGAAATTCTTTGCTGCGATGGTGGTTGAGACACTGGAACAGGTTGCCCAGGGAAGCTGTGAATGTCCTGTCCCTGGAAGTGTTCAAGGCCAGGCTGGATGTGGCTTTGAGCAATCTGGTCTAGTGGAAGGTGTCCCTGCCCTTAGCAGGGGTGTTGGAAGCAGGTAATATTTAAGGTGCCTTCTAACCCAACCCATGCTGTCTGTATGTACGCAACCATGGCTCACTACACAGCAACGAAGTACAGTATCTTGCTCAAAACCTGTCTCATTTTATCTGGATCCCCACTGACATTGCTGGCACTGATCTACAGCTGGTGTTTACTGACCTTTTAGAGCAGCACTGCTGGCTGTAGGAATAAAAATAGTTTCTTGTGAAGGTTGTGCACAGACATTGGAGTTGTAGGGTGCATGCTCAGCCTCATGCACAGCAGCCCTCAGGCCCAGCTCTAGGCCTTGGGCATGGACCAGAAAGACCAGCCAGCACTGTTCCTGATGGAGCAGTTGCCTTTTATGAGCAGTCGCCTTTTTATGAGCGGTCAACCTACTTCTGTGTGCTATAACACGCCTCCTGGTCCCACAGGACACTGTCAATATCTGCTCAGATTTCAAGGGATAATGCTTCCAGGCTACACCTGTGCTACGAGACAGAGGCTATCCCACAGTATTCCCTGCAGTCCTGTCCCAAAAACACCTGTTGGGGGTGTTCATAGGACCACAGTGCACCTCCATCCCTAGGAATGCAATGGGATACACCAGCGGAAGCTGCTCATGGTGTTAACAAAGCTAGACCATGCCCAGGGTGCCTAAGCAGATGCAACAAGTGCCCCTGTGCACAACACAGACTCCCAGAATCTTCCCCAGGTGCCTTTGAAGACACATCGGTTGCTGCAGTAAAGGCAAGGCAAAAAATGTTTGCCGAGCCATCAGGCTGTTACAGTGTTTGTTGGGCAGGAAAATTTAGGAGCCAATTATCCAAAATGCCGTGGCAGGGGGTAATATGATCTTCCAAAATCTGAAATTTGGGGGGTTTCAGCCCTTAGGTTAGGAAGGTTTTGTTGCACTCACGCAGGGAGGGGATGGCTGTGGCTGCAATGGGCATCTTGCTCAAATTGGCTTAGATGAGACAAGCAGAAGTTGAGGGACCCCAACCTAGTCAATATATTTGAACCATTGTTACTTTTCTTTTAAAGTGAGAGTGGTGTGCTCTTTATGTACTCCAGTTTTCAAAGAAAGTATTTTTTGAGTACTAGCAAGACTTCTACCTGAACATGATATGCCCGCTTGTTGCAGGGACTTGCCAATAGTCTCTGCAGAGGCACAGGGACGCTGCTCAACCACTGGCCAGGACACACGCAGAGCTAGATTGAACTAAAACCCAACAAAGCAAGCCCTGTGCTTTTATGTAAGAGCACAGTTATTACCTTGGTAGTTTGAGATGGTCAGTCTATCTCAGAGAATGAGTTGCAGTATTCAGGCCACATTTTTTGGTCTGTGCTGAAAGACTAGGCTAACAGGGGATTAGCAGGAAGATGGTTCCAGGATGGATTATCCCTGTGAGTGATGGTAAAAAAAATTTCAGTGCAAGCAACACATACTGACACCACGTTTGGAAGTCTGCCTCTGGCAGTATACTCCTAGGGTTAGCACAGTGGTATCCTTCCAGGCCTGAGAAAACTTGCATCGGATTTTGTCCCAGGCATCAAATGCCTTGTCTGACCTGCTTGTGTCCTTGCCATCCTAGCGAAACTTCACAAACTGTCTTAGTTTCAGAAGCTGGTTTTCCCTCTTGAAAATCCACAACAGCTTCAATGGACACTTCCACTGTATTTCTGCAAGGTGTGGTTAGCTCATGGTACCCCCAATACACACCACTTCTCACGAGCATTGACCTGACAGTGTCAGACAGATGAGCAGATAGATAGCAAGAATAACCAAAATAAATTTAATAGTTTGAGACATTTGAGACATGTGGTATTTAATTTTCACATACCATGAAACATGACAAAATCAATTAGTAGCAGTAGAAAATACAACCTAGTGTCATTACAGGGTAAATGCTTTTGTGTGTTTAATCAAAGCACTTCTTGATAAGATAAGTGTAAGGGACTATCCATTTCAGCTGTGCAGTAAATTCTCTGAATTCAGTATACCAGTAATTTTAGAAGTCTTTCTTTAAACTCTTCAAATATTTTTATCAAAGCAATAGTTTCTGTGTGTTTCTCTCCTCTTTCAAAGAACACAGCACTTGCTTTTGGCACAGTGCGGATGTTTGTTTTATTTTTTCTCTGTGGGGATACAAGCTGTATTAATGTTTTTGCAATGACCAGGATAAAGTCAAGAGACAAGAACCTAACATTTGTATTCCTGTGTCAGTTAAATACTGCATTATAAAAAAGAGACAGTAAATTATAGAAAGAAAGTAACACTATAACCACAGAATTCTGGTATTTATTCTTACATCAAGAGTCCTATATAAAGTAACTGAAATACCTCTTTTTTTATTCAAAGGGGAGTTTTGCGTCTTTGGTGATGAAATACTGTAAAGGAAGTTACATGTTTTTCATCTGATTATAAGCTAGCCACAGGATGAACAAGATACAGTTAAAAGAGGAACTGACTGATGAGTAATCTGTTTTTACTGCAACCATGCCCCATGGAGTGAATAAAGCAGTGTTTGTCCATCTCTCCCTCTGTGAATGAACGAAGGTGTTTCTTAATATTTATGCACTGGATTCAATAGAGACATCTTCACTCATGTCCCACCAGAGACTATTCTTGCAGAGGCAGTCTACCTTTGGCTGCTACAGATGCCTGAAGTCTGGAGGAACTGTATTTCTGCCTTTTGAGTGGAGGAACTTTATTTTTACTTCCTGAGGAGCAGCACAGAAAGTCTTATCCATGACTGAGCTCCTTCCCTGACATTGCAGGTCATTATGCCCTATTCACTTGCTGGATTTGACTGGAACATTTAAATTACAAGGTATTTACATATTCAGAGAAAAGTTATCCAAGCTCTAAGAGACATGAATAGGATGATAAATAGCACTCATTTTCAAGAGTGACATAGTTGCTAGAAGAGATAAGCATCTTTGCTGTACTAATTCATCTGACAGTAATCTATGTAGGTAGCTACAGATATTATATGGACATCTGTCAATAGACAATGCCATCCAGCTAATCAGTGCTACTGTGTCAAGATTCTGACTTGTATGCTCGCCATAAATCACCATCCAGAGGTGTGTGAAACTGTGTTTTCCTACTTCAGTGTCAAAGATAACACGGTGGCACAGAAAGATAGAATAACTTGATAGTATTCTTCAGAATGTTTCAAAAGAATGATGTAGTCACAGGCTTTTCTCACAGATTCTGGGGGTAGCTCTCCCATCCTTTAATTTCCAACATCATCATTTACTCAAATGTACGTACTGGCTGACGGTTCTCACCATCCAACCTTGATACATGTGATGAGAAGATAAAAACAGTAACACACAATTATTTTATTCTGGACTCATAGAGTTTATTTAATTGTGTTTTGAGGTGAACCTCAAGAACATTTTCAAGACCATCTCAACAGTCCATGCAGATAACTTTACCAATACCAAGTTATGTACAAGGCTGCTGTCTGCAGCACACATGTTCCCTCACACTCATGCAGACCCAAAAACTCTGCCACTGGCATTTCGTTAGGTGAGTTCATACCTGTAAAATGTAAGCATGCACAGAAATTGTGGCAGGGACTCTGAATGCTGGGGTAAAAAAGTCCTGAATTCCCCTCAGGAAGGATATAAACATATTCGAGGATTTTTCTGTGTTAATCTTTCTTGCAACACCATTTAGGAGCAAATCAGAGAGCAATTCACTGAGCTCTGTAGGGACTATAGCTTACTAGGAGAAGGTTGCACTAAATGTGGCTGGTGCCCATTCTCCTGCACAGGGCGTTTCTACCTGTCAAAAATAGGCCTCCACAGAGATGCAAAGGCTAACCAGTCTGAGCTCATTGCCTATCTCAGAGTTACTGTGTCCTAGCTAGGAAATGTTACTCACCATCACAACCTAGCTTTATTTGTTTCCACAAATCATATGAAAATATCTCTACAGATCAGAGAAAGGTAAGTTTTGAAGAAGTTGTGCATGGAACAGGTCCGCCCATTGCAGAGCCTGAAAGTTACTGCACTAGGAGACATTGAAAGAGGTTGGCTGTGCTAACTGCTGTGCTCACTCCTACAAAAGCACCCGTGCCCAGCAAATACATGGCAGAATTTGATAGGTCTTACTTCAGTGTAAGCATGAGGACATGGCAGAACCTCTCTACAGAAGACAGTGCTTTCTCTCAAAACACTGGCATGGCGCACAGGCAGGATGCTGATGTTAATATTAGGAGAAAAGACAAAAAAATGAAGTTTAGAAACCCAGAGGAAAGCAAAGTAAGAAGCAGACAGGACAAATAAAACTCCAGTGACAGAGCAGCTCCACAGAGATCCTGGACTTCAGATCATATCCGGCAAACTGAAGCAAGGAAATCAAACATACCATAGAAACAGGAAAGAAGAGTCTGCCTCTCCAGAAACAAGGAGGGGAGAAACAAGTTCCTAGGAAGCTGAGGAAGCAGCAGGGGAAACATACTGAAGAAGAGATTTGCTTTGTTCCTGATGATAAATCAGCTTTGTCAAAATGGATGAGCCATTTGGACCCATTCCCTGCTGTTTAAGAATTTGTCCTCGAAGTGATGAGCACATGTGAAAGCCACATATGCACTGAGGAAAGGAAGGCAGATGACATCAGGCTTGAATTCAGATTGGAAAAATGTGCATGAAAGAGCAGGGAAAAAACACAAAACAACCTCATACTGCAGCATAGGAAACTTTGGTGTTCCTTTTCTGTCTTCCTCCTCCAGATGGGATTTTCAGCTTTGAATGGTGAACACCACATCTTGTTATAGGTCATCTGCCTCTCTAGGTATCCAGACTGCCTTGGATCACCACCCACCAGGAAGGTTGAAATCAGTTTCTAGGATGGGTGTTCCATGGAGCTCCATCCACAAACAGCTGCCCAGCTGTCAGGGCTGCCCTGCATTCAGCCAATGCTCCGATTCCATCTTACAGACCACAGCAGTCATTTCCTGGGCACTCATAGGAGAAGGACAAAACTGGGGCTGTTGGTGCTGTATCATGCAGGAAAAAAAGTTAAGACCTCCAAATCATGTGAACGATCCTGAGACTCTTCAAAACATTTGTTTTCAGTCATAATTACTCACATTTCAGTTTCTCTTCTGGGAAGAGTGAGTAGCAAAGACTGCACACCCCAGCGCTATCTTCACCCTAAAAGGAATTTGCAAAATTAACATCAAAACAGGTACAAACCAAGCAATTTATCATTTAGCCCCTGACATCTTTCAGCATCTGATGGATGTTATTTTTACTGTCATACTGATACCTACAATTGGCATTTTAAGGGTTTGCGTAGGCTTTTAAAACTTACTTCATTCCTCTTAAATAATCCATAAATAATAATTTTCAATACAGGATCTTCACATTTTTACATTTATGAGCTAATATCTTTGGCATATCTAATACACATAACATTTTGTTTAACCTTTGTATCATGCAAAGTTTTTTCTGATGGCATGTAAAAGCATAACCTAGGAGTGCTGATTTTGCAGCTTATTTTGGATGGTTTGATGCTTCCAGTTATTTAATACATGAGCTGTTATGGCAACACTGCATGCATTTTAACTAGGAAGAAAATAGAGGGGGAAATGCTAAATTAAAGCCTGTATGCATCCAAATTTCCCCACTCCCAGGGAAATAAAATGTATCAGTGTGAAAATACTATCATCTCCTTCTCAGAATTTTAATTTCCAAAAGTCAATGGGGTAGTGAGATCAGAGTACATACAATGTAATATTAAAATGCTGCAGTACTATTAAATAAACATACTGTTTCATGATATTCTGAATGTGTTCAGCACCTCAAACAAGTTAATTCATCTAAAGCTTGAATGCACATGACTACCAAAAATCCTGGTTAACAAGGATGCTTGTGCTCGCAAGGGTATTTATAGCTTTATTGGAAGCATTCCCTCTCTAGCTGGTCTAGTTGAAGTCATTTTACTTTGAATTCAAATTAGAGGTAATTGTAACACTGTGGAGTAGTTTTCTGCCACCAGTCAATCCTCCCTTGCCCTGCATTTAAGATAAAAAGAAGCGTGGAGGGTGTGTGGATCCAAGAGCTGTCCACAGCCCTTGTGCATTAGAGGAGGCCTGAGCATGCCCTGTGTGGCTCCATGTGCTGCTGCACCACACAGGGATGGCTGACAGCTGCTTCAGGTGCATAGGTTTTCTACAAAACTCAGATGCACCAAAAAAAGCTTTGGTTGTTTATTAAACTTAATGATTTATTTTATTTTTGTAAATGAATGGTCTATCAATTTGCTTGCATTTCAATGTTTAGATCTTACAGATTCCTATAAGAGATCTGCCATAAAAATGAGTACCTGAAACAGGCTAGATTGTTCACTGTTGAAGATTACAGAAATGTGGGTTGAAACTCAGATAAATTAAGAAAAGAAACTTCTCTGTTTTTTTTTATTTTGTTATAAATTTTGTGTCTATAAAACTTGAAACATATGAAATTTTTTTAAAATATGTCTCTTTAATACTAAAATAATTAATGTCCTCTAAAACTCATCTGTCCTTACAGAGCCTGACCTATAATGCTTTATTTTCTTTATCTTAATGACTGTGAAGACAGGCTGCCGAGCAAGTGAACAGTGAGTATGACAAAGATTGCAATGAGATCTTGAAGATCTGTGCAATATAGTAAACTAGTGAAGTTCTGTGGATGATTTTGTTATACATGTCTCTAATGGCAGCAAAGAAATCTGGCTTATTTTGCATATACTGTGTTAAAGACACAGTTTTTCAGTTACCCCAGAACACCATGCAACTAGATGGCCAGGCTTTTAAAAAAACATGTATAAAACAAAACCTCAGACTCAACCACTATGGACTCCATTGTGGTGACCTACTGCATAGATTTACATTGGCAATGCCACAGAAGACAGACATGCTGAAATAATTTATTTCTGAGTTGAATTTTTGTCTACAGATTTTGCCATTTGATTAACATTTTTTAGTTATCTTTTTACAGGCTCTTTGAAGGTGGTGTAAATTGCATCCAGCTCTGATTGATGCTGAGATTCATGCTAGAAAATAAAACCTTCGCTGTAGCTGGAATGCAAATGCAGCCTTTCAAACTAGCACAGAACTTTTAATAGAAACAGAATGAATTAACTTAACGTGGAAACTTACATATGCACACAAAAAATCAGGTACCTAAATAATCTGTTTGTCTCTACTATAGTTCTTGATAAAAGGCAAAGACTCTATCAGTTTATTGTGCTGCCAAGATAATACTAGTTTCTCAAATTTACTTGTAAAGTAGACAGTAGTAGCACTGTGTCAGTACTGTGCAATGTAAGGGATGAGCAGCCAGGTGCATGCCATGTGGAGGCGGTTTTCAAATCTGTAAATGGGAATCCAATGCCCAGCCATTGCTGGCTGAGTGCTCAACAGCCCCTTGCACCTTACCATTGTAAGGCAAAACTCAATCCCTTCTTACTTTGAGGTAGTTGACTGCTCTTAGAGTCACAGCAGTTACAATGAGGGTTGCAAACCTGACAAACACAATCATTAATATGATTATTTGGGGAGGAATAGTAAGAGAAATGGGTGTTACATCTAATAGTCAAGTCACAGTCAGAGAGTTTAAGAATCAGTCTTTCAAGGCATCATTTTGGAGTTGGTGTCAAATCATTTGAAAACCAGGAGACTTCTGTCTCTAAGGTAAATTTATCTTTGCAGAAGGAGTACTTTGCAGGAGGAGAGATGCTAGGATATGAAGCTGAACTTCAGGGCATATTATGAGCAAGTGTTAGGGGAATACTGGATTACCTAGAATATGAAAAGTATTACCTAGTCCTAAAAATTGTCTCTTTCAATGAAAGAAACTTGTCCAGAACAAGATATAAAAAACGTAAGTTCCCTCTGCAATTCACAGAATGAATGAGGACAGAATGGGGATAGAGAGCATACCCACCCTTCCCTGAAGACACTAGGAGAATAAGAACTGTGCCATCTTTTACTCTTCCTGAAGGTCTCTGCATTCAAAGTTGGGGAGCAAATATGAGAAAACTAACATTTCAAATGCTGTCTTCCACACAAAGAAGTGATTCCCACCTCCAGGCCTGTCCATCCGGTGCACAAGAGCAGAATGGTCTTTGGTTTTGTTTCTGAGGAGGATCCCGGGGAACAAAAGGATGGAAGGTCCAAGAGCATGTCAAAGTACACTATCCATTAAAACACTCAGCTGAAGGACAAAGGCCCCTACTTCATCTGCATTGGTTTGTTTTGTGTTACCTTATTTGTCATGAGAAATCTCAGGCAGAATACAAACCCTCTTTGCTTTATTCTCACTTCCCTCGCTCACTTATACATCCTCCTAAAGTGCTATTATGCTGAGGAACAGAAATTTTCTTTGAACACCCTAAAGCTGTACCAAGTGCTGTGTGTGCATGTATTTTCACTGAGCAAGATCAAGGTATGGGGCAATTACAGGATGGATTTTTTTCCTTATCTCTTACCTCTTTGCCTCTGTGCACTGCAAAAACCTTTCCTTCCAGCACACACAGGAGGAACATAGGCACAGCTGAAGGGAAAGTGGACAGAACAGGCAGAACAGGGATGCTGTACCCTCCCAAGCTGGTAGACTAATGGTTGGAGCAATGTTTCGCAGGACGTGGGCATCTTGTTATATATCAAAGCTCAAGTTCATTCTGTTACATAGAAAACAGAAATTAAATTTAGCTTTGGGTGTCCAAAAAATTGTTGTTGTAATGGGACAGATTAATTTCTGGCATGAACACATAAAATTGTCATTGATTTTGATGATTTATGGCAGCAATTTATCCTCAGTGTAACTCCACTGACTTTGCCACAGTTACATCAGGGCTTAATTTAGGCTGATGTTTCTATCAAGGGGAGGAACAGAATTAAAAAAGCATATGCCTTGGTTTGGACATTTATTTTCTATCTTTCTGTTTTACACAAACTTCATTTCTTTAAGCTACGTGTGCTCCAGTCCTCTGTTTTCTCATATTGCAATAGCCTTAGGGTGTTTTTTCCTTTACCTACTATTTGCATTTGGGTTTATTGACAAACTGTCACCTGTGATGTATTTGCTTTCTTACAAGATTACAAATGACTGGTGCCTGGCACTGCTTCTCTTCTCCCTACATCTCTTGCATAGTGAACATGTTGTTTTCTGGCCAGTGAGCATCACCAGAGAATTTATATTAAACAGTTTTTTATGCATTCCTCAACCTAGAACCTTTCTTCTTTCAATGACTTCACAGGTAATGTCCTGAACAAGTGCAACATGAAGATCTCCAAGTAAACTGTTCATTTCAAAATACCTATATTTCACACATGCGATATAATTGATGATAAAATCTCTCTTATTTTCAAAAATTTCATTATTTGGTCAGTAGTAAAATTATCATTATAGTGAAGAGCAAGCCCAATACTCAAAATAGACAGTGCACAAGTATTCAAGTATCTGTTCCCTCTCTTAGCCAGATTCTTGGAACCCGCACTGTTGCCAAATTCAACAGCTTTTGTTGTTCTGTTATGTCTGCTTAATTCATGTTCTGGGTATCCTCTGGCATGAGTGTTTGACAAACACTAGTATAATATTTTGCAGCAATGGCACTGCTATGGGTACCCCTGGAAAGCTGTCATTTCTGCCAGGCTGGACATAGAGTCACTGAAGAAGTACCCAAAACTACCAAAAATGTTGGCGTGCTGTGTAGCTGGGCTGATACAATGGAAAAGTGAAGGCCCCCGAAAGCACTTTAAAGATGCTCTGAAATCTTCTCTTCAAGCTTGTCAGAGCAATATCAGAACCTGTTAGAACATGACTACATACCAAGGCATCTCCAGAGAAATCTGCAATATGACTTCTACAGACCTCAGAGCAAAGCACATAGACCCACTGGAGGCTGTGAGAGTAGCAAGGAAGCTCCAAGGTACTCAGCAGTCATCAGAAATGTGTGAATTCAATCTGCAGCCATACCTGCTCCTGGGGTTTGTCTGTCTTGAGTGAGTGGGCACTGAGGCCAGTAAGCTACAGTGCACAGAAGAAATTTGTCTCTGAGCAAGACAAAAAACTACAGGCAGCACTGAGGAGTGGGTGTGCATGCACACATACATACCTGTGTTCTGCTGTTTGTTTTCCCTGTGTGTTCATACTTAATTTCCACCACAGAGTAATTGCAGTAATTAACCAAGGTATGACAACTTTTTGATGTCTCCATACACAAACAATCCCATTCAGTAAGCGTAATGAATCAGCTGAAATCTTCCTCAAAGCTGCATTATGAGACCTTGAAAGAAGCGCAGTGAGGATTTGTATCACCCTCTCTGACAGGGGACCATCGAAGAGGTACACCATCTGGTCCTCTGCATCTGCGTACTCTGTGGAGGATTTTCAGACCTTTTTAATTATACTTGCATTTAACAGCCTTTTGCTGAGCTACTGTTCAAAAAACATCCACAACAAATAAATAAACAAACCCAGGGCTGCCAGTACAGACAGCCAGTGGGCTCACTCTGAGGACATCTGCCCTTTTGCTAGCACCAAGACCACAGATTGTCGGCAGCAGCCTTTCAACATAGAGTAGCCTTCCTGCATTAGGCTTGTATGTTCTTGTCACCCCAGAAACCAAAATACCTTAGAAGCTTCTTTTGGATTTCTTTTTTCTTTTTCTTTTTTCTCCCCCTTCTTTATTGGGCTTTACAGAGACCTGGAAAAATATCTGCAATATCTTTCATAAGCATCATCATTTATTAATGTACTGCAAGTCTGAAACAGCCCAGTTGTTTGGGTGCTTGGTAACGTCTGAGGTTAGCTCATTTATAAAGAGGAGCAACATTGGAAAGTGTTTCCCTTCAGAGAACCATGCTGATGAAAAGTTGCTTAGAGCTCATCCAAAATTCTGTCTCACAACAGATATTTAATGTAGTTTCTTTTGGATGAACTTACACCATGTGATTTTCTTTTTTTCCCCTAATAACCACCAGTATATTTGCATGCATTATTTTAATGCAGAGATTTTATTTTGATGTTATGTGAGAGATGTGGAAGCTGCACCTGGGAAATTTGGCTGGCATTTCAGTAGAAATGTAACAATAGTATGACAGCTTAACCAAGTGGGTACTGGTATTTAACTTGTTTTTCTTTACATCTAGTAATTTCAAATGTAATTTGAATATTCATGAGACAGGAAGACAGTGGCTCATTAAAAGACACATTATGTTCTATAGAGTGAAATGCTGTGGAGATAAGCAGTGTGTTTACAGGTCAAACAGATCAAATATAGCAGAGGCCGGAAGGGAAGGACACACCAAAAAATCATCGCCTTTCTCTTTTCTCCATGTGCGCGTATGGCGAGGATTAGGATCATCATGTAATATTCAGGAGAGTTGCATGGGAAATACATTTCCCATAGCAACAGCTGGTTTAGATGTTAGAGCAAGATTAAAGAGAACGTATTTCATCTATCTATTATTTTAAATGAATGGTTATCTGCCAAACCAGCAGGTCAAAACAGGTGCTACTGTGAAGACAAACATCTCTTTGCAAAAATTATACTCTTTATGTGGATTTGGTGTTCTTATCTGATAATGGGCAATCATATGCCATACTCCAGGTCCCTGTGTAATTACTAATTCACCATTTCAGTTCTACAGGGTTTTTCAAAAAAACTCTTAAGTAAGTAAGAAGGAATGCAAAAATGGTAATACATTCAAGATGTTAAACTTTGATTTGTATCTAATTCCATTAATATATGCAGTTCAAATTAAAATGTAACATCAGACTTTCCAGTTTTGTTGGCTTTTAAAAAATCTAGTAAAAGACAAGATTGTCATATAAAGATATTATAATCCAGTTTTGCTCTTATCTCTAGATCTGTTAAAACTAGAGGCAAGTAATAACTTCTATAAATGTGTAATTATGAGAGATTACTATTTTTAAATAGCATCCAAAAATTTGTCAGGCATTGAAAAGCAAATAGGCAAGATTTGACTTTTATCCTTGTACAAAAAAATTAGGCTCAAATTGTCAAAGATTTACTTATTCTAGTCCTGTCAAGAGCCCAGGTTCATTTCACCTAATCAAGGGATCTTAAATTAGGAGTCAGTCAACACAGAGTCCTCTCTAAAAACAGTCAAAGAAAGATGATGGGTGTCAGGCAATGATTTAGCTTCCCTAGAAGCTAAATAGCCCTCTGAAGGATACTGCCTTTTGCAGAAGTCCTTGCAGGTGCTTGCAGGTTATGACGTTCTACTGAGTGTAGATGAAAGCAAAATGCGAACACCTTGCTGGAAATGCAGAGGGTCATTAGTAGTTCACACTTGTGACAAGATGGACCCCTGTTGTAAGGGATGTGCCAGGTGCCACCAATAAACAAGGGGAAGGACAGAGAAAAACTGAATAAAATTTATGGCAAGGGACTATGTACTCACAAGTTTTTTTACATAGCCATGTCCTGATGGTACTTGCAAATTTATAATTGACTTATTTTATTTATGTTAATCATATCATGTACTGCAGGCACCATTGAAGAAGTATTTGTTTTTTAAGTAACCTCAAATAATAATGAGCAGATGGTGGCTTGGTGAGTGGGCCCTGGATTTGTGCTCAGTTCAAAGTTCACAGTCACAACCTATTTGTGAGATTCTATATCAGAATATGTCACATTTGAACCAATATTCACAAAAATCTTCATGTAAAAGATTACATTTGATAGTTGAGAGTCAGTGTGTTGATTACTTTTTGATAACAGGAATTTAAGTATCCTGGCTGCTTGGGCCATTGCATAGGAGCCACAGAGAGACAACACAGAGGGCCTGATTGCCCACCAAAAAAGTCACCTGCTGGGATGTGGGAGACTCAGGTTTAGCTCCCCATTTCAAATATTTCACAGTCCATGTCTCCACAAGAAGAGTTCAAAAACATGAATCTCTCAGAGAAGATAACAGCAGAATATTTGGGATATCTGCCTGGACTGTATCATAGCAAGGTTTCCAGTTCTCTTTCAGACTTTGTTCAGCTTCTTTAGAGCCCATCAGTCCTTATGATGGTGGCCACATGTGGAGCTGTTGCTTGCTCCCCTACGGAACATGTCCAAGATGCCCTTCTCTCTTACCTTTGGTTATAGTGGTGCAGGTTGTAGCCACTGACCTCTTTGGAGCACCAAAGAAATGGCACAGCTTCAGTGAGGTTCACATCCTCTGAGGAAAAGCATCTGACACTGTATATCTCTTGGGGTTAATGTGCAATGCCCTCTCTCACTTGCCCTCTCCAACTTTGCCCATCTTCTCAAAAGCTGAGCAGCAAGAGCCTGAAACACATAGGAAACAAAAGCAGAATTAAAGTCCTTTTGAGAGCTCCTCTGCTACAGCACATGCTCATGAACAGGCCAGACCTTCATGTCTGATTTGATTGTGGTGGTGCAGTGGTAGATCACGTGTTTGCACCAGTCCAGGGAGTGCATTTAAATATTTCCCACAAAAAGAGCTGAATTCCTCAGAGGAACAAGCTGTTCAGTTTGTCCCTCAGGTTTGCAAAACATCTCTCATCTTAAGAGAAAGGCTCATTACAAAGAGGGTTTTCCCCTTCTTTCACAGAGCACTTTCAGTCATTTCAGTGGGATCTCTCCATTTGGATCTTATTGTTGTTAGGAAAGCATTCCTTTCCTGGAGCTGAAATGGCCAATGTTAAGAGCAAAAATGAGACATCTTGGTGCATGCATGCATGGGAAAGGAACTAACGCAAACAGTCACAACTGCAAATGGGCACTGCTTTGCTTTCCAAGTGACTATGACCATAGATGGTAGGACATGACTGTGCCCTGGCAGTCGACAAAGTGCTAAAATAAAGCCCCTTTGCAAGTACATTTGCCTCTAGAAATAGAAATGTATCCTCTATATTTATGTTATATTAGTGGTTGGTTTTGTGAGTTTTGCCAAAAGCTGTCCAGAAATTTAAAAAAAAAAAAAATCTTCTATGTTACAGTCTTCATGCATCTACATCATTACCAAAGTATGTCCCAAACTGGTGTATGAATACCAGACTCGAAACACTGGTGGAAAAGGAGAGTATAAAATTATGTCAGAGTACAACTGGTACCAATATGATGGAAACACAGTATCATCCTGTTTCATTACAAAATTTCTGTGGTGATTCTGTAAGACAAATACCTTTCATACAACAGCAGATGTGGTAATGCTTCATTTTACATACTATGTCATGCCTCCAACAGTCTGTGGCAACTTAACCTCAAACCATAAGAGCAAAATAAGTCTGAACTTATAATTTTTTTAATACTTCTTTTACAATGCAGCATTGCAATACTAATACTCACTACAGATCTAATTGAGGGAGCCTCTGAAGAGCAGCCGCTGACACACTAAAGTCCTTCTGATGACTTCTTAAAATGAAGACTGTTTTATCAAAGACAGTTGTATTTGGTTTTAGTTGTATTTGTTTTTCAACAGCTATCTCATGGAATAGTTTATAATTTCTTCATGATCTCAGTTTTAAAAAGAAGATTTATGAACATTTGCTAACGGACACATTGTCATCCACAAAATGATGATGAGACTATTCCTTCCCTTAACTATTTTTTTTTTCTTGTTCATTGTTAAACATAATGATTACACATGCATGTAATGAGATCCAAAATTAAACCCTCCCCACCACATAGTAATGTTGCTGAAAAACATCCAGTATATTTTCACTGCCTACTGCACTTCAAGTCACTCCTTAATTTTCCCACAAACTATCAGTCTGAGAGACTGATCCCTAACTCAATGACTTTGCTGCAAACCCTCCAGCAAATTGTAACATACCTTGGAACAAGACATTTGCAAGCCATGGCTCTCCTTTGTGCCAATGTATTAGCAATTTGCTCATCGCTTGCCCTATTTACACCCTTGTGTTTTTTCTTTTTTTTTTTTCCTGAGACTTTATCCTTTTATCTGGATGTCTAAACTCAACTAGAAAATTTTATCTTTGATCCCATTTTCATCACCCATCAGAACTTTGTAGCTGACCCTACCGCTGATCTAGAAGCTAAACTAGAGACCTACTGAGGTCCCTTCACATCTGCATCATCATCTGATGCTATGAACTGCTCTTCTCTGCTAGGATAAGAGTTGAGGAGTTTCATTTTCAGGCTCTTTTAAGAAACTAAATGCACCTGCAGCACTAGCTGAACTACCTTTCTTCCACCTTCAGCTTTCCCCCCACTCTTCCTTAATGGCCTAATAGGTCATTAGGCAAGTATATGCTACTTTCAATTGATGAATTGTTTATGCAACATTTCATGACCTAGCTATAGCAAATGCTTCTCAAACAGACAAAGAATTTGTCTCTGCTAGTAAGGACTAAACTATGGCTTTGTTCCAAGACCCATGCCCAGAGGGATCTTCTGTTGTACTATGCTCAGCAATAGAAAAAAAAGAATTCTCTAAGAGATTCACATTCAGCATACTGCTGCTGTGGGAGAAAGAGGAAGAAAGGGGGACTGCAAGCAAGAGTACACGAAAATTGTTACTGTCATATGCCAGCATAAACTGATGTACCTGCACATAGCCCCTTAGATTCCCAGCCAAGTCTTTCAGTTTTCATCCACCTGCTGGCGGGAAGGCATGTTGGGAGTGTTACATACAGATGAATTAAATTCATCTTGCTCCTCACTCCTCAGCCAGGGTATTGGAATAGTAATTTCAGTCTTCAGTGGAGAGCCTAGGAACTTTCTTAAGAATCCTCAGTCATTCACATTCTTCATACTGGGAGCTAAAATTGTTAAAGCCACTGGCACAGCAAACTGACATAACACCTAAAACCTTTGGTCTGCTAAACATATTAAATGGGAAAAAGCTATCCTGCAGGAACTCTCAGTACATTTGAATGCTCTAGTAGAGTCTAGAGAAAGAAATTTAACATAAGAAAGATGCAAAAAGTATTTTGAGTTCCTCAGGTATAAAAGATGCTTTATCTACCAAAATAAGAGGCAGGAAGGAGGAGTAGAGGAATTTGACAGGACTCATAAAATGTCTCCAAAATTTAAATATCCCTGTAGTAGGAATCTTACAGTTAGGAACTCACAGAAAATACCCATAGCCAGATTTCCAAAGGTAGTGAGAAGTCTGTGAGCCAGGTTTCAGGTCCTTCAGGATAAAAATCAGCATAGGACCAGAAGGACTTCAGAAGGATACCTATATTCCTACTTAACAAATTAGGAACTCATGCCAAAATTGTCCACCCAGCACATCTCTTCCTGGTACTGGTAGATACCTATTTATCTCTTTCTTTGATATGAGAATATGTTGGGCATTTCAAGTTCTGTCCTACAATGTCTCCAGAAGTGCCTCAGTCCTGGCAATGACAAGCATTGCTTTGGGACGAGACAATTCAAGATGGTGTCTCAAACCAGTATTTCATATGCCAGCCTCCTGCCGACCCAGGTCTTCCAGTGGTGCCAGAACTCACCAACACAAAAGGGCAAGAAGGGAGGCTACATTTTTAATCTTTCATGGGAACTGTGAGATATCTGGATCTGGCAGCTAAACCCACACCTCAGTCCTTCATGAACACATTAATTACAGTGCCAGAGGGCATGCTGCCAAGGCAAAGGAGCTCAGGGAGCTGGCAGAAGGTGCTAGCATTTCTGTCAGTTGAAGTTGTTTAATATTTCATTAAATTAATTTAATTTCCCGCTCTCTCCAGCTAATGCCACAACCTGTGGGATAGGGACTTGCCACCTACCTGCTCTGTCTCATGGACACTGGCCCATTTCCATAAAGAGGGGTGCTCTGGAAGAGGAGAGATGAGAGCATCCTCACAGCTTCAGATGTGCCAGAGAAGAGTTGGTAACTGGCTTTGGGACTGTGGCATTCTCTTGAGTGTCCCCACGCTTTGAATCCTCTCAATCTCCTACCGGCCAAGAGAATGCTTCACCTGCAGGTCTAGACAGCCTATTTTGTCAGCCCTATCCCAAAAGTAACTCCCTGACTCGTGAAGGACCCTGCATGTAGGAGAGCACTTTTTCAACATCTTGGTCAAGGTGCCAAAGACAAGGGCAGAGTATAAACCTCATTTCTTCCCTGAGTGTTTCCCATTGTATTCCAACCCAGTCAGAACTCCATGTCGGCTCAGATCACAGGTGGGATGCCAAAATCCCCATGAAGCACTCCAGACAGCTGGCATACCCTTATTATGCTGAGACACTGCAGATGAATAGATGCCTAAACACCCACCTTGCAAATCCAGCCTGAAGAATGACCAGGACCTTGGAAACTTTTTATAACACTCTTGTTTTCATGTACCACAATAAGGAGAGCCCTGAAAATAGACAGAATAATTGCTTGGTACTCGAGGCTTTAGATCTTTGAAGAAAATAGATGGATAAAACTTATTTTCATGGCAAATAGAGACAAAATTCCAATCTTGGTATTATTTAAAGAAGAAAGCTGAATTTGGTTACAGTGCAGGTCAGACAGATGTTCCACCCAAGGAGCCAAAGCATTACTAACTATTATATTTGTGTTTTATTACCGAGCCTCAGAACCATAGTCATGGGCCAGGACCCGACTGTAATGGATGATATATCAAAACAGAACTAATGCCTTTCTTGACTTAAGTCTGAGAAACACACTGCAAAGAGGCAGCTAATTTGCCCTAATGTACAAACCATCTATACATTTTAAACACACAAAAGAACTCAACCCAAACAAAAAAACAACCAACCAACCAAAAAAAAATATAATATTAGGTTGTAAAACTTAGGTACAGCATAAAAAAGATACATGCATTTCTAACAAAAAACAACGTGCCTTTCCCTCTTGGAAACAGAGCATCAAGAGTCTTCTTTTTCTCTTGCTTTGGCATTTCTTTGTGTTGGTGATTTCCAAAGATTCAGGCTGGTGCCATGTCTAGAATAACAAATTTAGGCAATGTAAGAGTAGATTATAAAACTACTTGAATGAAACATTGCATCTCTTGTTTGCAAATATAATTAAATAGTACATAAAAATCTGCTAGAATATAACTCTCGTAATATGATTATGATTAAACCAAAGTGTTTGAATCTGTAGACAAGTTCTATTAGCCACACACACTAACTTCTTTTACCATTGACCATGGCTGGGCTTTACCTAGAAACTGGCCAAAACATGCCATAAAATTGGAAATGTCCTCAAAGTTGAATGAGAAAACTACTTTCTTGCCTTCTTTCAATCTCAAATAAATAGCAGGGTACTGTGTGTGCTGAAAGAGTATCATTTATGTTGGACTAAAACAGAGAAGGAAAAAAAGATGCAAAGGCCAGAATAAAAGTAGGCTGAATGCCTGGAAATAAATATGAATATATTATAAAAATATTTCAAACTAAGGATGTGAAAAATGGAAAGCCCAAACCAAAAGTAGGCAAGGAACTTAATATAATTTGGTTTTAAGGCTAAGAAGTGGCAGTGGACCAATCTCAAGCAGGGCAAAATTGATTCTGGCATCTGGAAGAACAGGGGAAATTTCTACTCCTTACCTGCTCTGATATGAATCTTGAACAACTACTTTGTCTTCTCCAGATTTGCCCTGCAATTAGCCCCTAATCTTTTGCCTACAATTTCTGCAAACGCAGCACAGCAGTTACCTGTCAACTCACTTGCAGGATTGCAGGTTTTATCTGCCTGCAGTGACGCAGAATCTAGGCCCACAAAAATATGCCTTCACCATCACCAAAGAGTTTCACTGCCAACAGCACAAGGTTTTCACACTTTAGCCAGAGGAATACTCTTGCCTGGGTATGTCAGACAGACTCACAGAGTCACAGAATCGTGTGCCCACAAGGCCCACAGGAATCATTGAGTCCAACTCTTACCACCACTGTCTGCGGCAAAGACACAGAGAGTGCTTTTAATAAAAACACTCTTTGTTTGCTTCCTACCACAAAATCTGGGAAGACTTCTTCTTCTAACACGTTCCATATCTTTATCATTGAGAAAATGAAGAAATATCAAACTAAACTTATTAGCTGGCACATGGAGAGATGATAATAAAAGGTTAAATGCTGCTATGAAACCATGACCAAAAAGAGGATCTTACTGATATTGTACTTCTGTATAGCAATATATACTATAAGACAATTTTTTTTTTGCTGGTTTTGCTGTTTCATGATGAGCAATATCTCTTTTGAAGCGGTAAAATAAAGAACTAGGTCATCATGTTTATTATAATACACCAATATAATAATGGTCTCTTAAATACAATGAAGTCTGAAAAGGTTAGTGACAGAAGGACCAAGAGTCTGTGTTAAAAAAGTAATCTATAAGGGCAAAAATAGAATGACTGCATAAAGAGATCAAAATCAATAGCATGGACAAGAGGAACATAGGAAAGCCTAGGGAACAGAAAATGTACAGAACTGCAAACTCTGAACCAAGGTAAAAGAAAATTATCTGCAAATGGAAAGGGAAAAAGTGGAGCAGAGCTGGCACAAAAATACTATAAAGTATATTGAAAATATTATATTTTAAAATATCACATAATAGAGAGGCTTTTAAGAAAACATGTATTCACAAAACTAAGTACTGAACAAGCAAGAAACCCCATCAAACCAGAAGCCAGACAGAGACAGAGAAATAGGCAAGTCTGAAGCAATGAATGGTGAGAAAATACATAAGATAGGTTAATAGGGAGAAGGAAAACAGGACTTTAGTCAAATACTGGGGGACTTGTACTGTATATAGGACAAATTACATGACAGGCAAAAGAGCAATTAGTAGAAAATAAGCCTGTCATTTAATCCTAGGAGCTGGTTAGAACCCAAGCGGATGAGAAATGTGGTTTAAGTGGTTTCTCTAAGATCAGCATCACAGAAACCCAGCTAAAGAACATAAACAGAAAGATGGTGTCAATCATGCTTGTTGGAAGAGAAATGGCACAGAAATGGTTTAACTTAATCCCTGAGGGTTGAACATTGATTCCAACTTTGTTTTCAGGTTTCAGCCTACGTATAAGAAAACCCCTCTGTTCCATTTGCTGCCCAGAGATTTTGACATTCCAGTTCTTAACTTTCTTCCTTTTTTCATAACTAAGAGGATCACTGATCAAAACAAACTCAACACATGTCAAAGGCATCCTTTCAAGGCCAGTATGTGGTCTCAAAACATCTCATTTCTTGGCAATGACCAAAAGCAAGAAGGTTGGGCCTGGAACCATATGATGATTATTATTTTTAAGGAAAGGTATTCTTATATTCATATTTAGTCATACGTTCCATCTAAGACATCCTATTCAAAGGCTGGTCCTCATTCCAGTCAGTTACACATCACTAGTTCTCATGGGAACCTCAGAGTTTCACTGTTGTGCTTATTCGCTGGAAAACTCTCTTCAACAGAGGCATCTGGCATCCCATACAACCAAACAGACGCATAGCTTTTTTGGGGAAGATGTCGTCCCAGAGCTTCAGGCTACAGAGCGTAGGCTCACATTGGCAAGGAACACCCCAGACAGAGGACAGAAATGCCTTTCATCAGCTACTGCTCTGCAGTTCTGTGCCCTTTTAACTCTAACTGCATTTCATATAAGCTATTGAAAGCAATTAGTTATAAATTAAACAGGAAGACCTTATCTGAAAAGATGATCACAAGTAAGTGTGCATGTATGTAAGTACACTTGTACAGCTGACAATCTGACAGCATAGTTGTGTCACCACATAGGTTTTGCAATTTCATAGGACTCAGAGCTGTTTATAACAAGCATTATTGTTCAGGATCAGGAAAAGCAGGGGAAAAAAATTCTTCTCTTTTGGAGATACACCATTTTTAGTGGTGGAGTTGGCTTACTGCAGCTGCGTACTGCAATTAATGCTGGTTTAGGAGCATGTGCAAGACTAGACCAAAAACAATTTTAATGGTACACAGATAAACTATCAATGTAATCTTTCCTAAAACTGAGAGAAGGGAGAAACTTAGTCCTGCAGGCAAACTCCTATCTACATCTCCACTAATACAAAGGAGTGACTTTGAAATATTGGTATCTTGTAAGTCAGTCCAAGTAAAACCAAGCCACATTTTTTGACATTTTCTTATTTCCAGATTTCCATCTCCCATTGCCAGTGTTGCAGTTGTGCACAGTGTCTGCTTTCCTGTGCATAGGCAATACCACAAAATCCCTTAGTCTGTGCATTTGTTTTTGTAGGCTCAAAGAACTACTTTTTTACACATTAGTGATAAATGTAATTTAAAAAGTGTTTCCCCCTTTTTTTTTTTCATTATTTATTTTCTAACCCATTAGTGAATCTTATTTATCCCCACCATCTTAGTAACAACACAGCTGAAGCTGACACAGGAAGAGATGAGAGACTCCTCTTACCACACAACTTTATTGATGTTTCTGCATCAACTGTGATTCTTGGCAATCCAGTTCAGCCTTTCCTAGCCTTGGTTGATGAAATCATACCCATGACCTTAACAAAGACAGATTCAATTTGTCCTCACTTACATTAGGTGGGCTTTTCAATGTCCTCTTAGGAGAAGGTGATGCCTCCAGATGCCCTGTGAGAAACAGCATAAATTTATTTCCCCTGCCATTGATAGCATCTGTGATAGCATACTGCCTGAAGAGAAGACAAAGTACTGCTTGGGAACTTGGGATCCCAAGGGTAGAAGTGTTTTGCACTTCTCTAGTTCACAGAATACCTCAGGACTAGAGCCAATGGTTAGGTTTCCTGCGTAAGTATGGGAAGCAGGGCTCAGTACCTTTGTCACTTCCATCTGCCTTCCCAGAAAAGCAAGGAGGACGGTGGCTGGGATTTCCATGTTTCAGCTTTATGTTTTAAGACTATTAACATCTCAGTATGAGTACTGTGACTGTTGACAGTCATTGCAACACACGGGAAACAAACAAGCAAACTATCACAAGGTGTTCTTCTCTGTGTTTGCTTTATATTCAACTTGCATGTGCTGTGTGTATATATGTCTGTCTATCTGCTCAGGGACCCACCAGCCCATTCTCCACCAGTCCAATAGGTTTGGAGCTGTTGGATAATCTCAGTTAAATTTGACAGAAGATTTGACCTCTTTCTCAAGTGTTCCCAAAACATACAGACTGGTCCCTGGACCATGTTGTACAGGATAACTCACATCTGCTCTCACGACAGGGCATGGTCCTCAAGGGCACTTCCACCCTTCCACATCTCAGTTTCTCCTACCCTCTATGTGCTGGGCCGGACTGGAGGCTGATAATAAATAGATGTAGGTGTAGAGATGCAGTTGGTGTCCCTGGGAAGGGAAAAGGTTTCAGGCCATCACACTTTCTTCTGTACCAGGGTATTCAGATCTCCAAGCTCCAGGTCACCTGATTTGGAGTCTATTTTTGTCACCAGCTTCCCCTTACTCTCACCTATGGTCTCTGTCACTGTAAAATATTAATACGTATTCATTTCTCCTTCCTTTCAAAGCACGCAAAAAAGTGGTCCCACCTTAGTGTTTTTTTAATTCTTCTGGAATTGTCAGAGATCACAGCAGATCAACATCATGCTGTTGTAGGTACAAACTTTCAGTGGTTTTAAAAAAAATGTTCAGTCTCCCAGCAAAATCTGTATTTTTATCAAGTATGAAACATTTGGGAGGTGTGCTAACTTTGACAGCTTACAATGGGAGACAGTAAAAATTAATGATAGTAACTTTTCTTCTGAGGTGTCAACCCAATTTATTTTATTATGGCAAAATCTTACCCTTCAACAGGTTTTCCATTATTTAACTTTAACTTTTAGATTATAATTTTAATATCACATTTCTATATATATTCCACTTCTTATATTGCAGTCTTGACATTATCCAAGTGAAATAATACAATGGTTCTTAACATTTTCTGGAACAACAGATGTATAACTCACTTAGATTTTCCTTATAAACTACATTCTGTAGAGCTCAGCAAATAATAGAGTTTGTAGTCTGGGACTGAAACAAAAAGTTAGAAAAGAAATTACATTCAACTCAAATCAAAATAAACTGACATTACAAGAATTAATTAAAAGTGAGGTAGGTTATTAACAGAAACAAAGTTTTTCCTTTTATTTTAAGGATGTTAATGTCTCTGCCCTTAAATATCTCATTAGCCAATGATTTGCCATATTCAGCCCAGCATTATAAATGTTCATGCGAAGCATCATTTCTTGTTGGACATAATACAAGAAGACCTTCCTGGCTTAGACTCTCTTCTACAGGAGAAGATTTGTCCAGTGTCTCCCTTGCCAACCAAGATCTCTGGTCTTTGGTGACACCCAAGCATGGGCTAGAATGGCCCTTTTTTTTTTTTTCTCTCATGTTTAAACTTATATGGGAGCACTGAGAAGTGCTGGTGTCATGTGGATTCTGGCCTGCCACCACGTTCATCGTCATCACCATCCTTGGACAGAAAAGCCACATCTACTTAACTTGAGATGACAGATTTTATGAGTGAGGACACAAGGGGCAGTTATCTAGCATCAGATCATGTGAAAAAGAAGGTTTAGGAGCTTCCCAGGTCCTAAAATGACTTGCCCATCACCAGAAATCCCTTGGTCTCTATAGATGTCAACATGTCAGCTTGATGTAGTTACTAATATTGTTCTGACCAGCAGGAGAGTGGAACTTGCTTAAAATTAAGTTCTTGAGGGAAAAATAAAAAAGAGGCAGAAATTGAAACCTAAAAGGTTTGTCTTCCTAGAATAATGTTGTGAATACAACAAAACTGAGTAATTCCGTGGGCACTGATGCTAACAAACCCCAGTTTCCCATGTTTTCTTGTCAAAGGATCAAACTTTCTGGTGTCCCCCAAATTCTAAATGTCTCATTAAAATACTTTGCTGTAAAAGAGAGCTGTAATGTTACTTTCTTGCGTGGATCTCTGGTGTGTAATAAACACACATTGACTGGAATGTCAAGAGATCTTGCTCTCTCCTCCACCTGACTGCTTATTTTTAGGAAGATCTTGGAGTTTCGATTACATTTTGGGAAACTAACTAGGGAACTTGGAATAAAAACAGTAGCAAATGCCAGAAGCCCTAATTCTGTCCTTTCCTTTGTTCCTGTTGCTGTTTAGACTGCAACGTAATACTAAGCACTAAGAATGATCTTGAACAACATCTGTCTGATTCAGGCAGTCCTTCTCTTCGTGGATACGAAGTCTAATCCTCTGGACTTTGATACTCTTCAGATTTTCTGGTTCAGATTCTCTACCTTATACAAGATAGACCATTCTTCTCTTGACCTGCTGGTTGAGTGCCACATAAGTAAAAAGGCAGGCTTTTGCATTTGCCATTATCTTATGAGAGTGTTTTACTAAAGCTAGGAAAAATTTGCTGTTTCCTGGGATCCTGAAATCAAGGGTTAGAGTCTGTCTTCTGCAAGATATTGAGATCCAATTCAAATTTTCCAGAATACTCTCCTTTCTCCTGAGACCCATCTGAACATTGCTCAGAGAAACACCCCCTCTGAATGGTCCTTAAAGCGAGGAAATAACTTCACCATTGTGCTCCTCCAGCAGGTTCTCGTCCCCACCAAAATGACTGTATCTCTTTATTGCTTATTTGACAGTGCCCAGAAAGGAGGAAAGTGCTTTAAAATATGGATAAGAAAAGCCAGATTACTGTCTGGAGCAGTTTGGAAGTGTGACGTGGTGATGGGGATGACAATAGAATCGTAAGAATAGAATAGTGAGAAGGAAAAATCAAGTATGAACAGTGACACCATACTGCTTTTCCCTGAGACTTAGTGTGCAGCATGAAGGGGCAGAAACCCAAGCACTTTTAAACTAGGAAACATACTATTCCATTTTCTTGGGAGCAGATTTTCTTTATTAAAATCTTGATTTTTAGAGAAGTCTAAACAAAAAACAAGAGCAGAGTTGTCGTCACCAGCTTGGAAAAGTATTTTTACTTCAATGGCACCTTGATCACATGAACTCTTATTTTTTCCCAGAATGATAAATAGGTATGGAATAAAGTCTGAGCCAATGACTGCTTTGGAAATACTGGCATCAGTAATGTTTTATTTCTCAAATATTTTGCCATTTTGGAATGTAATGACAGCAATACATTTATAGACTATTAATTAATTACTGAAGTATTGCCCATCAGTTAATTTTTCTAAATATATAATTTTCAAATGGACCTGCTGTCGCTGCTTAGTACACTGTGGACAGAATAAAATAAGAGCACTTTTTTGAAGAAAAATATTGTGGTTTCAATAAATTTTAACATTATTCTACTAACAAAAGAAGTGTTTGACTGCAGAAACTACTAAGCTGGTCACATCCCTAATCTGGCTTGGGAAAAAAATTAGGAAGCTCTTTATTTCCATCTATTTTTCTAAGAGAAAGCTACAACATTGACTTCATAAGATTTAAAAATTGCTGTGGTGTGAGCCACAAGACTTTCTGCAGCTAGTTATAATGTTATTTCAGTCTGAAACACCACCAAAAATAACTAGTATAAACTTATTATTTTTAAAGAAAACAAACTCATTTTTTAGAAATTCAAAATACATACATTTTTGCATAGACTTGTAATATCAGTTGAAGGCAGTGCTAAAAATTGAACATCCTTTAAAAATATATGCCTTTTTCCTGTAAAGAATTTGATGAATCTATGCAGCAATCCAGCTTGGATTTTTTTCAAAGAATAGAATTCTAATTGTTATTATTCATACAACAATAACATTTAAATACTCTGGTGATTTTCAAGCCTCAGAGTGTTAAGTAATGTGCAAGAGAGACAGACACCGCTTCAAAGCATTCCTGTTCAAGATGAACAAGCAGCACAAAGGATAGGTAATGTGAAAAACAAAAGACAGAGCAAGGAATGACCTACACAAGGCATGCAAATGAAACAAGAGGAAATTAAAATCTTAACCCTCACTGCAATGCCTTGCCTAAGCAGAGGAATTGTCAGTATGATGATGGCACAGTAGCAGATTGAAATTCTAGCCCAGCAAAATCGGTGGCAGAATCTCTCAACAGTTTCAGACAAAGAATTAAAATCTCTTGTAAGACCCAGCCTGGAGTAAAGCATTCGTCTTTGAAGTTCTCCCTGCATGACAGACATGGACCTGCTTGTAGGGGTCCGGAGGAGGGACGTGAAAACAATAAGGGAGCTGGAGCACCTCTTCTGTGAGAGCAGGCTGAGAGAGCTGAGGTTAATTCAGTGTGGAGAAAAGAAGGCTCTGGGAAGGCCTTATGGTACCTTCTAGTACTTAGAGTGAACCTTACAGGAAAGATGGGAAGGGACTCTTTATCAGGGAGTGTAGTCATAGGACAAGGGGTAACAGCTTGAAAGAGGGTCAGTTTAGATTAGATATTAGGAATAAATTTCTTACTGTGAGGGTAGTAAGACACTGGAACAGGCTGCCCAGAGGAGTCATGGATGCCCCATCCCTGGGAGTGTTGAAGAACAGATTGGATGGCAGCTGGAGCAATCTGGTCTAGTGGAAGGTGTCCCTGCCAATGGCAGGGGTTTTGGAACTAGATTATCTTCAAGGTCCTTTCCAAGTCAAACCATTCTGTGATTCTGAAAGGAATTTGAAGGCTATGCCACTTGATCTACCAAAGTCATCATCAAAGTTCCTATTGAGTGAGTGTCCAAGGTCTTGTATTTCAACTCTATGCAGCATGTTCCTGCTGCCAGAACTGGTTTAACAATTCTTTTTGCAGTTTTCTTCTACAGTTACTGAAGAGCTTCTATCAATGGTCAGTGAACCTCTCTAGTTTCTCAAGTTTTCTGCATTTGGAGTTATGGAAAGATTTCAATACACAGAAGGAAATCTTCTAGTCAGGCTATCCTAAATATTGAGTTCCTGGGAATGCAACTTCTTCATTTATGGCACAGGTTAACATATGTACAAATATGTTACACTATCCTAAACTGCTTGTTTTGTTCTGAAGTCTGTGAGATATATTCTAAACACATCAACATAAATTTTCCAAGTCTTTTTTAGTGATGCACTGTTTGTGAATAAAACATACAACAAAATCTATACACAAGTTCAAAATCTCTTGGCAGAAGCTGCCATCAGATTCCAGATTCAGAGAGATGGAGATTCCAGTAGAGCAAAAGACCTGTTATAATCAGAAGTATGCTAAATTAGAATGGATTCGATTATTCACTTGAAATAATGTTGATTGCATAATTATTTCTTTTCACTGTGAACAGCTTAGGGACTAATGGACTAGTTTATTATTAATATTTTTACTCATAAATATTCACAGTATAATCAGGATAATCTTCAGATTCAGAATGTTCACCAGATGCTCTCTCTGACCATTTTTCATTGTAATTTGTGCTGTGTCATTAGCCACTTGAACCATATGGCATTGTTTCTAGTCCCTCAATCAGTGACAAATGCTTACATCTGGATAGTGATGAAAACAAAAGTTGATTTCCATTATGAATCTTCAAATGAAAAGATTCATGTCCTAAAAATCTTTCTTTTTTCATGAATTGTGAATATTTTCACCCATTCCACGTGGACATCTAAATAATGATGAATTGCATAATACTTAAATTTATCCTAGGGCATCGTTTTTTCTCACAGTTTGCAGAGATCAGTCTTTTCTCATTTGACAAGCTCCAATTTTTCCATAGGGTCTAAATTTTAATGACAGCTACATTGTTTGGACTTTTGTTGCTATCATCATCAATATTATTATTATTAGCCTTTGAACTTGTTATTTCTTCAATTAATTCAGTGCATTGATTCAATCAACATATTTACTTTTCAAAACATGCTTTCAAATAAATATTTCTGGGCAAGGCAGACATATTGGCTCACTTCTTTAAGAAAACAAATACCATTTTGGGAATATTAGGGGAAAAGCCATATAAATTGGCACTTTTCTTAAAGATTTCTGCACATGGCAGCACATTTTTTCACAGTTATATAAAAGTCAACTTCACTTGAACATTTCTGAGAAAACTAACACTTTTCTTCAATATCTGGAAATGATTTCTACATAAAACCCGTGTGTCTTAAACTTCCAAAGTTTAACACTATAAAAAACATAGTCCACATGGCATATTTCATAATACTAGTCTATGCTATTCATACCTGTTACATCAGTCATCACCTTAGTATCTAAATGCGCAATGTTAAAGAAGATCAGTTTTCTCATTAAAAAAAAGTAACTTCTCAGAGATCACAAAAATTTACTTCATGTAATAAGCAAGAATTTGCCCTAGTCTCAGCATCATTATTTTCAATATTTTTAAACATGAACTGAGAGAAAACAGAAAAATATAGCTACTGTTTAAATTTATAATATTGCTCTCTTCAAATTGACAAGCAACTTGAAGACACAACAGTTCAATCAGTTTGGACTGAAGCACTCTTTAACCAAGGCAAATGTGATATGTGTAGGAAGAACGACACATTTCAGAGCTTTACCCATGAAAGACAGTGATAAATAGGGTCTTAGGGTATATGATGTGAAAGAACTGATTTGACTGTCATATTTGTTTCTTCTCCATATAAAGTTCTGTGAAGCTACAGAATACAGGTGATCCAATCTGGGCACCAAACAGCAGCAAAATCTGAAGTTCAACCAGCCCTTCCACAGGCATTGGGTTTCTAACATTATTCATTCATCAAAAAACTCAGCTTTTTTCTTCCACCATTCCAGTGTTTCATAACCAAGATGACATTTCATAATGAGCAACATTTCTGAACAGAAATAGAAGGGAGGCCTGCTCTTCAGTAGTGTTTTTCCTTCTTGAATCAGGACCTTGTTGCTACGCTGTAGTCACATATTTAGAAGGGTTGCATTAGCTACTGTAACTGAGCAGTGCTTCAAAAATTATCCACTGCGATTGACAAATCTCAGACCATGTTTTGCACACATGGCCTCTAAAAAATAAAGTGAAGAGTTTCACAACCTTCTGTTCTGTGTTTCTCAGGATTACAGAAAACATCATGCCACTTTACAAGGTTTCTGTTATATCACCAAGTGGTGTGTTTGTGTAACAACTGTGCACAGCCTGGCATATCCCACCAGAATTGGATTTACCAATCCTTGCTGATCCATGCACGCATTATGAATTTAACTATGGTTTCCACATGTACAGCAGCCAGACTGGAGCTACTTTACGAGCACAGTAGCATCCAACCTGCTAGAAGCTACCAAACATACAGAGGACCATAGGAAAGAGTAAATTGTGTCCAAAATTCACTTAGATAAAACTACTAAGTGGGATAAAAGCATTCAGTTAGGAAAATCAGGCACATAGTACCCTAATGCAGAGTGCATAATTTTACTGTGAGTGTGGATTCCTCACTAACAGTCCTGATTTCACTCCAAGGATAAGCTTCCCATGAGTTAGGCAAACTTCATAAAATCTCTGCATTTATTTCTGCACCCCTATATACACAGACACCCACACACACTCACTTTAATGTATAAGAGATACCAATTATTCTGAACTTTCAGCAAACTTTCTGGTCTGCCAATAATAAGGAAAGAGAGGAAAAGAGAGGAGAGGAAGGGGAAGGGAAGTGGAGGGGAGAGGGAAGGGTAGGAGAGAAAGAGAGAGAGAGAGAGAGAGAAATCCTAGTCCTTCACATAAAACAGATCTTTTCAGAATGCATGAAAAATGGATGATGACATTGTTAATTTGGAAGGACTTTTTCTCATTATATCCCAGAACATTTCTCCTACTACTTCCAATGATGGTTCAACTTGGTCACTTCACTCTGGAGAGAACAGTGTGTTTTGGACCAAAAATCCACAGCACTCTTTCTGTGCTTTTCACCACTTCTGCAGTACTCCAACCATTTGTTTGTGTTCTCATTTAACTGGTTTCATTCCTCTAGGCCCATTGAGTGCTGTTATATGCCTTTGTTGCGTTTAAAATTAATTTTGAATACTTCAAATAGATGAAGAACCTGAGATGAGGCAGTCTGACTTATCTGTCAATAGCATGAAATAAACTTCTTGGTTGCACTTCTGGCTCTCTCCTAGTCTTCCATCTCTTCCAGCCTTTGAGCAGCATATTAATCACACACGCCCTGACTGATCACCATCCAACTTCAACCCTTCTGGAAGCTCAAGTTTTTATGAAATTGCACCAGAGGATGAAGCGGGCCTGATGTGCACAGAACATAGAACAAATTAAGCCAAGAAAAAAAATGGTAAAGAAATGTAATGTGATGTAAAAAATTTCCTTAGTGTATACAGTAATATCTATAACTTCATTTTCTATTGGAGTTGAAGACGTGTATAGCACACAAGGATGGTTATTCATCATTTCTACTGACAGCAATTTTCATGTTACTACATTTACAGTAGCACGAGTCCTACTTAGACTGGAGAATATTCAGGTCTTGCCGCATCAGTCAGGAAGAAGAGGCAGCGAATGTGCTTACATATTCTGCAAAATTAAGGAAGAATTAAATTAAACTAAATTAAACTAAAGGAAGAAATGCTGAAGGAGGCTGCTTCCTAGATGCACTAGGAATACTAGATACCAACACTTTACTGAAAATGAAAAGTGATAATATTTCTTCCAAACATAGAAGATTCCTAACAATATGTCTAATTCTTCCGATGAAACTGGAGGGCTTCTGCATTTGGTCTGAATTTCACACACAAGAACTGCTTCGAACTGAGGGAGTGAAAGGGATATACTTTTCTTATTTTATGTGTGTCTCTAAACTCAGGGGTTTGTGGAAACAGGAAATACTCATAAATAAATAATTTCAATGTATTTGCACTCGTCTTGCATCTTTTTGGGGATTGCTATCTCATCACTTTCTAGATTTCTAAGAAAGAAAAGTTCCATGACCAAGGCACCTGCATTTCAGGTTTGGGAGGAAGCAGGAAAATGTCATGCATTAGAATATTATTTCATTTGTGTAAAGATCTCTAAACCTTTTATTAGATATTGGGGTTTTCTTTAATTTTTCATTATTATTTTAATGGAAATCAATTTATTAATTGATTTGATTTTCTTCAGGGCATCATATCAATGACTTGGCACCATAAAACATGCATCTATCAACATACACTCACAAATTTCAAGCAGTTAGTTAGAAAAGACTTATAACTATTTCAGAGGATTGATTTCAATTATATCCTTTGGGATTCTCAGCTATCATTGCACGTTTTGATAAATGAAACTAGCAGCTGGAACCCAGACCTTCCATCTCTGTTTACACACTTTAAAGAACAAGAAAACAAAATTTGAAAAGGATGGAAAGGGAAAAGGAAAATTACATAAATGAGACTGAAGAGAATAACAAAACAAAATCCAACACATCAGATAAAAGGAAGAACAGAAGGCCAAGTTTATGTCTTCAGCTTTACAAATGATTATTTCCTGATGTACAGTTTCCCACAGAAGTGATTTGGTAAAATAGGAATAGCCAGGGCAGTCATTCAGTTCTACAAAGTCATATCAACAAGCTATCAAGGCATTGAAAGATAAAGAGTTTTCCATTTGATAAAGGTGCAAACCAAACACTTTGAAACTCAAAAAATTTGCAAATAAAAATAACTATTTCTTGTATCCTATTTTAAAACATAAGTCAGCCTAAAAGAAGGTTTTGCGTCCACTGAGCTATCAAGGCACCATTAGTTTTGTGACAGCTTAGTAAGCTTGGTGATGTGGGATATTTAAGCAGGATTTGGAGTTTTCTGTTGAACGTTTCATGTCGCAGTGCTATTACTGGCATATTTAGTGTTTAGACCTTTTTTACTGCCTTCTGTAAACCAGAAGTCTAAATAATTTAATTTTTTTCTGGAATTTTATTTCCTGTGAAACCAAACCACATGCACACCACTTGATTTAAAAAACAAACAAACAAACAAGAAAACAAAAAAAAAAAAGAAACAAAAACCAAACAAACAAACAAAAAGAAAACAAAGCTTCTAACAAAAATAATGAATCACACTTAAGAGGGGAAAAAAATGCTGACAATTTTCCTGCTTTGAGGTCCTGTCTGTCCCATGCAAACCCTTTTACTTCCCCAAGACCTTTGTCTTCCCCATCAAAGAAAGATTTTTTTTTTCTTTGAATTCTTAAGAACTCAGTGTTTATTCATTGGAAAACTATCCTGCCTTATCTTACCTTTCACAATTTTCACAGCATCCAATTCCTAAGAACAGACCCCAGTGACTTGGGAAGCAGAGCAGAGCTCAGGATCTAACCCCAATCCACTGCAGCCAATGGGCTTTGAGCCAGGTTGAAACCCAGGATTACTGCAGAATCAGTCATCAACCCCTGCATAAGCAAAAGATGGACCAGTTTCTAGCACAAACCAGCCCTCTCACATCAGTGATCCCTCAGTTGAAACACCAATTGCTAACCACAAGGTCTGGAAGACAGTCTCTGATTTTAGGAAAGCTCTGGTCAAAACAAAGTAATTTCTCTTCCAGAAACTGGACAACCCAAACCACTAGAGTACTGTGGCAGTACTGTGGTTTCATGTTGCATGCTTGTAATTAGGGAGCAGATTGATAGTTACTTCATTATCATCCTTCAAATCCTTCCTTAAGCTGTCTTTTGCCAACAAAAATAAAAAAAGAAAAAAAAAGAAAAAAAAAGAAAAAAAGTGGCAAAGCTATTATGATTGCTTACAAAGCTAAGCCATACCTTCTCATTCCTGCTCAGTCTGTATCCATCTATTGCCTCATACTTAGAAGCTCTTTACTCTATACTTGTAAAGTGCCTATTAAACTGGGATCTGGACCCACGACTGGCTGTCAGGAGCATTACAAGAAGATGAAGACAAGTCAGCATCAGGCTTCCCAGATTCAAAAGGCTGATAATCTAAATGCATCTTTTAAGTTTATCTTGAGAGGTGAGACAAATGATCGTATAATGTCTTACCTCCTTGTGGAACAAGAAGAATGCATGATCTACTATACTTGTCTTGATGCATTCAGCAAACAAATGCATTATGTCAAATGCGTAATGCAATGTCATCATCCATATTGTGGCTGTCTGTCTTCCCCCTCTTTGCTAATACCACCACACCCATGAAGAATGGAGACAATCAGCACACCACAGGTGGCTGTCAGCTGGGACAAGATAATGGCAGACTCGGTGGAACAGGACATACATCTTCAGGTCTGCAACACAAGTGGCCCCCAAAACCTCCAGATACAGCACCACCGTTTTCCCTGTCAGCAGCATTTTACCCACCCTGGGAGAGGGAAGGAGAGCCTGAGCCCAGGTTCTGCCCATACAATTAGCAAAAACTGAGAACTCACTGAAGTGAAAGATTTAGCACTCAAGCAAAACTAATGAAGCTCAAGGGATGAGCTTCTATTACTTTTGTTTACAGCAAAAAGCTTATCAGAAACCCTATTATGAATTGGAAAGCCTACCCTATGCTACTTTTAGTCATTCTAAGTTTGTCCTTCACACTCACTGGAGGTAAAAGACAATGCTTTGGACCTGGTGCTGCTGATACATCGCTATCAGCTCTTCCCAGAGGAAAACACTGTTAGCAACAGCTGATGTTGTGAATGTTCTGCTTTACTATATTGTGCTTCCCTAATGAACACACTTCTCTTGGAAATTAATTTTCCTCAGCCTCCTGTGGCTTTCTTCTCCCTAGGAGGTGTGGATTTCTGAGTAGCCACAGGAGAAGCTATCCCAGTCAGCGGAACGCCATGTTCCCGAGGTCAGGATCAGCGCAGCCCCGTAAAAAACAACCCAGCATCTGGGCAGGATCTCTTTTCCAGTGCTGGCATTTCATTCCATTTGATTCTTTTCTGGAAACCACGGTCTCTTGTATATTTTTAAGTCCCAGGGAAAACCAATCCAGCTTGTTCCTGAAATAACTCCAGCTCTATTATGGCAAGGCAAGAAGTCAGAGATTTGTTTTTCTTTCTCTCCTGGTTTGTTATTTAGTGCTTTTTATGAGACATGCATGTAGCAAACATCAAATTAAAATACAATCAATCTCAACACTATATTGACAGTGAAGACAATTATTTCCTTCGTACTCATTTGAAGATGGCTTATGTCTGTAGTGATACATATCTGTCATCTCCCTACAGGCAAAACTGCATTTGCTGCCTTTTAAAATGTACAGGGAACAGAATAAAACACTTGTAATCAAGTTAAGTTTCCTCCAAAACTGAAAAAAACCAAAACATTGGAACCGATATAACTATGTGTTTTCAGATGCAGATGTATACAATTAAGCACTGAGAGGATAATAAAAAAAGTTGTGGTTGAATCCAATAACAATGATTTGAAAAACACTGTAAGGTCACTCATAATACATGCCTTTGAAATGGTATCTATACCTGAATTCCTCTGAAAATTTGTTCCTTCATTGAAAAGCCCTGGCTTTGCCTCCCATCCCTGTATCAAAGGTTTGAAACTTGGCAGAAAGACTGCATTAACACTGGGCATGAATGGTATGCCCAAGAACAGCTGCCCAAATGTGGCTAAGGTTCTAAAGAAAAAAAAAAAAGACAAATGCAAATATTTGTTAGTGTTTGGTGGCAAAACTATTCCAAATATATTTCACTGAGCATGCATTATTGTGGATTGACAGGGCTTGATCAGGGCTTTACAGGCAATTGTTATTACCTCTTGCTGGAGCCCACCATGAAGACAGACAGGAGGAATGACCAGATGCAATTGCTCCTTCCTGTTTTCTCTCTGGACACTTATTTTAACCCCTATCATGCCATTCAGATTTGTTCCAAAAAATTTAAAAAAAAACCCAAAAAAAAGCACACAATCTGAGTCCTGTTCCATACAACCAAAGTCTCAGCTTTCCAGAAAGTCAAAGAACCTCCTACTTGATTATATTTTGGTGAGAACATGATTTAAAGTAACCTGACCCAAAGTTACAATGGAAATTACCTCTACAACTCATTCTTCTAACAGAAATTTTATTTGGCTAACAACTCACAGTAAAACCCTCTCTATTTACAAAATACATTCCTGAGGTAGAATATCATTTTGCACTCATTGAAACACAAAACATGTCCCATAGGGAGGTTTTGTTCATGGTAGAAAAGGTTAGAAAACATTGTTATATTTTTGAATCCTTCAAAATTTGACTGTGAAGATAGCTTGCACAAATTATGCTGTTTTTCATTTAAATACCAATTTTCTTATGGGAAGGTGGTGGTGTCTGATTTTTATATTTTTTTATACTACTAAATGAAAGTTTGTACCGTGCAAACAGTAAAGATACATGTTTGCTTTACTTGAAATAGCAGGGGAATTTTTTATTTCTTCAAGACAGCAGCCAGGCTGAGAAATACTGCATTTCCTAAGAGCTGAGCTGCTGCATGCTGAACACCAGAACTTTGTTCTGTTTCAGTTCAAGGAAGTCTTCGATTGGAATCAGAACAAGTGCATTGGAAATAGCTTTTTCAGACTTTCTCAGTGAGAACAAGTACCCACCAAGATTATAAATTTTCTTTCAGTTTTTTATTAAAAATATAATTTAATTTTTCAAGATTCTGCAGTAATTTCAACTCATCCAGGACAGATGGAATATTATTGATAAGAGAAAAGAATACATTGATAAGATTATTGATAAGGAAAATGTATGCCAAGAGAGTTCACAGAAACAGGTCCCCAGTTTTTTTCCCAGTAAACATGAGTCACTTGTTTTATACTGAGGGCAGAGCAAACTACGCACAGGTGCTAGAGAGCAGCTGACATGCACTAAAATCCCACACTGTCATACCCCAGGAAAATGTACCTGTGTTCCCAAAACTCATGTACCCATCCTGCCTCTTGAGCTGTGTGGATTGATGCAGTTCAGGGAAAGCCCCTGAAAGACCAGCAATGGACCAGAGACAAATTTATGTCTCTTCCTCTTTCTTCACTGTTGCAGCATGCAGGAACCTGCTTTTCCGTGCCCCATTCACCTAAATTTCCTGAAACCAGCTCCCCTGGATTACAGACCTTACTCCAAATGGCAACATAGAAGAATAAGCATTCTGCTTAGCAACTCACAAAAACATCTGCACAGGAAGTTAATAAATAAACCAGAATAGGAACACAGCACTGCATTAAATCTCAATTTTTGCATTTCTTGCATTTCTGAAGACACTGACAAACACAGATGACCTGTATTTATTAGTTGATGAGAGATTAGTCAGTGCAGTTGTAGATTCTTTTCAAAGTTAAATTGGTTGTCCTAATTATTTATTTAGCCACATAGTACCTATCAATATTTATGAGTGACAGGAAAGTAATGCAGACTTACTTTTTAATAAATTAGAGAAGCACTATTCTAGAGTAGTTACACAATGCAGAAATGACGTGCTTAACCTTTAGTTACATTTCCTGAATCACTTCCCCAGAGTGAGCAGCCTGTACAGACAAAGAAAAATAGGCAGATCCACAGAATGGTGTAATTTTCCATCATATGAGGAGTAATATAATAGAAAATACCAATTTTACCTGAACTAAATAATGCAATCCCTAGGAGTTCATGGTCATTTCATATAATAAACACTAAATTGCTGTGTGCTGTATTCCCTTTGTACACGGTGCCTTTTAGCAGATGTGACGCAGTGAAGGGAAAGGATCAAACAACAGCCAAGAGAATTTGCTGCCTGCAGATCTCTAGTCCACAGGCACACTGAGGTTCAACAGGCACCATAAGGAAAATAGCCAAAATGTGTGCCCATGGTAGAAGTCATCTCAATGACTTCTTGAAATCAGAGCACTCTTAAGAAGTATTCATGCTTCTAGGAATGTTGCTGAAACTGACATTGTTACCAAAAATTTAGTAGAGCAGAATGTTAACTCTTTTATGTTTAAACCTTCTCAATATTTGCTGATTACTTTTTCCACATTTGATAAATTTTTCACAATCTCTTCCAATACGTGAACTGAGGGGCATCAGCTGAGAGGAGAAAGGTCCAGGCTGAAGCTAAATAAATGAAAATATCTCTGCACAGTAGGTTGTTCAGCTGCAGAAGTTCCTTCTGCAATATGTCAAACATGCTAAAGCACACATGGGCTTGGTCACATTGGGCCAAGACAAGGAACTATATGATACAGTATCCTGTCTCCAACAGGGTTTCCAGCCTGAAAAAGAAGTCACACTTCATATGGCTGTTTTTACCTTCTCGGGCAACCCTCCCCTGCTGGCCTGAGCCCTTTTTATGTGGACACTTTCATTGAAAATACCTCCAAATGAGATTTCAGTATGATCTCCTGTATACCCAAGCTATCACAGATCACCCAAATATCTTTACTAAATCTGGAAACTTCAATTAAGTTACTTCCTTCTTCAAGGAGTTACAAGTAAATTGCATGCAGGAAGTGGGAAAGAGCTTGGAGCCACTGATAGACAAGACCTCTACAAAGGGAAAAACCTGATCACAGAAACTATCAGTTCACAACAGAAGCTATGTTATACATTTACCTACTAAAGAAATGGAAAATATTATCAAGATACCTTCCAATGCGCTGAAGAGAAGGCCAGGAGGTGAAAGGGACAGGAGGTAAGATGGCCTGTCAGCTTTGTGTGATGAGAAGACAGAGATGCATCAGCCAGGCAGTCAAGCCACCAGGATCATGCCACACAGTCTCAGAGGGTTCATGAATCCTGCCTGGCAGCCAGACCGTGGTACTCTGGAGAAATATAAACCAGGAAAACAATATCAAAAATTCAACAGAGAGAACATGTCAACACAACCAGGGCTTCTTGGTGAACAGCTCTTTCTTAATCTGCGCAAGAACCCCTGAAACTGCTATTTTGCTCCTCAGCACTATTAAAGATTTTCCTGTGAAACACCTTCAACAAATGTTTGCAAACATTATGATCACAGGCACATCAGATTTCAGAAGCCAAGGACAAACCCTCTCTCACCGTGGCTTACATACCCAAGACTTGTTATCATTGTACGGCAACAGCCAACACAATAGATTTTTTTAATAAATTTGTCTGATTTAAACTTTGCACAACATATGCTGAATCCTTCAGTCCTGAGAGAGGGTGGAGAGAAATATTCTCAATGCTATGGTTTAGCGACTGTTGAACTGACAAAAAATCACCTCTTGTTTAATGTTTGGGAATGGCTAGAAACCATGGCTATGTTAAATCAATGAAAACACTGCTGTTGGCTTGAGAGAGCTCAGCATCTATGAATATACTATACAAAGCTGGGATAAGGGAAAAAAAAGCTGTAAAATACAGACTGCAAGGAGTTCTGCAGTGCAACTGGACCTAGTCCTCCTAGAAAAATACAAGTCTGTGTGCCCCAGCCTCACAGGGTCCATAAGACCAGGTTTGCCAAGGTGCTTAGACTTTGATCCATATGGCAGCCCAAAGCTGGAACTCAGCTCTCTTCCTCCCAGCCTCAGTCTCTCTCTTGCCCTTCCTCTACTGTATCTCACTCAGCCTGTACCACTGCTACTATCCTAAATGTATAGCATTCACTCAGGAGAAAGGCCACAAGATTTTGCCCCCCACATCCTTCTGGTAAATCAGTATATTTTCCTCTATCCTCCTACAAGAAATGACCGTCCAGGAATCATGTCAAAATGTTGAAATTTCTAGTTCTTCCATCCCCCTCGTATAAAACACAAATAAACAAACAAAATTTAAAAAAAAAAAAATAAAAAAGCTTGAGGCCAATTCCCAGCAAATTCTCAGACAAAATGGTTAACATTTAAGAAATTTATTTGTGCCTATGAACAGGACCTCATAAGAGAGAGTACTAAGGAGCCTCACATGCCATTGAAGTGTGTCCAGGTTTGAGCTGCACTGGAAAGTCATTTTGTATTGCCAGTACTACTCAGTGGCTTCTAAAGCAAAGGAAGGAAGCCCATAATATGTGCACATGAAACTGCTCTATCAGGATAAACTCATTTGGCAGGGGGCAGCCATGAAATGTCTGATCTTAGAAATTTGGTGACATAACTGGAGCGAGGTTCAGGGACTCTTCCAGGACACAAGGGGAATCAGCTGCATCAGGGATCATGGCTTGGATCAAGCTTTTATTGACCACACATCAAAATCTCCTGCTGAGATTTGCAGATTTGCTGAATTGATTCATTGCTGGCTGACAGGAGTATGGCACCCTTCAGTCCTGCAACCTCCTTCTGCCCTCCCAACTTATGTGCTTGGTGGTATTTTATACTAATTTGAGAGACAACTGGGATCTGGGAAAAAAAACTGGGATCTGGGATCTGTGCAGTTTTCATACCTGCCAAGTGTGGTGAATGATGGCTTTTCTCCATTTCTCTTTTGCTTTCACACACACAGAGGCAGAGAAAGAGCACTGTCTTTGTTTTACCTGAATGACTTTTATACTGCTATCTGCACTTTAAAACACATTCAAGGAAAAGAGTGCAAAGTCTACATAAGAAACTATAGAATACATCTGTGTAATGGATGTATCCAAACTGCTTAAAATAACTTTTGCATCAAACCTTTTCAGTATTCTTGGAAGTTTTAAAAGGCGTCTGTGCAACAGAAGAATAACAAATACAGTCCATTTTATTACACAGCAGAAAATAACAAACTTCTAGACATGCATAAATCCATAGCAAAGAGGATTTTCTTTTTTAAAGAATGTTTTCACTTTAAAAATTCAGGATAAAATTTTTATAGCATCAGCATAATATTGCTTTGTGGTCTCAGATTAAGCAAAACATTATCTTCTGGTCACAATTATTGATAAATATCTATTTTGGTACCTGCTTCTGCAGCTACTCAGCCTACCTAGGAAGCTTCACCCATTCTGATGGTGGAAAGAGCTTGTTTGCACATGGAAATGTCTCTAACTTACTCCAGACCTGACTCTGAGCCAGTTGGAGCAACCCAATTCCTGGCAGTCCAGACAGAAGTGGAATGTAAAGGACTCAAAGACACACTATGATCCTCTCTTGATCGTGACTTGCTCAGATCAGTCAGGTTTGAAACCAATTCAGTGTACAAATGACTTCTCCAACACAACCAGTAGTGCTCTCTGAGGTCTCAGAGGCCCAGCTTTACTTGCAGCACTTCACTTTCCCAAGCTCTCCTCCTGCTCCCTGGCTGTGGGATGCCATAACTTACCTTCGCAGAAGAGGGGAGCAAGGATGGAGGGGGAGAGGAATGGTGGGGTGCCACAGCAAAGCCTGTGCTGAAAGGACAGCTTTGATGACCATCACATCCAAAGGGAAAAGCCTGGGATGTGAGGGGCAGGGAAGCACTGTTTGCTGCTGTCACCTCCTGCCAGAGCCATGGCTAGGTGGGGGGAGAGGCAGCGGACCCTGCCTGAAAGCATTCTAATTTGTTGTCAGAGAGCAACAGACTGGCTGCTGCTGAGGATAGAACATCATCCGCCGCTTGGAAAGAACTAATGAGCAGTGAGACGTGAGCTTTGGATGCAAACCTGCGGTGCCTGACCTTGCGCCAAGGCAGAGCCTGGGCTCCATCGATTATAGGCATGTCTGTGTGGACAGAACGACGGTAGGTGAGCTGCGGGCTGCAGACAGTTCGGCAGTCCCTGTGGCCTTGTGTTTTCCTAGCTAATATTTAGTTGAGAGGCCTCTTAGGAAAACCCATGGGATGCTGATGCTGGTGCTGGTGATTCAATAAGTGTCATTCTTCCCTCTGACTCAATGCACAACCATTTCCCATAAATGGGGTTAACAAGTACTCGATGGCTGGAGAGAAATGTCTTTTAGGCCAGACATAAAAAGCAGAAGTCCTGAACAGTAGTGTGAAAAACATTTGTAACTACAGCAAAGAGAAGGGATTTTCCTAGCTCAATATAAACAAATGGGTTCACTTCTGCACATTTTGTTAAAGCAGTATCAGGCCCACTTTCCACTGAGAGCAAGCCAGCTTCAGAGCAAACCTAGCCCTGCTTTGCAGTGAAAATGACTTTTTTATTATGTACGAACAAGGTGATATTTTTGTCTGGGTTTTGTCCTGCTGTGAGGGATGTGAGGTCAGGCAGTGAAGAGGAGCCATCGCATTTGGCGCACAAAAGAAGTGACGGTGAGGGGGAAGGACCACCACAGTGGGGCTCTGTCCAGAGGGGTGCCTTAGCCTGGGCTTTGCCAGGCAGATATTTGAATGGATGCCACAACAAATGCCACTGTTGCCCCCAGACACCACCGCATGAGCAGTGGTGCTGAGCCAGCCTGCCGAGGTCCCCAGGAGCCAGAGACTGTGCTTCCCTGGCTATAGGCATAGCTAACATGCAGCCCTGCAGTCTCGCTATTCTTAGGGATGCAGATTGTTCCTGCAGCTGCTGCTGTGGTAAAAAAATGTGCAGTGCTGGCCAGGACTAGTCATTTACATCAGCTGCACTACCGAGGCGATGTAGGTGAGATAGATACCTGCATGGCACAAAGCTACAGCACCAGAGCAGTACGAAAGTTTCTGAAGGTGGTACAAGGTGCTGTGGGGAGGTGCACTGTTGGCCGTGAGCAGAGGAGGAGGTCTCCACCAAGGGGGTTAATCACAGGAGCAGTCACTGCTGTCAGGAAGGGAGAGACAAGGGACACACACACACACACACACCCCCACACACACACCTGCCTAAACCAAGTAACTGCAGGAACTTAACAATGTAACCTCAGTGCTCCTCACCTTTCCTCCCGTTTCTCTGCTCTGTGTCCCATGTGCAATTTCAGTATAAGTTCTTCGGAAACACAACTCACCATTTCACTTTTATTGTTATGTGTGGCTATGGCTATTACTGGAGGTTTAAGGATCCTAAAAATGCAGTGATAAAGAAAATGGACACCTAATGTTTATCTAACAGAAACCAGACTTGTCCCAGTGCCATATGACAGATGAAGAACCTGTTTCTCTGACAGAAGGGATGATGTGGCATTATTTAACCCACTCAGACCCACAGCACTGGTAGCACTCACTTCTAGTAATCTGAGAGCAGGCTACGCAAAAGCAGGAGTGTCACCCACTCTCCACCAGAATTCACATAGCACAGACACAACAGCCCTGGAGAGATGAAAACTCTACAGTCACACGATTCCAGTCAAAATCAGTGTAGGTGCCCAGTATTTCTAGAAATCCAGTACTTTGTTTTCTCCTTGAAGCCTGAAAACCACCTTTGTCTAGTTTCATGTTACACAGCATCTTAGAAACATTGTCTTTTTTCAAAACTTTTTGGTGTTCCTTTACTTCAGTTCTCTCTTCTTGTGAAGTGAGACTTGGACAGCCACACTGGAAAGTTTGAAATGAACTGCTCTGCTCAGAGAGGCTAAGTTATTTGGTTCCAGGCAGTCATTAGAAGTCATTGTTTATGACAATTTTTGATTCCTCTTAGGCTTTATTTAATTGTTATTTGATTTCACCCCTGGGAGAGCTCAAAAGTGTTTTAAAGAGACTGGGAAGAAAATCTCACTTGCAAGAAGCTGGTGTTTCTCCTACAGAGAATACTTTGGCCAGGATGCAATTCTAGGTTAAGAAACCTAAATTTAAAGTGTCTTCTTGTGAAGTAAGTGACTGAAATTCTATTAGAGATGGAGCTGGGAGGGTGAATCAGCTTACTGTAAATATCCTGCAGCTGTGCATCTGAATCACCCTGCAGCCTGCACAGACCCTTAGAACAGTGTAGAGCAGACATTTTTGGTGCTTTGAGTTTTTCCCTTTGCCTGTTTGCTGCTTTTGCTGTGCCTGGAGTTAACAGCCTGTGCTGCACGCTGAGCATGGCTAATGGGACTGCATGAAGCCAGGAGGAAGCACTTGCCACTAGGCACCCACATCTCCACCCAGGTACTCTTGCTCCCGGGCCCTGCCACCATAAAACTTCCTTCACCGTTTGGCATCAGCTTTTGGAAAGTTCAGAGTTTATACTCTGACACTTGTGTAAGAACCTGCCACTTTGCAGATAGTGTTGATTTATTAACTTTATTACTTACACGCAGCTATGATTTACTTACTATTTTCAGATCTAAGCCCTTTACCATTTTGCCAAGAAAATGTACCCCCTGACAGACTTGGTTTCTCTTTCTTTCCCTTTTTGAGCAGTGACACAGCCATCCTGTGCTCTGCCATCCATTAGCATCTCACTGGAGCTCTGATGGAACTGGGTGTATGGGACAACACTTTCTTGATTTGCTGCCACTTCCAAAGGAGACCTCGTTTCCCAGTTTAACCAGTTCTGTACAGTGTGGGGTTGTTTACTGGAGTGCAGTTGGGAAGATAAATTTAAACAGAGCACTACAGCCTCTTGCACGTATTTCACAGGTGCCTAAATGCCTATTCTGTTCTCTCCTGCTGTTGACTGTGCTGATGGCCACTGCACCTCATCTAGAGCCCCATGATGCACACACATGAACAGTGTTGCAGTCCCCACAAGATTTTAGGAAAGGCAGTTTTGGCTGAAGGCGTGAATGCTTCACCAGGTAACACAGATTGCTTCTGGACAGAGATGTACTAATGACGAGCTGTTGATAAGTCTATGCCTTCTGTGCTTGGGGTTTTTATTCCAATAAAACTGTGAGAATGCAAATGTCTAATTTTCCTGTGAAGGATTAAACCACTACCCACATCCAAACATTTATACTAAAGAGCACGTTCTCAGATTTTTCTGATTAAAACCTTTTTTTTTCCTAACTACATGTTCAAAATGCTCCAGGTTGCAATTGAAAGTATAGCGGGGATTCAAATAAGAGAATTGGGGGTTATGGAGACACTTCACAAATAATTGTCTTGAGAGAGATGTGCTGAAAGCCATCCCCTCATGATTTGCTGAACTTCCCCTTTCCCATTACATCGTGGGGCAGCTCTGCTCTGAGGAACAATAACAGCTCTGGTTGAGCCCGGTGAGATTGGCTCCATCTTGGACCCACAGGCAAGGATGTTGGACAGGTGTCCCTGCATCCTTTGGCACTGGGTAAATGCTGTAAAAGCCCTTTGTCTCAGCTTGGTTTCAAACTCATCCCTCTCCACCACCCCAAAGTGCAGCCCATGGCAGCCCCAAGGACAGGGATGCAGTCAACATTTCCTCAGATGGAAATTTTTAATATCAGCTGATTGTCTGGACTGTGTTCATAAATATACTTTTATATATCCAAAACCGGTTAATTAGAATCCAGGCTCATCAGACCTAGAATTAAAGTTTGGTTCTGTAGGAATATTTGGTTGCTGTACACTTAACTAAGCAGTAATGGTGTGTTCAGGTAGATTTTTCAAGCAAACATGTGAAACACTCCTACAGTTGAAGACATAATTGAAATTAGAGGTACTGGGAAGAAGCATAAGCATAAGGGAATCATCAGGGGAAAGGAAGGACATTTCTGGAGTGTCACTCTGACAGCAGTAAAGTGCCCATAAATGTAATCAAAGTTTAGAAGCCTGCTGTTTCGCAGATTCCACATGCAAATACCACCAAGAGGAACATATTTACAAGCAAGAGGAACATACTAAAAGTGCTACAGCAGCTGAGTGTGTGTAGCTCAAACAGTGACAAGGGGTAAATAGCCATTACCTCTGGCATTTGGCTCCATAAAGACCTTCCTAAATAGCCAATAGTTCTAATTTAATTAAAACCAGCAAACAAGGCTGCGTGCTAATAGTATCTGCCTACAAAGGATATTTATTTAATTAATGCCACAGGTAAATTGCACAACATCCCTCGTTCCATTTAGTGAATACACCAGCATGGTTATGACCTTTCCATTTTGCAACAGTATAGTCATTATTATTTAATAGGAATGAATGGGATATTTTACTTTTCAACACAATGTTGCCAGGTCTGATTTTATAACATGCTTACTTCAGGTATTCTTTTCTTGTTTAGAGAAGGCGAAAAAATGCACTGAATTTGGCTTGAAATCTGCATTGGCTCCTTGATTTGGAAAGTTGCCTATGAGAGACTCAGCAGAGAGTCTGATTCCATTTGTGACACTACACAAACAAGTATCTCAATCCTGAACTGACATCCTCACAGTTATCACTAAAACACTGACTGTCTCCCCTGGGGCCAGGCGTTCAGCCCACGGTGCTTCCACGGTAATCACAGTGACTCATACATACATTACTTTGCCATATCCTCTATCATTTCTTTTCATCCTGAAAAATACTCAGATTTGCAGCAGCTCCTCAGAACTCCAGCCCAGCCAGATGTTTTAATTTAACTCTCGGTGTCCCAAATACTGCCAACTTCACAAAACATCTACTGATGCCTACAAACTTCTTTCATTTAGAAATTAAAAATGAAGCAAAAGTTAATGGGTTAATTGCCCACACAACCCTTATCAAAATTAAATGCAATAAATAGTCCACCAATTTCAGAAAGTTCACTAGGGTACTAGTGAACTAGTACTAGAGTCTTTGTCCTAACTCATGAAGAGCAGGTATGTAAATATGCCATGAATTTGACTGGGATAAACACCTCCCAGAAAGGCAGCTCTGGAGGTGAAGCTTGCAGCATCCCTCCCACTGACAGGCAGGTTCCAAATCCTGGCTTCTCCTTTGGGACCTGAAACAGGAGAAAGGGGAATGGGGAGAGGGGACCAAACATGCTCCATTTCCATCATTCTGGTAGCATTTAAACCACAGAGAAATCTTCCACAGCAAACCTACCTTTTACCAACTATGTACTCCAGGGATAGGATTAGAAAAATTAGTAAGTTACTAAGATGGCAAATTTCTCTGATGGCAATGACAGTATTAAGACATCACTGGAGCTTCTCTGACTCTGTTCAGCACACCCTGAAACCACAGTACACTTCCTTAAACAATCAAGCACCCAGGCTCTGCTGCTGTTGAGTTTCCTGTTGAAGCAGAATTTATAGATCTCTCTTGCTGCCTACAGTAATTGTAACTTCATATTTTAAACACACAGAAAGGAGAGTATCACAACTCTTTTTGTGCAATCATCTAAGTTACAATGCTTACAATGCCATTACAACCATTAATACCATTTATGTAACACTATCATGAAGTCTGATGAATAGATACCAGGCAACTTAGGAAAAGAAAAGGAAAACAGGATACTGATCATGTTTAAAACATATACTTGATATTTCTTCAGCAACACATTTCACCAAGGGCAAGTCCTGCCTAACTGACCTAGTGGCCTTCTATGAAAGAGTGATTACATCAGTGGACAAGAGCTAAGAAAGTCATCTATCTCGGCTTCCATAAGGCCTTTGATACAGTTTCCCACAACATTCTTCTCCCTAAATTGGAAAGAGATAGTTTTGACAGATGGATGGTTTGGTGGATAAGAAATTCACAGATATTCACTGAATATTATAAATTGGAAGTGACACACAAAGATCATCAAGTCCAACTCCCCGTATGGGGATTGTACCCACAACCTTGGCATTATTAGCACCATGGCTAAATGTCCAAATGGACGTCAGTGACAAGTGGTATGCCTTGGGAATCCATATTGGGATCAGTGTTATTTAATATATTTATTAATTACATAGACCAAGGGATTGAACACACCCTCAGCATATTTGCAGATGACACCAAGCAGAGCAGTGACACGCCTGAAGGACAGGATGCCATCCAGAGAGACCTGGACAAGCTTAAAAAGTGGGGCCATGTGAATCTCATGAGGTTCAACAAGACCAAGTGCAAGGTGCTGCACCTTAGTCAGGGCAACATCCAATATCAATACAGGATGAAGGGATTGAGAGCAGCTCATCTGAGAAGGACTCATGGATGTTGGTGGATTAAAGATGGACATGACCCATCAACATGCACTAGTGACTCCTGTTCTTCAGATAATAGGAGTGGATTGCAAACTTCTTCTATATACAAAAGAATTTAGTAATGTGCAATATCTCTTAAATAATAAGGGTCATATGAAACATGCTGAGGTCATGCTTATGATCTCAACACACCTCAGAGGATAGGACTTTCAGCAGCTCCACTTCCCTTAAGAGGTAGGTAGGCACTGGCAGTGCACAAGAAATGTGAGTGGCCATGGAGAGGTTAAGGCCTGGGAACTACTCGTGGCTTTTCAGCAGAGTTATTTGGGTCTCATGGCTCACTTAAGGACTATTTTACAGTTTGGTGCTCTTCCGCATTTCTTAAGTATATTCTATATTAAACGTGAACCAAAATAGACAAAGAAGCAACTTACCATAGAAATGGTGAGGACTGCAAGCTGAAAGTAGAAGAAAAGTATTATGTTCAACCATGACAAATCCTGCCTCCGGCTCTGGAGTTTACCTGCGGTCAGGCTAAAATGAGGCTTGCAAGCCCTCGCTGAGGAACAAAAAACCCTACAGAAAAAAAGCCTTCCACATGGGCTTTTTAACATGTCCACACAGACCAGCTCCTCGGGTGCTATCTCAGGACCTGGGAAAGGGCCAGAGCAATCGTGCCTTACAAATGTAGCTGTGGGAGGGGTTTAGCTAAGCACCAAAAGTTTTGGGAAGAGAAATGAGAAGGCAGAGGTAGGAACCTTGGGTAAGAAAGAGATGTTAATGAAGACAGGAATGTGTTGGGCAACCAAGAGCTGAAGAGGGTGGGAGTGCACTCAGAACTGGGCTGGCTTCATGGTGAGGGCACTCTGGATTGTAACGTCAGACTGAGATTAAATGAGACCTAATTAACAGTTGCTGTTGAACAGAACACAGCTGCTCTACAAAGCCATAGTTCCATTCAACCATACATCAAAAGTTCAGATTAATGATCCTTATAGCTAAAACCATTGCTCTTGTTTGCTCTGTTTGTTTTCAAACATCTCAGGAAAAGCAAGATGGCATCCAGAAATGATATTGAGGACAGTCAGTGAAGAAATAGCTCTTCAAACTTGTTTTTATATCTTGTTGCATTTTTAAAAAATTCCTTAGGCATTTCTTTACCACATTGATCAATGTGTTACAGTTATTGGTTATAAAAATTATTCCCCCCAGTGACACCACAACCAAGACAATGAGATATATGTTTTGTGTCTCACAACTAATTGAAAATAATTAATGAAGCAATATAGGCATCTTGTCTTGAAAAAAATCTTCGTTATTCTTGCAATCCAGTTCAGAGAGTCCCAGAAACTGACGAAGAGAATCAAGTATAACGTATTAGCTCTCTTCTCCAAATATTAGTCCAAAGTGGCTTCAAATGGAAGCAAAAAGTTCTTCTGCTGTCAAATGCACTGGGAGGGAAAGAAGCCAGAGCTGCCAGAGAGCAGCTTGTATCTTCTGCATCCCATTTGTTGCAGCTCCATATGACTTTCTCTCTGGGTATTCATAAACTGTGCATTTTATGAAGTTTTATTGAAATACGAGCCTGCAGCTCCTTCAGGGAACCCATTATTTTGCTGTTTCTGAAACTCTGTCCACTGGACTCTGTCACTCCAGACTGCTTGTCTGTGCTATATCTGACACAACTGCAATAAAATAGTGCATCAGAGTTGTGTGGTCCAGGATAAGGCTTTGGGAGAGGTGTGTGTCATTGCAGGGCAAGTGAGAGGGGCTGTCATATTTCCTAGCAGATAACTGGCATCCATGGGGCAGGAGGGCAACTTGGTTTTGCATTTGAAAGCCCTCAGCAGGGAATTGTCTGTGCAAATAAATATACAGTTCACGTTGCTGCTGCAATCCCAGAAGTGAGGGAAAGGTGAGTTTTTTGCTCATGTCCAATACAAATTAAATGGGAATTTAATCTATAGGTACTTCTCTCAGAAGTGATCAAAGAAGTAATTGAATTAAGCAGACAAACTGCAGCAGCAAACCCTAAGCCCAAATGTGTCTTGAGGAGCAAGCGCTGATAATGCATCAGCTGTGATAAAACTGATTAGGCTGCTGACGGGGAGGAAATTGGTCTTTTTGTTGTTGTTATATTGACCAGATCCTCTAAGTCTATTAATTCCTCAGAACTGTGCTTGGGTAACATTTAGAGCACTGCAGAACGTATTCTTTGAGAAAGAACATCAGTAAAGCCACAGATGCAACACATGCAGAGATAAATGAGACAGGAATAGAAGCCACACAAGTTGGCTATCTTTCTTCTATCAGAAGTGAGGTGAAAATCATTAACTAGTTCTCAGGGGGAAACTTTAGTAGAAAGCCCAAGGGCGTGGGTGTTCTTCCAAGGAGAAGAGGTATTCTTTCCAGGCTTGTTCATCTCACACCCCAGAGATAGGAGAGCTGCCGCATAGTGTTGCCCATTTCAGCTGACTGAAAACACATCTCGGCTAGTTTGCTGTTTTTCATTCAGGAATGATTTAGCTTTGATCCTTTGCTTTCCTTTGCTGATATATCCTAACCACCACTGAATACAAGTTGTGATCAGTGCCATCTCCACATAGGTGTTTGACAGAACATGTGACATCCTGAAGACCATCACCAGGTTGAAGTAATTGTCATCCCACTCCTGCCAGTACGTGATTTTTTAGTAGTCCTAAAGAGTCCTGCAAACAATATCCAAACTATTCAAACCCCATGTCACTTTTCCTTCCTGTTTACAGGAAAGTATGCATTTGTACAGATAAACTTAGACTAGCTGATTACTATGGCACTGACCACCAGCCAGAGGGAGGGAACATCTGGAGGATAATAATTTTAGCTTCAGCTGCTTCTGCTGGGAGCAGGAAGAGTCTTTAATGCACTCTCCCAAAAGTTAGAGGAGAGAAACTAGGGATTTTTTAACAGGCACCAGCTTTCTAAGCAGCATGTGCTGCAAGTAGCTCTGTATGACCATGGATAAATGACAATCTGAGCAGAAGTGGATGGATCCTGAAGGACAAAGCGAGGGTCTGCAGTATACAGCAGGGGACTACAGAAACATAGGAGAACTGCTCACTGCATGCCAACCACAGCCTGTGTGGTGCATCCCCTGCTCTTTTCTTCCCACTAAAATTTCAGAGGAGCAGTTGCAAACAAATGTGTTTTCTTTGCCATCAGAGTGAATGATTTTCAAAAGTTCCACAGGGATACCAGAATAAAGGTGTCACTGGCTTTCAGCAGACTTTCCCGAATGTTTTTGAAATCCCAGCCTACTTGCCTTATGTACTCACATAACCACCATGACTGCAGCATCCAAGCACTTCACCATCCTTCCAACATTAATCTTCCCAGGATCTCTGCTAAGGAGCCTGGCTGTACCAGCTCTGCTTTACAGCAAGTGGTAAATGGCAGTACAGAGACCAAAGGATAGAGCCACAAAAAGACTCAGGCATTGTGTTGCTGAGGACAGTGAAATGCTACACCAGGGGAGGTTTAGGTTGGACATTAGGAAAAATTTCCTCACGGAAAGGGGACTTCTCAGGGAGGTGGTGGAGTCAGCATCCCTGGAAGTGTTTAAGGAAAGACTGGACATGGAACTTAGTGCCATGGTCTAGTTGACTTGGTGGTGTTCATTCATAAGTTGGACTTGATCTCAGAGGTCTTTTCCAACCTAATGGATTCTGCGATTCTGTGAAAAGTAACATGGATCTGGCACCATGTAGTGCCTGAGACCAGGTGCTTTTCCAATACACAGGGAGGCTCAGGGATGTACAGGAAGAAGCAACTGCCCTTCCAGTGCCCCACAGGGACTGCAATACACGGTGCAGCAGGAAGCACGTCACCGCACTGGAAGGGCCCAAGGACATCTGAGAGATGTGAAGGCTCATCGCCAGTGTCACATAAACACTTCCATATACACAGCAAGGTCTTTCTGAAGCCATCCTAACTCCTCACCACTTCCTTTTGTTAGAAAGCTCCTGCCACATTCTGTTCCATGGGTAACCAGACAATCATTTCTAACCTAATTTTTATCAGCACCCATTTTTTTCCTAATATTAATGTTGCCATTTAACCTAAGTAGTTACTTTCTTTCCCTGTGATTTTCACCACATTATTTTTCATGACAGTCCTGCTTGCTTTGCATCATTAAGCCAAACAAGTCACTCTCAGTCTGCACGTGGAAGATGGACTTCCCATTGCCTTGATCACTTTTAGAGCCTTTCACAACATCTGTTCCAGTTCATCTTTTCTTAAAACACAACTGATCAGAGTCGAAACCAGTTTTCTAAATAAAATCTTACATAAAGCCTTGAACAGCAGTGCTAATGCTTCCCAGCTCTACCAGGAAGATGTCTGTCTCATCCTAAAATTTGAATAGATCTTTATAGCTCACACTTTGTCTGCAGCTGGAGCTCTCCTGCAGCTGGGCTCAGTTGCTGTGGCTGTTTGAGAAGCACAAGAGTCCAGCCTGCCTCACACCTCTCTACCTGTCTGTTTAGCACCCCTGTGATCAACATACTTAATTCATCCCTACTTCATACTTAATCTTTTTGATTTAACTCTCTAGGGTCATTTGTGAAAAGTGCCTATAGGAAGGTATGGTAAGGAAAGGAAAAGTCACCCCCTCTCTCTTGGTTATCTTGCCTATCAACAAAAAATAGCCAAAAATAGGGAGAAGGTTCAAACCTGACTCCCCCAGGTCTGAGGCTTTTGCTTGCAGATGCCAGTGTCTCTTTATATTTTGGGCTGATTTCACTGAAGGAGACAAGACAGCCAAGACAGTGAGCCCCACTTGCTTTTTTTTTTTTCTCTTAGTCATTGTTATCAGAGCTTTCTGATTAATAAGCAAACAGCAAAGGACAGTCCTGTGCTTCTGAAATGCATATGGCCTGACAGAGCAATTTCTAGTGCATTTTAGGCATTTAGTGCATGTACTCCAAGAAATACAACCAAGTGTGGTAAGAAACAGTTCCCTGGAGCTCCCCATCCCTGCTGCGTTCACCTGGCTGAGCAATTAGTCGTCTTTTTTTTCATTAGTATGAATCTCTATGGCAGTCCATAGTCTTAAATAGTTTAAATAGTTTTAAATATGTGTCATAACCTTCTGGAATACATACACAAGCACTTTACGCAGCTCAAACAAACACTAAGAAAGAGGCTGTATAACAGCAGGAGTACCAAAGCTAATGCAGTGTCTGGTAGCAGCCTCACTGTGCTTCTGGGGTCAAAAGAAAATGAACACAAACACAGAGCACCACATAGTAAAAAGCAATGTACGTAGAGAGGTATGGTTTGATAGGGGTATCAAGTAAGCACTCTGTAATTATTTGGCTTAGTTCTTTCTGTAAGAAACTTCTAACTCTGAGAAGTGTCTTTGATCTGAAGAAGGAAACAAGTGTCTTTGATATGGAGAAAAGTGTGTGTGTTTGGAGAGAGACATATCCTGTGCCTCTTGCATAATTACAGAAATGTAACCAAAAAGGAGTTCCTTGGTGAGCTACAGGCATCTTTGACGGGACAGACTCTGGAAAGGTGTGGGCCGTAAGCTTACTGCACTTATTAGGAGATGTATTGTGGTCTCAGAACTGCCATGAGCATTTTGGAAAAAAGAGGTCTAGGTTTAAGCAGAGATGATTATGCAGAAAACAAATTTAGAATTTATTTTGAAGTCAGTCCAAGTTTTATGCCATAGCACTTCTTGACCACATTCCTAGCATTGCTCTGGAATGACAATTGAAAAGGAAACTGCCTTATGTAGCAAACAGCCAAACTTCTGTTCAGCTGGACTACTTGAAATGATCAGTGAAGGAACCATTTGCTTTATATTTCTGGGACTGCAGTAAACAAGAACATACCATGACTGACTGCATCAAAGTTCCATTTAGGTAAAAAAAGATCTGACCTCTTTCTATAGGTAAAAGAAGTTTTGGCAAGACTTTCTGTTCTGTCTGCTGGGGGAAATCCCAAATTTATCAACTAGAACTGCCGGAACTGAACCCAGGCAGATCATAATTACCGTTTCTCCTTCCACTAGTCTTCCCATGTGTACCACAGGCTTCCCATGGTTGTTGCTCTAATTAGAAATTTCAATCACAACATGAGATATGCCACCACCTACACAAACAGGAGGAAAAAATTAGCACGTTAGGGCCCTTCCCCGGCAAGTCAATGAGCATCCGGAGCAATGGAAAACTCCAGATCCAACAGTCATGCTGGTGTCCCATTGTACCAGGAACCATGAAGTTATTAATGACTGAGAAACAGTCTGTGTCACATACTTAATTTACTATGTCATGGTGGCCTTCAGTAACACCCTGTAAGAGGCCCTCAAAAATTTTCCCCAAACTCTCAGGAATGTGACAGAAAAAGCTTGTCCTCAGCCAAGCTCCAAGCAAACCCAGCACATCGTAAAAAAACACAATCCATAATTTGCTGCAACCCATTCTGTTACAAATAGAGATGCAGCCATGGACACACATCTGGCCATGGGTGCAAGACAGCTGTCACCTCTCCAGCTATTGCCCTAGGACATTATGCTCTGCATCACAGCATGCAGTAGTCAGTGTCTTCACGGGAAAGGAAAGTAGCTGGAGCTGAAAGCAGCGAGATCTAGCAAAAACAACCTGGTTTTGCAATGCTCATCACCACTTCCAGTGTCTTATCATAAGTATAGTAAATAGATTAAATGAAAGCAAGGGAACAGCCTGAGCTTCCCACATACACATAAAATTGGTAGCCACTAGATTCAGAGAAACAATGATGAAAGTGGTATGAATTAAACTCATGAACATTACTCATTTTTCTGGGTGTAAAAGGCCCCATTTTAAAATTCAAATATGGAGGGAATCAGCAATATACTACATGCAAAATAAATTAGTGGTTCATTCCCAGAGACAGCAGGCCAAAACTGTGTCTGCCCAGTTCTTGTTTCTATCTGGTTTTGGTCTCCATGACTCATAAACCCAGCAGATGATTTCTCCAAAACCACAGACATTGGTCCTTTCATCTGCTTTTTTCCAGCTGATCTTCAGCCCATTTAGGTCTTTACTAATGTTTTGTTGACACAATACTCTTGGTCATCTATGACCTGTCTTCCCAAACATTTTCTTGGCTCCAGTTGGCCACAGGACCTTGTCAGTTTTCCACTTCACTATCTTCCTGATCTAACCAGTTTTTCTACCATAGCTTGTTGGCTGCGGTCCAGCTCTCTCAGACATTTCCAGACCCGTAAGCCAGTATGTTCCCTCAACTCTTTTCCCATGTCAACATTACAAGAATAAGTGAATGACATTAATTCTTGCCATCCATGTTTGTTTCCACCAGAAAGTGCAGTATGTCAGTGCTTCAGTGTTTTACCTTTTGAAGGGTTTTTACCAACTTCTCTCCTTGATCTTTCCTCTAGTATTTCCATTGTATGGGTTCACCAAGGAAATGAAATTCCTCAGCATTACTGACCTTTGCTACCTCTTGTTGAGCTGCACTTGCTTTCCTCCTCCAGTAGAAAGCAAACAAGACTTACCCAGGCCTTCTTCCTATGTCAGATGCTGCTTGGCACTTTTGCCTGTGTGTCAGGAATAGGTGCTGCAAAGTATCTGCTCACCTGCACATCCAGGGCTTCTGCCAAAAGCTGACATTATTCCAGTGCTGCTGCACCCCTTAGCACACACAAAACAGGAGAGGTGATTGTCATCACTTTTGCCTAATTTCTATTGCTGCCTTAAGCTGGCTGGTTTGGGGATGGTGTTTTACACCACGTTCACTGTTGACATAGATTTGCAGTTCTGTATTTGCTATTTCTTCTGACATCTCCTAGGTGCTATAATCTTCCCTGGGCTCTCTGAAAACACTGTGACTGTGAGGAGACCATTGCTATGGTGTCATGGTTCATAGTTGGCCCAGGCTCTCCAGTACAATTTCTCGAGTCTCTGTCAGCATCCATGTTTGGCTCACACACAGCCTCCCATCTGTGAAGCCTTCTCATCTACCCCCATTGGCAGACGCTCTCCCTTTCTACAGCCTTTCTTGCTGGATGAGGGGCGGAGTCACCTCCCTTGACCTGCTGGCCACACTGCTTTTGATGCAGCTCAGGATACAGCGGGATTTTTGTGCTGCAAGTGCTCATTGATGGGTCATGTTGAACTTAAGTGTATTAGGTGGCCAAGAAGTCCAATGACATCCTGGCTGGTGTAAGCAATAGTGGCCAGCAGGACCAGTTCATCCCCCTGTATTTGGCACTGATGAGGCTGCCCCTTGAATCCTGTGTTTTGTTTTGGGTCCCTCACTACAAGAAAGACATTGAAGTGCTGAAGTGTGTCAAGAGAAGGGCAACAAAGCTGGTGAAAGGTCTGACACACGAGTCTTATGAGGAGTGGCTGAGGCACCTGGAGGTGTAGAGTCTGGAGAAAAAGAGGCTCAGGGAAGACCTCATTCTCCAAAACTCCCTGGAAGGAGGTTGTAGCCAGGGGAGAGGCAGTCTCCTCTCCCAAGTGACAAGCAATAGGACAAGAGGAAATGACCTCAAGTTATGCCAGGGGAAATTTAGGTTGGATATTAGGAAAAATTTCTTCCCCAAAAGGGTGGCCAGACATTGGAACAAATTGCCCAGGGAAATGGTGGAATCATCGTCTCTGAAAGTGTTCAAAACATGTGTGGATGTGGCACTTGGGGATATGGCTTAGTGATAATATATTGGTGTTGGGTTAATGCTTGGACTTGATAATCTTAAAGGTATTTTCCAACATTAACGATTATATTATTCTTGTCATTCAACACCCCGAACTCCTTTTCCTTCAGAGCTGCTCTCAATATATTCTCTTTGCAGCCTGTACTTATGGCCTTACACGTGTGCAGGACCTTGCACTTGGCCCTGTTCAAGTTCATGAGGTTCACATGGGCCCACCTCTCAAGCCTCTCCAGGTCCCTCCAAATGGCATCCCTTCCCTCCAGCACGTCAATCACCCCACACAGCTTGGTGCTGCCAGCAAACTTGCTGAGAGCGCACTCAATCCCACTGCCCATGTCACCAACAAATATTTAAACAGTGCTGGTCCCAATACTGGTCCCTGAGGAACACCACTGCTCACAAATTAGGCATGTAACCAAGACATTCCCAGTTACTATTACTGCAGTTAGCATATGTGCCTCTGGCCTGGCCACAGTGCCCTCCTCTGCAGAAGTCACCCCTCTGGGACCAACTAGTTTTTTCTTGTTAACTTGCACCACACTTCCACGCACACGATTTTGCCCAAAAGAGGTCTCAAAAGCAAAAACTGGTATGTTTTATACAGGAAAGCTCAGCCAGCAAACATTTGCAGCAGCAAGAATCATGCCTGGAGCACCAATTTTACCTTTCATTTATTGATTTTCTCAGTTGGTATCAAAACGCAAAGTGGGATTGTGGGAGAACACATTGAAAAATAATACTTAAAAAAATTTCAACATGAAAAGGCTGCTACATGTTTCTGGCACAGGGGCTGAAACAGAAAACTTCAAATATGTAAACACCCCCAAAACTCCTCAAAAGATCAGGCCAATCATATCTGCCACATGACTGACTTTATTATAACTGGAAGCCATACAGGTACTGAACATGGATATTTTTAATACTTTCATATATTTTGCAAGATTCAAAAGGGAATGCTTGGCATAAATACTGCTTGCAAAAGGGCTTTTCAGCAAATGTATTAATCTTATGAGATCTGCCAAAATGAAAAATCCATCTATCCATGGATTTCCTGTATCTTTTGGCATGTTCATACAATAGGAAATATTTTGGGGGTTTTAATTATGATTATTATTTTGGAAGCTTAGTAGTGCTCTCGAGGCTTTAATCCTGGTAGCTGAAGCATGCAGTCAAACCAGTGACCTGTGTACTACTTGCAAAATAGAGAACTTACAAAGGGTTCAATAAAAGTTATTTCTCTTTGCAAAGCCCTGAAGGTGCCAGTAGGTTTGGGATCCAGGTACCAGTCTACAGCTTGCCCTTGAGGACATGTCAAAAATGGAACCAGCTCTGATTTCCTCACTGGAACCCTTCCTGTTCCAGGAGTGGCAGCTGAGGCGGAGGGAGGTTGAGGCTCCCTTGGGGCCAAGCGATGAGCAAGGTCCCCTGGGCTGAGCATCCTCATCAGGTCCTGTACCATCCCCAACACTGCTTCCAGAGCTGATATGCCACAAACCCCTTGGCTGGGCTGGTGGCACTGGTTTCCTCTGGTGTGTGAGAGTCATTGCCTGAAGTTTCATTTCTCAGCAGGCTGCTCGGTTCCGTGCTAATAACATGTTTGCTGCAGGATGTAAAAATAGAAATGTATGGATGTGGTAATCCCTCCCTGAAAGCCCAGCCAGTGTTGCTTAGAGAATGGCTAAACACAGAAGCTAACCCCCATCATACTTTCTTGCATGTTTTTCATTGTCTTTGGCTGTACCTGTGCTGCAAGATGAAGGTGGCCAAGTCTGAGTGGCGGAGATGAGAAAAAAATAAATCAAGGACTTTGTTTAAGCAGGTTTTTCTCTTAAAGAAACTGTGTCAATTTGGAAATCTTACATCTGCATGGAAGTATTTTTAGCCACCATTGCTACAAGCCCTGCTTTAAGTCTCTGGAGCTAACACCAGATCCCAGCAAACTAACTAAAGCATAATCCCTCTCTTCCAATGCATTTACCTGGGTCAATCTCTGGCATATAGCACACTGACAGAAACTCAGCACTTTTCTCTCAGGTGTATTTTCTCCACACAAATGAAAGGAAGAGGTTGAAAAACCATTTGCAAAAGCAAAAAAAAAAAAAAACCAAGAAAACACCGAAACAAAAAAACCATGATGTTGAGGCAGGTATAGCAGAAATTAACCACTTCCTTTTCTTTTAAACAGAGATCTGTGTGTCAAGTCCACATTAAAGAACTGATTTAGTATATTGTTGGCCAGAGTTTTAGATGTTCTCAATAAGAATCACTTGAGATGCCTCTTGGTCATTTCTTCCCTTCCAACAATGACGTAATAAGCAAGGAAAGGGGAAGCAAAAGAATTAAGCTGAACCTTGGTAATATGTACAGATTCTATCCCAACAAAAAGTACAGCTGGTCTTACAGTATATACCAGTATGACTATATATAATACAGACCTCTATTGGCATACAGTGTTTACTGACAGTGTGGCAAGCTTCAACTAGAAATACAAGTGAGAGGTAGTTTTTAAGTCTTGATGTTGACAGGGGAGTGGGAGAAGTTCCTCAGCTGTTCCCTGATGTACCTGTGCTTCCCCCTGAAAGGAGGGAATAGGTGAGGATCTCATCTTTCTCATTGCATCCATTCCAGTGGAGTTGTTCCCAAAACAGCACGTAATTCGGGGACTGCAGTCTGGACTGCATAACAGCGTTCTCTTTCCAGCTTGGTGGCAAAGCAGGGTTGCTCCTGCTTCTGGCACTATGGCATGGCATTGCTCAGCACCAGAGCCTGCCCATTAGCCACATAAACAAGAGTGTTGCAGAAGAGGCACTGGCACATTTGTGTCACCCCTCATGAAAGACATTCCCCATGTGCCAGCAGCTCTCTGGGCAAGCTGAGAGCACCCCTGTCGTGGTTTTATCCCAGCCAGCAACCAAGTACCACACAGCCACTTGTTCACTCCCCCACAGACGAGATCGGGGAGAGAATCAGAAGGTGAGAGCCAGAAAACTCATGGGCTGAGTTAAAGACAGTTTAATAGGAAAGGCAAAAGTCATGCATGCAAGCAAAGCAAAATAAGGAATTAATTCACTGCTTCCCCTGGGCAGGCAGGTGTTCAGCAATCTCCAGGAGAGCAGGGCCACATGAGGTACAATGGTGACTTGGAAAGACAAACACTATCACTCCAAATGTCTCCCCTTCTACCACTTCCCTCCACTTCATATACTGAGCATGATGCCATATGGTGTGGAATATCCCTTTGGTCAGTAGGAATCATCTGTCCCAGCTGTGACTCCTCGCAACCTCCCAAGCACCCCTAACTTCCTCAGCAGTGTGTCAGTACAGAAAGCAGAAAAGGCCTTGGTTCTGTGTAAGCCCTGCTCAGTAATAAAAAAAAAAATCTCAATATTATTATCACTGTAATATCACACATCACAGATCATTGTGTGTTCAGCACAAATCCAAAACACAGCCCTAGCTAGCTACTGTGAAGAAAATTAATTCTACCTGAGCCCCAAACAGCACAACCCTGGTCACAGCCCTTCAAGCCCTAAGCACACCACCACCACCTTTGTGGAGGTTTGCACTCTTCCATGGGCTGGAAGCTCTTCCCAGGTCTGTGACAGACTGGGGCCCCTGTGCTCCTGTGGCATGCCATTGGCTGTTTTATTTCCATGTATGTTTGCAACCCAGAAAACCAGCAGTAACCTGAGTTGCATCCAAAGCAATGAGATCAGCAGGTTGACAGAAGTGATTCTCTCCTCACCCCTCTACCCCACTCTTCTGAGACCTCACCTGGAGTACTGCATCCAGCTCTGGAGTCCTCACTACAGGGAAGACGTGGTGGACCGAGTCAGCTGCAACGAGCCTAGAGAAGGGCCACAAAGATGATCAGAGGGCTGGAGCCCACTCTTCTATGCAGACAGACTGAGAGAGCTAGGGTAATTCAGACTGGAGAAGAGAAGGCTCTGGGGATACCTTACAGCAGCCTTCTAGTACCTAAAGGGAGCCTACAAGAAAGATAGAGGGACTTTTTACAAGGGCATGTAGTGATAGGACAAGGTGGAAATGGCTTCAAACTGAAAGAGAGTAGGATTAGACTAGATACCGTCAAGAAATTCTTTACTGTTAGGATGGTGGGGTACTGGAGTAGCTTGTCCCAGAGAGGTGGTAGATGCTCCACTCCTGAAAGTGTTCAAGGCCAGATTGGACAGAGCCCTGAGCAACCTGATCTAGCTGAAGATGGCAGCGGGGTTGGACTAGATGGCTTTTAAAGTCCCTTTCCAAACCAAACTGTTCTCTGATTCTATGATTCCTGCTTAACATCCCAGTCCTGTGAGGTCCTGCACCAAACCCGAACAGTTTTCAGGTCTAGGAGTATCCAGACACACAGTCTCATGGTCCATATATTCACCTCACAACTGTCATCACTGGTCTCTCTGTGGTTTAAAGAAAACAGACAGAACAAAAAAAACCAAGTTTTCAGGGCTTTCTCCTCCTGTTTATACTTCCTGAAATAAGGGTTTTCTCATAAAAATGTGACATTCCCAGAACTCAGCAGTCAAAAGACTGACTTTATGCTGGGGACAGGAGGAGCAAAACATGAAGGAAACCAGAGCAGTCTTGAAAACAGAAGTCCAGAAGGAAGACAAGGGGACAGGGTGGGTAGCAGCTTGCTCAGGGATCTGCCCGCATGCCCCTGCAGCCATTGCACTGTGAATGCCTCTGCCTGGTGTTGGCTCTTACTGCACTCAGATGGGCAACAGAGAAACCATGACTGGCACTTTGGAGTAGGATAATTATAATCTGGGCTCTGCAAGTGTGGGTTAGCTCTCACTGAAATAAACTGCTCGAATGAATCTATGATGAATATCAACATTGTAGGCACAAGGGGCAAGGCAGTAAATTGTAGTAGGATGAAATACCTACATTTAATTATGTCAAATTATATACAATTTGAGAGTTTTTCTGATGCATGCTATTTAAAGCTACGTCTAAGTGCACTTCCTTGTCTGAATAAAGCAGCTTTTGTTGCAAGATGTGGGCTTGCTTTGTAGTTTACAATTTATAGTCGTCACCACATTTTGTCACTTTCTTGTTTCTTGACTGAGATGTTTCTGAACATCTCATTTCAAATAATGGGACATAGGTCAAGTGCCACACTATATATAGGCTCTTAAAAACGCATGAGCAGTGTTCTGCTGATGTTGTTTCTTCCAAGATACTCAAGTATCTTAAGTATGCTTTTCACCAAAGTGGATATATAATGCACATGCACAGACAGTGGTCATTGCTCCACCAGCTTAAAAGTCGTGCACTTCTACACCTGGTGGGTGGGGCCAACTCCACTGATTTTCACTGCAAATAATTTTTGATCAAACCAATCAGGGGTATATAAATAGCCCCAGACCAACCCAACTGAGCTCACTCTTGGGCTCTGCCTTGGATGCTGTCTCACTCTCGTCATGGTGGGGATGGCAAATTACAAAGTAAGGAGCCTCCATCTCGAGGCAGAGGAACACCTAATCATTTCCAGTGTGGGCAGAGGAAACAGCCGGCTGGTGAAGCCGAAGGGGTTGCCACCCACACAGTTCAATGGCCCTGGAAATAAAAGAGGGTTTATGTGCAAATAAGAGCCTGAAATATTCCTGTCTGATGGCTCAGCGTGCAGGATTGTGCAGAGAGTGAGCTTACAGCCGCAGGCCAGCAAGGATGCACAGCATGTCGACAGAGAGACTGAAATTTTGTTCTGCCTCAGCAAGCACAACGTTTAGCTGGTGGTGGTGACCCAGACCTGAACCACTTATTCACATGCAAAGGCACATGGGAACATTTCTGATCTGGTGTTCCTGTCAGTGTGCAGCCCTCAGCACCCTCCCTGAGCTGGAGTGTTGTCCTGAGGGCTGGTCAGTCCCACACAAGCCCTGTTGTTGCATCCACAGCGCCCAGTGGTGAGGCAGCAAGGACTGATATTCTCCAGGCATACAGGATGCAGGACAATACAGTCATGGTTTTATTTCTCAGTGCTTTGGTTTAACCCAAGGCAGCAACTAAGTACCACGCAGCCACTCACTCACTCCCCTCCACCTCCCCAGTGGGGAGGAAAATAGGGGGAAAAAATGTAAAGTTTGCAGGTTGAGGAAAGAAGAGTTTAGCAACTGAAGCAAAATAAAATAAAACAAAACAATAACAATACTAATTATAATAATTATAAGAACTACAATACCATTAATAGTAATTGAGAGAGAGAGAGAGAGAAGATCCAAGAGAAATAAGTGATGCACAGCACAGTTGCTCACCAGCCTCTGACCAATGACTAGCCCATTCCACTCCTTGCATGATGTGCTATGGCATGGAATATCCCTTTCACCAGTGGGGGTCACCTGTCCTGGCCTTGCTTCCTCTCGGTTTCTTATGCTTCATATAGGCAGAGCATGAGAAACTGAAAAATCCTTGACTTAGGGTAAGCACTACTGAGCAACAATTAAAACATCAGGGTTTTATCAACATCATTCTCATACTAAATTCAAAAACTGCTACTAGGAAGAAAATTAACTCTATCCCAGCCAAAACCAGGACACTCAGATAGAGGATCAGGTCTCTGTTCCCTGGCAGTGAAGGGGAAGTGTTCGCAGCCATAACTCACCTTGTTGCAAGGGACTTCAGTGACACTTACCTAGCAGATTTCTCTGCATAGCATCAGAACTAATGAAAGCATTAAAGAGCTTCATAAATAAGTAATAGAAGAACAAATCTCACTTGAATTTTACAATTTCCCCTGGTTGAAAAACAAGCAAATAAATCCTAAGAACTGGCTTAGAAAATGGCCCCATATTTCATACCTAGGTTGAAGGATATTAAGGTTGCATCTATGGATATGCACAGATGTTACCAGCATAGTGGAAGGAATTGGCTGTAACCTAAGGATTGCTTGTCCTGAAAAATAAAATTAATCAAACTCATTGGGAAAAATACTTTAAACTTCAGTCTCAGGGATTGATTCAAGAGCAGCCTCACTCATTTCAGTGTGTATATGGACACAGACACCACAACTATCAGTTTGCTATTGCAGCTGTGCTCCACTGAGATCATTTTAAGAATGTTAATAACCTGAACCTGCATGCAGGTGGTTCGTGTGCTGCCACAAAACAGCTATGCAAGAGCAGAGGTAGATGAAGCTGAGGAGAGTGAGCTGGTGCAGCAACGACAGAAACCCAGACAAATTTGCCCAGAGCCTCAATTAAACCGCAGCGCTATGGTAGCTGAAGGCTGCTGACGATGCTGACAGCAAAATGCTTAGTGATTTCACTGCTCCTAACACAAGATGAATCACACGTTCTTCTACGGTGAAAGCTAATTAGGTAATGTGCCATCTCCCAAAGGCTCACGCTCTGTGTGTGACAACACCCATATCATCACCTGAGTGGGTGTTTCAGCCTCTTGATGGCCCCGAGCAATGAATAGCTGTAAGCCATCAAAACTGCCTCCACCTGGGGGTGATGGAACAAGAACTTCCTCATTGGATGACCAGGGGTGAGACACAATGGCTGCAGGCACCACAGGTAGGTAACAGATGCACAGCATGATGTCCAGGCTGGCTCCCTCTCTCCAAGGGGCTGGGACTGGCAGCAGAGCAGGAAGCCTGGGGAAGCTGGAATCAGTGGCTGAGGGAAGGCAGGTGTATGACCCCACAACAAAATCCTAATGCCTGCCTCACACCTCTTCTCCTTCTCACCCATCAGCAGCAGCTGCCACTGCTGTGGTATCCACCCCACCACCTCCCCCGGTTCAGCCCCCCCTACCTGGGGGCAGCAAAATCCCCATACTCGGGAAAGTTGGGGCTTGGTTTTGGCCAAGCCAGGAAGGGAAGGACCAAGGGAGAAAGCCAAGGCTTCAGACTGTCTCCGCCCAGCAAGGCTGTTCAACATCCACTTGCCTTTTTTTCAGTCACCTGTAACTCAAGTGTAACAAACACCAAATGAAGAACTGTTCAATAACCTATACTTTGGTTGTATTAGCAGCAAGTGTGACAAAAATCACTTCAAAAATTTAAAACTGTTGAAGTATCTAGGTTGTTGGCAAAAAGGGAGGGGGAGAACTTGCCTGAAGACATGGGTAGTGGGAGGGACAAAAAATCATTTGAGAGAAGAAAGTTACGATTCCTCTAACCTTGCCCTTCATCCTTTTTGTTCTCCGTGTATTAACATTTGAATGCCAACCTGCTCACACTTTCCTTCCCAAGCTAAATTCTCTTTTGTGAATGAAACACAGGAACAGTAGGTTACAGCATGAGATGCAACCATTAGAGCTGCACTTGAACAAGGCTGTGCTTTATTTCTCCACTGTCTCACTGCTCTCTCCAGAGGCATCTGAAAATCTCTGAGGCCAAGCCAGTAGACATTAGAACATTATCATCACTGCAAACATGCTCTTCCTGATTTTTACGGGATAAATAATTACTCCAAAACACTCTATGACACACACCTCTCAAGTGCTTTCTGCTTTGACTTGAGGCACAGCTCTGCAGCAGACTGGATAGCAGAGGAAAGCCTACAGCACTACATTGCAGCCGTGTGTCCTGCTGGAGACACCTGCCTTGCACCTTCTACACAAACCATCCCAAAATTTTAAACATATCTAGGTTTGCCTCTTCCTGCAAACCCCTGGATTAGAAAAGAAAGAGTGTGAGATAGCTGAGCTGCATGTGGAAAGCTGTGGTGCTGCACCGCAAACGCATGCAGGCTTGCAGTCACGTGGTGTCTGTCGGACCCAGGTCCTGAAAAACAATCTCCCTCCAGTATCTCCTCCATGCAACCACCACTGAGCCCTGCTGCCTGGACATGCTGCCCCAGGCTCAGCCAGACCCCGTCCCCCAGGTCACAGGCATTAGTGCTCCCGCTACCAAAGCTTGACCAGAGGCTCTGCAAGCAATCCTGCCCTCTCCCCTGTCCACACCAGAGGTACTTGGGATCCCAGCATAGCTCTGCACACCCAGAGTGTCCTCTACCAGCCAGACTCTTGGCCAAGGGCTGCCTCGAGGCCCTCAGCACAGCTGAAACTGGCAGGGCAGCAGAAGGGAAGGGTTTGCATCAGCTTTACTACCTGTGCATCATATTGCAGAGACCTGAGAAGCCAAGCAAACTGCATCAGTGCCCAGGGGCCTCTCGCTGACCTGCAGGTGAGTGGAGGGAGGTGGCAGTGCAGACTGCACTCCCTGCCAACCTCCCACCAGCCGCTGGAGCAGCCCTGCACCTCCACTAACTCCCTTGCTCTCCAGGTTTCCCCTTGGGAATGACAGGACAAGTCTGGGTCACGCACGAGCAGTTCAAATTCATAGTGGGAGCTAACCAGAGAGGTTTTGCCTGGAGGGGAAACAACTGTGCTCGACTGCGCTGCTTCATCACCCAGGCTTAAGGGGGGTGACCAGCAAAGGCTGTCACTATATATAATCTCTATATTATCAGCGCTGTTTTCAGCACAAATCCAGAACACAGCCCTGTAACAACCACTGTGAAGAAAATTAACACTACCCCAGCCAAAACCAGCACAGGTGGAAAGATTAGAAAGAAACTACCTGCCTGCAGCTGGGGTCACTTTCTTCAGAACTGCCTGAGACTGCTCAAGACTGGAACTAACAGTGGCTCAGGCATGGCAGAGCTCACAAACGCTGCAAGAAAAGAGCAACCACAGGCATCATAAATTCAGACAATTTTTGTTTTCAGCAAGTACTCAGCAGCAAGCAGAGTGCAAGTAAACAAAAATTATTTAATTATCATATAAAAGTAATTAATGACACAGAAATCAACACAGAGGCATTCTAAAACACTGGTGGCACATTACTGTCAGTTGTAAAGCAGTTAGCCACAGATCAAGAGCAAGACGAGACACTAGTTTCTACTCTTAAAGTAGTACAATTATTTTGGCAGACAAAAACAGGTTTTAAAAACATGACCAAAGACCATAAAGCAATTTCAAGGCCAGTTAACATAAAACCAAAGTTGGGGCTGCTTCAGTGTTGCACTTGTAATACAGAACTAGGTTAATGATCAAATTAATCAGTACTGTTTATCAGGAAGCTTAGTTCTTTCTGCTAGAGGGCTGGGGACAACTAAAGTGATGTTAAGTATGGATGAGGCCAATACTGTTTGTAGCAGCTGTACTAAGGGACAGACCATCTTCTCCCAGCTTCTTGCACCACTTAGTGCATGGCCACAGCATTCATATAACACTTCATATGTTTTCTGCTCCCTTTCCCTTCTGCCAAAAGCATGAAATGGGTAATTTCCTCTGCAGTTAAGAAATCTAATGTCCGCATTTGGGCTGTGATCCCATGACAGCCACAGCCACTAGAGGATTTTATTCTGTTGGCCACACATTTAACAGTGATGCCCAAGATGACTTAGGGCATCATGAAAGATGTACCTGACTAGCAGGTACCTGACTGTGGAATGTTGGGAGACTTGAACCTTTCCTGACAAGCAGCAAAAGGCCAGGCAGGACACCTTACAGCGTCTAATGTGGTACTATGCATTGACAACTGAGGCAATCAGTAGAGTCAGTTCAGTCTATAGAATGAGTCAGATTACCCTAAAGGAACTTAATACCAGCTCAACTGCTCTGTTCAGCCATGCACAGATATAGCTCAACACTTAAATTTTAGGTGACTGAATCCCACACACAGCCTGCAGGAGGCAGGGGGACTGTAGCTCCCTCATCTCCCTTTAAGTCACTGCTGTTGCTCTTGGCTTTGCTGAAATTGAACCAGGTCCCGTACATGTGTTATCTTCAGATATTCATCAGAAACCTTGTGAGTTATGGTAACCAACTCCAGCCAGGGGACATTTATAAGACTGGGGTTTTCCTCTAAATTATTCACCTCAAGGAACTAACAGCCCAGTTCAGCATCAGCCCATCACCCAGGAGACAATACTTTCTTTCACACACAACACGTCATGTATCTCGCCTTATGTACTTACTGGGGATTTGAGCAATTTACTTTGAAAATCAACGAATGCACTGATCTCAGTGCTGGCCTTTTATGCAAGTTCACAGAAAAAGTCAGACATCAGGTATCCAAGCTCCAGAAAACAAAGGGCTCCATTTAAATGCCTGAATGCCAGCATCTAGTGCCATTTCAGATGCCCTAAGGCACCCAAGATACACATGGGGTTGGCAGATATCACATAGGACCTATGGAAGCAGAAGCTGGAGCCATGGAGACCTAGCAGGATACCCCACGGTGTCTCAAATGCTACTCGATGCCAAAGCATAAGCAATCAAATTAAGTCCTAAAAATCTTGTTTATACTGAAGTCAGCTGTATGTCTCCACAGCTGTACGTATCTAGCAAACATGTATCTTGCAGAGCAGCTAAGCAGCAAAAAAGCTACAAAGGAATTGCATCCTTATTTCGGGTCTGCTGAAATCTGGCAAAGCTTACAGACTGTGTCAGCTTATTTTGTTATGAACATATAATGCTCACTGAACCCCATGAGCTGCTGTGATAACAATCTCTGCCAGCTTGCTGAATGGATTCCTTTCAGTTGCTGCCTCTGAAGTTACATGGCTAGAACAGAGCTCATGCAGTACACTAGTGCACCAGGAGCACCACTTTTTAGGTATGGGAGCAAGAAAGCTGTCAGAAAAGATTAATGGGCTCAGAATTGATTATCAGACCGTAGGAGCAGAAGGTCATTGTGTCAAGACTCCTGGCTATTGCAGTGAGAATGTACTGCTGGCTAATCCTCTTATAAACACGTGCACTTCCACGAGGAAGCATACGTCTAATAATTTAAGTCCTATTTGTATTAATTGGTATACTGTTTATTACAGCGCAGTTCTTACGGCACTACAGTCTTAATTGAACTAGATGACAGCAGGAGAGTACACAAGTCTTTCATCTGAAGTTAATAAACCTGGGGTCTCATGAGGACTGTGTATGTCTTTCATAGAATCACAGAGCAATTTAAGTTGGAAAGGCCTCTAAGAGTCTGACCATTATCCCAGCACTGCTAAGTCCACCCCTAAACCATGTCCTCAATGTCACATTGACACGTCTTTTAAATACCTCCAGGGTTGGTGGCTCCCTTACTTCCCTAGGCAGACTGTTCCAATGCTTGACAGCGCTTTTGGTGAAGATCTCAGAACCTAGCATTAAACTATGTACCATAAGTATTTCCAGCAATTAGTGTTAAATGAGCATGACTAGATAGATTACTAATTTTCTGGAATATCAGCAAGGAGGAGTGACACGATTTTTCCCTTAGGAGTTACTTAGAGTGAAACAACCGATGGCCACATTAAATCTTGAGAATATTCAACCACACATTTTTTTGCGTAATTTAATTAATTTAATTAAAAGACCTAAGTGGTTAAAAACCAGAAAACATGATTTGTCTTTGGATTTTATTATTAAGGAACTTAATGGAAAACAGTTACTTGTACGTACCAGCATACATCTTTCTGTCCAACTTAGAACTGTAAGTCATTTTTCCATAACACAGTTTAAACAGCCTCCATTCTTGAGCACAGGTTATGTGAGTGAATACTGCCATCTAGGTAGCCTTTTGGGAGCAGCACCTACTTTTAGAACATTATCCATGTTTGCCAAGGAAAAATATTCTACTATCCAAAACAGAGGAGAAAGGAGAATTTTTTTTTATACTATTAAAACCAACATATTGCTAGTCACCAAAAATACAAAACCTGCCTCTCAATCAGATTGTCTCAGTCCACATTAAGAGCAAATATTTTCTACATGTTTATTAAGAAATATATTATTCCATGTTTCCATACAGGCACATTGAACTTAAGCTTTGCATCAAATTAGAAATTGATTTTATCTATGAAAACTGCAAATACAAAGTGTATTGTATTAAGGCTATTAATCACCAAAGTACATTTTACTATGGCAGTAGTATAATTGTATCTTTTTTTATATGCTTCAAAATATAGTAACAGTACATTTTAGAAGACAGTTACTAAAATATTTGTTGATGTTCTACAAAGAGAGAAATAATTTTTAAAACCATTTTCTTCATACAACCAAAATAGCTTCCATTCAGCACAAACATAATATAAAATATGTGATGCATCTATCTTATTTAAAACTATAAACAAGTTCTATACATGGCATTTACAGGAGACTTACAAGACTTGACTAGCAATCTCATTTTGATTGGAGACATTAACAACCAGCTTCATTATCAGTTGTGGGATTCTTTAGGGAATGTACAAACTATGAATGCAGAACCTTGCACAAGATGGTAGTAGGACCTGAAAAGATTATCATTTAGTGCTTTCCATAGATACAAGTCCTTTAAGCATGGCTTTTTGAATAAAGTTCTACTAGAGAGCAAGCCTTGCCACACATTACAAATAACAAAGTATGCCACAAGAATTGCTCCTGAGGTTTGGGAGAGTGAGATGAGAGTTGTCAAGGAGCTCTGAGAAGCACAGCACTGAGATGTCAGCATGTACACCTTGGCACTCAACATTAAGGACAGATTTCCCTTGGATGTCAGTGGATCTGCCCAATTAACAACCTCCCGTGAGATCAAAATGGGTGACAGAGGGACATGGAGGGAAATATCCACTGTGAAGTTATCCCACTCAGCTTCCTCCTAGGCGTGTTTCAGCTGTCACCTTGAGGATTGTCCCAAGCAGGTGTGTGTACAAAGGTATTCTTTCTTCCTGAAAGACTCCCCCCAAATAATCACGGAAATGTGACCATCTGGCTACTGGTATATATCTTCCCAACTCCTCTGCTCATTCTCCCATATAATAAGAAGCAATGCAGCATGAGACTTGTTTGTACAGAGAGCAAAACAACCAAAAAGGCTGGGAACTGCTTTTTGCACAACTGCTTAGTAGCAAACAGATTCCACATCTAGAGGAAAAATAATTGAACAAAGATATTGCAGCAAGGATGTACCAATTAAGCCTCTTGCCTATAGCAACAAAGCAAAATAATCGCTCCTCCTTTCTCAAGAAAAATGGAGTTTCCCCTTGCAGAAAGGAAAATCAGGTATTAGGGACTATTATGCATGAAGTCACTCAACAGAAAGACAGTTAAGGCCAGTAAAGCAGGTCTACATCACACAAACTGATCTGGCTGTCTAAGGTTTATTTGTTGAAAATACAGTCACATTCAAATCACTTCTTTGGGTTTTTCCAAAACAATAGCAAAACTAAGAGACAACATGAGCATAATATGCTTTATTGAATAAAATCCTGCTTCTAATATTTATACAGTGAAGTCTAGAGATGTAACCCAGTGAAGCACGGTGATGTGTAACATTCATACAACATCTGGAATATCTTTAAATACATCTGAAACTACTTATTATAGCCATCACCTGCCCATCACTGATTTCATAATTAAGGAAAATTTGAACTTTCTGAAGAGTAGCCAAGATGAATATTAAGGATAGCTGAGTTAAAAGAAAACAGTCTGCTATGTGAATTCCAAATGCAAAAGATCTGAATAAAGTGTCAAGAGTTTTGAAGGCAGCTTCTGTATATCCCAGTTGTTCTTCTCATCCCTGCAGTAAAAGATGACAAAATAAATTATAAATCTTAAGGCTGAAAGTAACATCCACACCTTCAACACATAGCGCTCTCAAGGGTAATCTTACTTTTTAAATTCATAATGTCTTAACCTCAAGGTATGTGGACTATACCAAAATACTCCTTTTGTATTAAATACTATTTAACACTATACTATTTAAATACTATTTTTAAAGCTGGCAAGGCAGACCCACAGAAATTAGAAATGCTGCAACTGATATCTAGTGTCAACACATTAATTATTTCCATTTACACAAAAATTTTATGAAGTGTCTTCCATCCCACTCTAGAATGTTAGGCAAAGTGTTACATGTTTTTTCTAAAGCTCTACTAGACATACTATCATTCTACTATCACAGTGAAAAGGGATCTTGTAAAAAATCTTCAATACCTTAGCTGTTGATGGGGGAGGGTGTTAAGATAATTTCCGAATTCATCTTGCATGAATTCTCATCAAGGTTTGAATGCAAGTATAGAGTTACAACAGCCATACTAAAAGACTAACTCATAGCTCTAGTAGACTGTTATCGTATATTTGGACTACTCACTAGTTGTAAATAAAACATGATTCTCTGGCCATTTGCATGATTTTTGTCATCCAGCAGGAAAAGATTATAAACCAGGAATGCTGTGTCCTACTCAAGCCTCTGGAGTTTGTTTATCCTAGTGGGTTACAGACAGCGCATTATTAAGTAGGCAGTCTAGCCTGCCACATTTGCAATTTTTGTGTTGGAAAAAATCTGGTTGTTAGTCTCAGATTAAAAAGATCTTGCACAGTCTCTCCTATCTTACCTACCAAACACTGAGAGGAACCATAGTTTTCCTGTGCCTCAAATTAACCTGTATAAAGCCCTGATGAATAGCCAGGAGTGCAAGGAAGATACAATTATCAATCAAAGTACCTACCTGGTCGCTTCCAGTTTCCCAGCACAACCAACTTAAAATACATGCTTGGAAAGAAAAATAAATTTAAATCAACCAGCTGACATCCCCTAACATCACCTAACCTTTAAGCATCAAGACTAAACTTTCCATAAAACAGTTCCGCCATGAAGTTCAGTGTGGTAACTTTGCATTTTTAGAGACTAAATTTGTAACAGTAATGATGTCTCTCCATGAACACACAGTCTTATGGAGGTAAACTGTAACCAGGCAAGGTACAGCTTTAAAATTCAGGAGCTGACAAGAAAACAAAATATGCAAATGTGGTAGTAAAATCTGCAAAAGATAACAGAAAAGCACTTAGCTATCTGCCATTTCTATGCTAAGTCACCCCTCAATATATTTGTGTATCATGATAGTATATTTTATAAAATTTGGGGGCTATTTCCTTCTGTTCCTTCTTTTAGGTTTTTTTTTCCTCTCCCCCAAATGAACAGCCAGACACCATTCCACTTACACAGGAAATGTATATCCATCCTAATCTCACTGCTTCTTTTATCTTTATCTGTTTTCCAGCTACAGTTATCTGGAATACAGCTGCCTACCTGGAAGCTATTTCTTTTATAGCTAACATAGCTACAAATTTTAATAACTAAGAAGCTGTTGAAAGACAGAGACTTTGCTCTTGCCTGTCTCATCAGTGAGGTATACAGGATGAATTGACAAATGCTGTCTTTGAGCAGGAAACCCATCTGTGCTGTCAATCTCAAGATAAGCAACTATCCATGTGTGAGATGCCGTCAACATAGGTTGAATAAAACCAAATGTACATTAAGATAATAAGGCTAACTTTAGAAATTATTAACTGAAGCATCCAGCTTGAAACCCTGCATTAGCTTCAGACAAGAAGTAGTAAGCTAATTCAGGTGTTCAAGAAGAACCTTTCTGGGTTGAGGTACATTTGTGTACTCACATGAATACATTTCAGAGAGAATTTTGTTTGTTAAGATGCAGACTTCTTCTTTGTAAAGTGAGAAATTCTTACTCATATGAGTAAGGATAGAAAGATTTTGACACACCAGTAACTTAAAAGCATATTATGACTGGTAAAAATAAGTTTGGAGTTGGCCTGTCCATGCTATAATATAAAAACTGTTTCCATGTCTGAAGATGACTTTCCAATGGGTAGAACAGGAAAGATCATAAAACTTGGTGTTATCCAGTAACAAGAGGAGGGAATCATATTGCTGCACATTTCATGAAATGAGCTTCTCGCTCAAAATACAGAGATTTCAGGACATGTTAGAAAGGACAATCTGACATATACCACTTGTGTCTTTTTTCCCCACAGCCTGCCTTAAAGCCATAGATGAAGCAATTTTCAGTAAGTTGTCACTTAAGAGAGAAAAGAGGAAGGCAGCCAGCCATGCCACCAGGTTGTATCTAACAGAAATGATTTGAAAGACAAGCCAGGCAACATCTTAGTGAGCTGTGTCAGTTTTGGTTACGATAGGGTCAATTTTCCTCACAGTAACTGTGTTTTGCATTTGTGTGGGAAATAGCATTGATAGCAGAGGAGTGTTTTTGTGATTGCTGAGCAGGGCTTGCAGAGCATCAAGGCCTTTTCTGCTCCTCACCCCATACCACCAGTGAGGAAGGTCAGGGGGTGCACAAGGAACTGAGAAAGGACACAGCTGGGACAGCTGACCCCAACTGGCAGAGGGACATTCCATACCATGTGGCATGCTCAGCATCTAAAGTCTGGGGAAAGAAGGAGGAAGGGAGGGATTTTTGGAGGGATGGCATTTGTCTTCCCAAGTCACTGTTACGCATGATGGGGCCCTGCTCTTCTGGGGATGTCTGAACACCTGCCTGCCCATGGGAAGAGGTGAATGAATTCCTTGTTTTGCTTTGCTTGCATGTGTGGCTTCTGCTTTCTCTGTTAAACTGTCATTATTTCAACCCACGATTTTTTTTCACTTGTACTCTTTCAATTTCCTCCCCCATCCCACTGGGGGGAAATGAGCAAGTGGCTGTGTGGGCTGAGTTGCCAGCTGGGGTTAAATTATGACACCAGCTTGACCATTTCAGTAACTCAGAAGCCAGACATACACTCCTCTTCACCACAGGGAACAGCTCTTCTGTCCCTCCAGCAGTATGACAAGAAAGGGCTCAACTTCTCTAGCATCCAGAAGACTGTACTCAAATCCACACAAACTGTAACACCATTTCTTAGAAATGGTCTCCCTACAAATGGAGTGGTTTGGACCACATTAACCTCATCACTCTCTACCAATGTCCTTCATAAATGTTACCATGAGTACAAAAACAAGCAAATGCGAAGTAATCCTTCAGTTTCTCAGAAACAAAAATGTTCTGCCTCACAGGCAAACTGCATGGAGTCAACAGCAGGATAGAGATCTACTGCAACTGCTGTGTTAAGCACATAAGGCCAATGTGTAGCACACAGAAAAATAAAGGAATACTCCCCTGAAATGTGCCTTACAACAAGACATATTAGGGTTCTCTCACAGAAGAAACTTTGTGCAGCTCATTCTGTGACAGTCACACCAACCAAAAGATGTGGTGTTATGGTCCCCAACATCTGGATGTTTTGTTAGACAAACCAGAAAGCAGAGTTTTCTGTGTCTTTACACTTTTCCAGACAACCTCTAATAAACCTGCTCCTTGATATGCTAAATCCACATTTTCAGCTGCCTGATAACATCCTCTGATATTTTTCTGTGGTCCAGCCCACAAGAGAAATGTAAGCATGAATGCAGATGAGTTTTCCACATTATAGATGAGTGAACATGAACCAGGTGGTGTGAACTTCCAGTGTAGAAACCGGACTGTGTGTGCAAATTCAATGCAATCTCAGGACCCACTTTTTTCTCCTCATACCTCCCTCACTTTAGCGTTCTGTGAAGGAACAGGACGTCAGCTAAGACTCTGAACCACCAAATGCCCTTGGTCTGTCTCCCTTTCTTACAGAGGTAAGAGTATTTGGTTCTTTGGTTTCCTTTGAAAAGGAACAGATCAGAGGCTACCTAGCACGACCCAGTAACTCACCTCAAGGAGCAGATACAACCAACCCATTCTGTTTAGTAAAGCCTCCCTGCCTTTGTTACAGAGGTACCGAACAAAAAAGAAAATAAGTCTTTAATGAGTTTACTTCAACTCAGATAAAAGGCAAGGACAACTGTCATGAAAAAAGAGCACTGACTATATATTCTATAAAAAAGATTACAGATCAGAAAAGAGCTTTAGTTTTAATCCTAAGGAAAAAGGGTGCATCAGGCACAGCATCACCAGCTGGTCAAGGGAGGTGATTGTCCTGCTCTGCTCTGCACTGGTGTAGCCTCACCTTGAATATTGTGTACAGTTTTGGGCACCACAACACGGGAAAGATTCTAAGCTATTACAGAGCATCCAAAGGAACACCACGAGGATAGTGAAGGGTCTGGAGGGGAAGCCTTATGAGGATTGGGTTTATTTATCCTAGAGGAGACTGGGGGAAACCTCATTGTGGTCTTCAATGCCCCCATGAGGGGAAGTGGAGGGGCAGATACCGATCTCTTCACTTCTGTGATCAGTGATAGGACTCATGGAAATGGCATGAAGTCGAGTCAGGGTAGTTTTAGGCTGAATATCAGGAAAAGGTTTTTCACCCAGAGGGTGGTTGGGCACTGGAACAGGCTCCTCAGGGAAGTGGTCACAGTATCAAGCGTGACCCAGTTCAAGAAGTGTTTGGATAACACTCTCAGGCACATGGTGTGATTTGTGGGGTGTCCTGTGCAGGAGTTGGACTCAATGATCCTGATGAGTCCCTTCCAATTCAGCATAGTCTAAGATTCTATAAAATGCTCTGATATGTCAGTAACAGGTGATTTTTGAGAAAAGTGGAAATACATTAGTTTTTTGAGACACTGCCTCACTGGTAGTGTTCCCATTTCTCATACAGGCACTCCACTATTGGCTTTTGAGGGAAGCAAACAGAGTGGAATGCAAAAATGTCTCCTGAAAGTTACTATGCATATAAAGGCTGTTAGTATTATGGTATTGATAACGTTCTATTTATGGCTCTAAATTTAATTCACAGTTTAATGTACAGATAAAATGGACAGAAGATGGCACCCCTAATATAGGGCCCACCTTGGCATTGCTGTCTTTGGTGTCAACAGCTTAAAATCCCCTGCCTGCCTGATACAGACTCTCCTTATTCCAAAAAGAAACAGGTCTGTTGTTTACTTCTTTTCTTTTTAGTTCAGATGTACAAGGTCCATCAAGACTATATCTCAAAAACTAGGCTAATTCCTTCAATTAAAGAAGCAGAGAATATATTGTGTTGACACGTTTTCTGAACTGTTAAACTTCTGCCGTTAAGCACCAGAAGTTCTCCCACAGCAAGACACAACACTAAGTCCCGATTTGCCACCACACAGTCAAATGCTACTTAGTATTACATTACAGTGAAACGGACAAAAGATGTAACAGAAATACATATTATTCCACAGTCTTGGTACTCCGCAAAGGCATGATCAAATTACATTAAAGATTATAAAGAAAAATTATCTTTAGAATAAATACTGAATATTAATCTTATAATTGTACTTAAACAGAACTCTAACACACTATAGATAATTCACGTATTTTCAACAGTCTGTGTATGTTTGTAATGTAGAGCCAATATTCAGGCTAAATTGGGTGTTATTAGTGCCTCATAGGGTTACATGTCACACTGAAGAGTGAAGAATTATAAAATTTAACACTATGTTTTGCCTATGAAGTAACTCTTAAGTATTCTACTAGTGATGAAAATATATTCCCTGCATTAGTATTCCTTTCACTTTACATTCTTTTCACTTCTTAGGATTCAAGGCATTTAATTTTGAGATTGATTAAGCAGTTAATTACTTTTAAATAACTGACTTCAATGGCAGTACTTAAAAATGATGCCCTTGAGACTGAAGGCCCAAAGCCATAAGAGACAATTCTTATTATAAATAAATAACTAAATAAAAGAATAGCACTGCAGCCCCAAACCTTGCAGCTATTCTGTCAGAATCCTTACAGGTAAAACTGTCAGTATAAGATGTTATTTCTCACCTGTACTACTGCTCAGTAGTTAATCATTTTTCGAAGAGCATCATAGCATTTCCATTTGTCTGGGATGTAGAAAGGCTCAAAGATGTGAGGGAAGGGAGTGTCATAGCCACACACTCTTGAAATAGGAGCTTCTAAATTCAAAAAGCATTCCTCCTGTTAAGAGAAATACAGAATAAATGTTAGTGGGGCCATTATTTTCAGGAGTCTTGCATCACAAATTGAGGTCGAATGAACTTTGCCAAACTGACAGTCCTGGAAACTCAAACTTTCTATTTATATCACTGAATAAGTAGTCAAGACCAGAATAGTGCTTCCTCTTGCCCAAAGGTACATATTAAAATAACAACTTGTATTAATGTTTTTTTCATTTTCTACATGTGTGCTGCATTAAATCATAGGAAAGTTATATTCAGTACATCTGCTATACATCCAGACACCTGCTGCCAAGAATCAAATATTTTAGGAACAAAAGAGTAAGAGCCTCTTTCCTGCGCCACTTTTAAACATATGGAAAAATTACATAATCTGAGTATTATTTGTTGGATACATTAATATCATATTCGAACCTCTCTGAACCCTTAGATCATTCAGACTCTGTCTAAGCATTAAGCAGTTATAAAAATTACGAATTTGATCTCAAGAGAATTCACATATCACCAGACTTTGAATCAAATCCATGCCCTACTCAAAACTCCACACTTTGTGTTCTGGTTGGAGAACAGATTTGATACTGACTGCGAGAGTTTCATTACTTGATCTAGTAGGGCACAAAATATTACAAATACACCATACTAATCTGAAAGCAACCTGTAACATTATCAACCTTAATAACCAAAGAAATACTGGGGTTTCAATCTTCATACTCTCATATACCAGAGTGATGGCATGGACCACAAAAATGTGCAAGAAGTAGATGCAGAAATAACTCTGCCAGATCAAATTGATGTGAATGCTAATTATCAGCTCCCTTTTTCCTCATATCTTGCTTTCCAAAGCAGACAAATAAAGAGACAAAATATGTCTCATCCTGGCTTCTCCTTTATGGACTGCAGCAACTGAGACATCCTGGCCAACTTCCCCTGTACTTTGGCTCCAGCAAAATGGAAGATGAAGTATTATCTACCGGTCCTTTTCCACCAGGCCCACAAGGAAAACAGTTAAAGAGCTATGCTTTTCTACAGAAAAGTGTTAAGTATTTTCTCAGACTGATGAACTGTTTTGAATGCATGTTGCTCTGCAGTCCACAGCAGCCTAACTCTACTTACTGTACTTTCCACAGTTCACGATATTTGGCAGTATAGGAGACATTCACAACACACTGAGGTTGTAACCTTTCACTCCAGCTACATTAGTACATTGTGAAGCAGGTATTTCCAGAAGACAGATGGAACAAAAAAGTCCAAGAAATGGTGTGATTGCATACAGTGTCATTACACTTATTAGTGAACTAATCCACCTAAAAAACTTCAGTGTCCGAGTAGATCTGGGGTAAAAATGTATGTAAACATAAATATTTCTGAGCTCCATTTTCAGGCACTCTTTTCTTTGTGCATTGGTACAAAATGCTGGGAAGTAGAGTGTATTAAATCTTATATCTGTCCATCATGTAGATCATGATGTCCTACTCTAACCTCCTGGCAAGGGTATTTTTGATATTGAGCAGTCCTTGAATCCTATGCTGTAAGTGCACAGTAAGACAAGGCAATGGCTTTTGGACCAAGCCAAAACAGACTACCCAGACTCCCTGTCAAAATGCATTACCACAACACATGCAAGTGTATTCTAGACCCACAGCCTCCCAGTCCTGCACTGGTGTTTCCAAGTACCAGACACAGACCACTATCTAGGAAAGACTTCTGATTTACACTGTAACCAGCTCTGTGATGATAGATCATCCCAGATGAGAGACAAAGTTCATTAGTTTCACTGAAAATATTAACTGCAATACTCCTAGTATATTACTACTAGGCTTTTTTAATATCCAACTAATAAAGTTAATAATGCTTATCAGGTCATTGGGGTTTGATTTATCTCTGGAATCAGTTCTAATTTATGGGACAATATATTCAATTGTGTCCTTTAAATCTAAATCAAGCCAAGCTTTTTCAAAAAGCTACAGAATATGAAACTGTTTGCTTGATGGCATTAATTTAACAATGGTATTTTGAGCAAATGAGATTACATTCTCCATTAGATGCCATCACACTTCAAAAAAATCAGTGTAAGCAATATATATATCCTGATACGAAAAAAAAAAAATTATAGTCTATGGACATATTTCTAACTAATCTTCCCTTTTGCACTGGAAAAGCAAAGTCAAATGATCAGCCCAGAAAACAGCCTGTTTTCAGATTCTTGCTCACACCTGCTGGAACAAGTTAGACTATAGGCAAAATAAGAGTCCACTTCATCCTAGATATGATACTGCCCCATCTGCTGTACATATTGCTGTGCCAGGCTTTTTGCACCCTGTGCAGCCACAATGTAGAGAAACACGACAGAGAGTATTAAATACACAACTCCCAGCGCTTTTAAGATTAATTAGCAGATATTGATCACACAAGCCTACCAGAACAAGTCTACCACAGTATTTAAAAGAGTGATAGAAGGTCAAAACTTTAAAATTAGTGGATTTACTCCATATTACTTGCACATATAAAGGCTGGTACTAGCCCAAAGCACTTTTGCACAATAACAGAATGGAAACTTACAGCCTTCACTAAGTCCCTGGATATTTCAGAGAGACTGTTTAAACAATCTGATATCTTTCAAGGAAAGAACATAGAAAAAACTTAAAAATTAAATGGTTTTGGAAGCAAAGTAGTAGGCATGGGATTTCTGATTCAGCGTAAAATGGTTTAAGATCCGTTTTGCAAATCACTATAAAAAAGTCATGCTTATTCAGTAGGATATCCATAACTTCCAAAATTCAACTGAAGTAAAAAAAAAACCCAGTTTTGTTAGAAAATTAAATGCTTACAGAGCAACAGATATAGCTATTAGTCTAATATACCCAAATTGTCCTAATACAAAAAAAATCAGTCAAAACCTTAAATTGCTGTTGTTGTTCTGCTTCCTAACCCTAGAGGCCAAATTCTGGCCTAAGTTATTCAATATTACCTTTGCCGATAACCTTCATTTGCCTGATTTTCACTCAAAGCTTCCTAGAAAATACATTATTACGTTCTATAAACGCATTTTAATTGATCACACTAATTCCTCTCAACATCTGAGGCTTAAGAGACACTTAGGAAGACTTTTCAAAACAACTTCGGAGCACAAGTCCCACTAAAAATCTCTTCTTGAAAGTCATAACAACCAGTCAAATGTATCCCACACAGCACTTCAAAACAATCTCATGCCTTGATTTTTAGAATGGATGCTAAAACCAAGGACTTGATGGATGTTGCATGTTTGTATGTGAAATGTGACCTCCAGTACACTCCCTGTATTTCCCCAAATTCTAATATTCTAGTATGCTAATATAGAAAATTCTACTCAAGATTATTTTAGCATTATTTAAGTGTATCTCTTCCTCTTATCAGAGGTTCAGGTACTCACTGCTAAATCAGGGTTCTGACCGTAAAACTCACAACTGAGAACTGCAGACATTTTAGAGATATTGTATAGAAAGGATAAAGTAAGAAAAACAAATCCATTATTGGGCCTTACTGCAAGAAAATATTATTCACCCTTCTGCAATGTACAGGAAAATAAAGCAAGCCAATCCACAGTTTAGATACTTTTAGGCATGTGGCCAATAAGAAAATAGTTAAAGAGTTTTTTGCTCCAAACTGTCCCTCCTCTGACAGGAATTTCTATCATTCCACGCTTATAGTAAACAAACCTTCAAATGCAAACACTTTGATAAGTAAGTACTGGTAAATGAGACTATTTAACACACAGCTAGCAAGTCAGACAAATTCAAACTCATACTTCCCCCCTCTTAATCTCTATACTTCCATACTTTTTGGGTCTATTTCATTTTTCTCCTCTAGTTGGTGTGAATTAAAATCAGTAAAAACAATTTTTTTTTCAGTTTCTACTGTTCTGCAGCATACTTTTTAAGTGAGAAAACTTTCCTTTAAAAATAAATGATTTCTGCAATACTTTTGGTTGCAGGGGTCACTCCCATACTATTCTTATTTTGCAAAACTACAAGTACCCCCAAAAATAACCGGCCACAAGAATGTCAGATGAAAACTGTATGAGAACACTGAATTTACAACTCCTTTTTCAGTACAGGAATTTACTTTCTGTAGAATGATAAACAAAAGGTTGATATCAAAGACTCCTATGAATAGGAAGAGTTTGATAGGAATTTTAATATATTTTTGGTATTATAGCTATTACAATAAAAACAAGACTAAACATACGGATAAAGTCCATTACACAAGGCAAACCGCAGGAACATTTTTCATGTGAGACTACTTATTTTTTTGCTGACAATAACTACAAAATTTATACTCAGGAACTCACATGACGAGTTGCAAATGTTTAACTAAATTGTTCTGTCAATGAGAACTCTGAATTTTACCATCTTATCTATAGATTATAAAATTTTAAAAGCCACATACACACTTGAAGAACTTTTCAGAGAAAAAACACTCATCACATGAGAGTTTCACTTTCTGTTCTGATATTTTAATTCTTATTTATTTATTTATGCTGTTGCCATAAAGTGCAAGGCTCTCAAACAGTTAAGAAAACTTATTCCATATCACTTTGTTGATGATTCCTACATTTATATTACCTATTACTTCCCCATATGGATTTTCAACTGCAAATTACCTACAATAAGTTGAAACCTACTGTAGGCTAATAATGAACATGACAATCTTTTTTACAACAAAATCTAATTTTTACCTCATAGCTCAGATAAACATTTTCAAAAGAAGCTTTCAAAAGAGATAGTAGATCAAACCCCATTTTATAAAAGGTGGATTTCATGCAATAAAGCTGACACTAAAGATTGAAAGTATTTTTCTTCAGTTTCTGCTTAAAAAGAATGCCTAATTTGAACAATTTACTTTCAGTAACAGAAAAGTCAAACATCTGCAGTTTTCATATGTTTGTAAATTGTAGTACAGTACTTTCCTTTACAGCTGCAAGCACCAAATGCTACACATTTTAAACATAATTTGCTTTGACAATGTATATGTCACATTCTTATGAATAGTCACTTCTATGAGCTACCTAAGTAGTATATAATATACCCATGACATATTTTCAAGGTGAGATATGAGTGGATATATATATTTTCTTTTTTTTTTTTAGAGGAATACGTTTTTCCAACAACTTAGCCATTTTCATCTTAAAATACTTTGTATAAATCTTTTCTTCATAGTTACAAGAGTGACACCATTTTTCCTCGGAGAACTGTGCAGTTACATGTTGTAAATGTTTAACTTCTATCAAAGAGTGTTTTCCTTTTTAAATCACTTTAAAACTACCTATTTAAACCTTAGCAGACATTAGTAATGATTCATTTTATTTGTTACTAATTCTTTGAATTTACATAATATCTTGTAAAATACAGAAAAATAGTTCACAGCTAAATTTATTTATGTTTGTAAAATGAAATATATTTTTACTTACAAAGTACTTCAGTAATTCTAAAATAAAGAAGCACTTAGGTGGAAAAAGTCTAGTCTGTGTAATTCATTGGCTTGTTATCATTACAAAGCAATTAATGGCAAATATTGTCTTTGTAGTAATAAATCACATAAACCAGTATTTATAGATGAAGCCGAATTTGCTATATAAAAGATAAGGTATTTTAACATAAAATGCACATAAGTTCTCATTCATGCACAGGTTTGAAGAATCCTTCAAATTTCATTTCGGCCAGCTTCAAAAATGAACAGAACAATCTCTAACAACCCAATGCAAGACTGGTATTGTTTGCTAAATTTTCTTTATCAAGTTAAGAACACAACTACTCCAAACAAACATTCACAGCAAGAACACTGACTTGAAGCTGTCGGGATTAGACCTTTGGTCAGTGGCCTACTTGTCTTGGTGTTAGAAAGAAATCAGCACCACGTTCCTCAGGTATTTAAAATAGAAAACAAACTAACTCACAGAACAAAACCAACATTCTATTTGTGTCAAATAGCTTATCTTTCCCACAAGAGGAGGCAAACAAATAAAAAGTAATTTTCATTTCTTCCCCATCCATCCTACGTTTTATGCAAAAAGACTAAGACTTTCCATGAAAATTTTACATAATTGAAATCCACTCCAGTGGGGTCTAGGACTAGAATTTAAATATATTCAATTCAGAATAACACATTGACAAAAATTAAGTTCTTCCCAGTAAATGTATAATTTGCATTTTTTAGGGCATGAGGTGCAACCAGCACAATTCTTCTCCACAAAATAAATGACATGGGACAGAAACATTCAAGAGGATGTAAGAGGATTTCCAGGTGATAGATTATGCTACTGCTTTAAGTGAACCATAATAATCCTCTTTGGCAAATAAGGTTTTTGACAATTAATTGCAATCCACTAAATGATCACTTCCCCAAGTACTAGAAATACTACTTTTCCCTAGGCAATTATTACTATACTATAACTGAAACAGTCTAAGGTCTTTCCTAAAAATTATGTATGTTATACATTATATACCCAGGATATGACAAAATTATTCAAATAGAGGTTATTTCTTCTGTATAGCAGCAAACCGCCTTACAGCATATTCACCACAAATTATGTTATTCTATATGATATTCCAAGTTTCCTGCGCACTTTCTCAAGTGGCAGTTAGGAATATTTGCACCGGGACCCACATATTTTCTAAAAGCATGCCCAAAGCCCCACAGTTAGAATGATTTCCCAGGCACTTGAGTATCTGAAGATTCCTACTTTATTTAGTTTACTTGGCATTACTAACTCATCTGTTCAGTAAACGATCCTGCAAACTGCTACACATACATTAACATGGGTGAATAATCCAAGAGAAACCGATGGAGTTAAAATGCCTGCATAAAATTATTCTTATGCAAAAACACTTGCAGATCGTAGGTCATTTTCTTGCATGAATGAGCAGTATAACAAACATTTGTTAAAATTTTCAGTGAGGATTATTCTTCTCCTAAAAAGCTAGAAATAGCCTACCAATATAATCAGACTTTATACTTTCAGATCATCACTTATCACCTACCATTCTAATTACTTATTTTAGTATCTTGCAAAAGCATCTCCTGGTTACGCTCAGGATGCCAGAAGGGACTGGAAGGATTTGCTGCCAAGAGTTCTAATAGTCAGTGAGTGGTATTTTTACTTTTACAGCTGTAGAGGCAGCTGAGAGAGTCTTCTATGTATCTGGCTCAGTGAAATCCTAGCAGAAGTACTTCACTCAACTAACAAAATTCAAAGGAAATGCAATTTCAGCTGCTGTTACTAAACAATTTAAACCAGCATATTTTCCTTTTTATATCAAAGCATTCCTATTTTGGGGCAGCACAGTGAGAATGATGCTGTCACTCTGACTGTCACCAAACTTTTCACCCAGGGCAAACCCACAGCTTGGCCACACAGCCAGGGAGAGACAAGTACAAAGGAACTATCCCGTCCTCCCATGAAAAGGCTGGGGCTTACCTAGTATCTGTCCACAGGATTTTTAACATTACCATCTTTGTAATACAAGCTCAGAGCAGGAGGGAATTATTAGATTACTTAAAACAAAGGTATAAGGAATTTTATAGTGCATTCTTTAAGCCAAGCTGTCATTTTATTTACGTATTTATTTTATAAGAAGCTGCTTGATGATTCAAACTCACGGGTAGAAGAATTCTGGTGCAAAGCTTAAACTCATATAATAAATATTCTCGCAAATAAAGGCAAAAGTAACAGTTATGAAAGCTGACTGGTGAGAATAGAGAGGTAATTTTTATTCCACAGAAAAAGTGTAAAAAATTGAATGGAAAGAAATGGAGGAATGTAATGAGGTTTTACAGAAAGTATAAAGGTTTATGCAAAAATACTCAGAAACACTAAATGAATCATATTGGAGACTGAGTTCTAGATACAGGCTGACTTAAAAAGCACAAAATAATTATTTTACCAAATTTCTTACAATAATTACCTTTTCTTCTTTCTTAGAGAGATGCATTTTTTATAGTTTTGATCAGTTCTCACTACATTTCCTAAATTACTATTCACACAGGCTACATTGCTATTTCATTGTAAAGAAAAATTGCCAAAAAAAAAAAAAAGACCTCTAAGAAAATAAGAGATCAATATTTCATTAATTTTTGCGGCTATAAATAGTCACTGCACCAAGTGATCAAGAAATGAGCTGCTAATGAAACACTTTCATTTTAAAATGTTTAATTAAACCACAAAGAGTTAGCATTACATCTCTTAATTTAAAAACTGGACTAAAAATATTTCAGAGGCTATGGCATTTTAGATTGCCTTTATGCCAGAATGAACAACGCAAAATTATTGACCTGATTTTGAAGTGTCCAGGAAATGCATGTATAAAAACAAGTGCGTGAGACCTGTGACATATCCAGCAACATTACAAACAGAAACATTGATAACAGAATTAATTATTTTTACACAATAGAGAAACATAACGATAAATGTTAACTGTATATTCTAGGAGTCTCACTGAAGTTTTAATTGGATTAAGCCCAAGTATTTAACTTGGTCTATGTTTTAGAACTGACTGTTTAATTAAATTTCATGCTTAAAATGGTGATGTGAACTTTACTTTTACACTATATCATTTATACAATTTTAATTTTCACTCCACTAGTGAACTTACTGCTTTAAAGTCTAAACTATAAATCTTTTACATAACCTAACATATATCTTCCACCAGCGTTATCAATTGTACAGCAAAATTTCTTAATGAAGAAACAAAGTAAAATACCTACGCTGCTGCCGTAGTTACCATGAAACACCTTGCATAGTTTTCTTCTTTTCAGTCGCAGAGTTAAGTGCTCAACATACAGTTGCCATGAATGAATTGTAAAAATAAGCTGTTGGTAATATTGCAAAAAGGAAACTGCAGTACAGTTCAAGCCGAGATTCTTTTCCCCCTATATGACTCCTAAGCAGTAAAAATGTTTCCCTTGTGTAAATACTTTAAGAAATTCTTTCTCAGTTTATTCACTAAGCAAAATTTTCGCAGACCTCAATCTATCAGTTCTCTACAGGAGCAGCTATCACTAAAAATGGCATTCAATATCATAAATATAAAATAGAACTACAGTGCAAATGCAAAGTAATTTATTATTTACAAGGTCTGATTCTATGAAGCTAATTTGTAAACAGCAATTCTCCTCTACCTAAAAAAAATCCCCGCAACTAGTATATTAAAGCAGGATCGTTTGAGAATTAATGGTCCCTATGTCAAACTATTTTGTTCACTATTTAACATACTTCTTAAAGCATGCTGGGTATCAGAATTAGGTCCATATCCTTTGCTGGTGGCCAAACTCCCCATTGCTCAAATCAGAATTCTTGTCACATAAAGTCACTACAGATGGCACAAATCCGGGATTAGGTGCACTGACACTGATGTGCTCCTCCAGCTGGGCAACCACAAAAGCAAAACACATTTTTAAACAACAGCTATCCAGTCATGGAAATTCCTGTGCCCACCAGCCCATGCATCCTATTTCAACAATCAGCCAACCGAGGGAGTTTTGGGGTTTATTTTTCCCAAACTTCTAAGAAAGCATAAGGACACAAGCCTTTAAAAGGTCTCAGAATTGAAGTTCTGTCTCTGCCATAACAAAAGGCCATAGTTCCTGCCAGAAATTGTTTATATTTGACTGTACTGTACTGTAGTGATAATGCAATTACTGGCATTTTTATTCACACTGCTTCTGCAGGAAAGGTATCTTGAAATCCTTTCTCTAATTTCAAGCAATTCATTTCAAATTCAATCATACATGATTTTTTCCCCAATATTACTTTAGAAATTACTTCTGCTGGCTACCTTTGCTCATTTCCCCAGTACATTTATAAACAGGACTTACATTTCTGTATCTTCATTTTGATAGTGGGAAGAAGATAAACTGCTGTTAAGCAGTTTTCATACAGCAGGCTTTCCACAGCTAGCCCTAGCAGCTCCTCACTCACATTATCTGGTTTCAATGTGTTTTTTAGAAACTAGTCGACCACACTTAGATACAACATTCCACATGAGATCATACCACTGTCTCCTACAACAAAGTAAGTCCTTACTATTTCTACATTAAGGGCCTCTCCAAACACACTTGTCTTTTCATCCAGCTGCAGGATACACAACTGAGCCAAAGGTAACTGATATACCAGCTCCTCCTCCTTTTCCCAAATAATCATCAATAAGTTTATGCTAAAAAAAAAGCTATTAGTTCCTAGCCATCTAGGAACTTAGACTCAACTCCGTTTCTGAGACCTTCAATATCATCCAGATTCACCATAGGAGTCTAGTTTTTATTGTATCAACAACAGACTGCCTTTATGACTTAAAAATTCTGGGGTTTGTAACTAAGGAACTCCAAGAGTGGTAAGATCTAATCAAGAAACACTACTCTTAAAATGTTACTCTTACAGTTTGCTAACACTTTTGAGAGGCCAACAAACTGCAATCTCCATATCATATACCTTTTAGCTCTTGACAAGATTTTATAACATCAGGATCTAATATGCCAGGTTAATCTGGCACAACCTACATTTGCTGTATAAAACCCAGAGAATTCAGTGACAAACTAAGTTTCAGAAAATATCAGCCTAACAAAAAATTTTATCAGAACACAATAACTGAAGAAAATCAGTACTTCATGCTTTTAGGAGAGAATTCAGAGCTATGAAGACAGAAAACCAGTGTTGAGAAAAATCAAGCTGGTACAGAAGTTATTATGGAGTTTTTCTCACTGTATTTAATGACATTTTCATTTGTCAGCCGGTAGAAATTCTGCTAACAACTATAAGAATGAATCCTGCAGACATGGGTTTATATTGCTAAAGATCCAGTTTAAGTTTTTGACATTGTACTTTTTCTTGAACAAGACAAGAAACATGTTCTCAAATGTATTCTTTTGCGGTTGGGTAAAAAATAAAATTAAAAAAAAAATGGCAGCCAGGAAATAAAATTCGCATGTAACATTATTTTCATGGTTTGTGTTTGCTATGAATTCAGAGATACTCCAGAAATTATGGGTTTTGTTGCCTGCATACTTTCCTGTCCGTCATAAAATCAATATTATTTTGAATGCTCTGCAAAAATAGAGGTTTAAGCAGCTTTCTCTGAACAGTGTATAATTTTTCAAGGCATTTCTACTTATTTTAGTAGTTACCACAAATTATACCAAGAAACAAAAGCTTAACTTTTAGTGGTTAATAAACAACTTCAGCCTAGTTGACCCTGTGACCAAACAAAGCAATGGCTGAGGTTTGCTGTGGCACAATGACCACAGCATGCTGAAATTCAAGTTGCTGGTTTGCAGTTTTCTTATTGAGTACAATGGTTTCCTTCAGCCAAACATCTTTTGAAGGTTTTCCTAATTATTTGATATAACTTTTCTAAATGATCACTGCTTGCATCTGAAAACAACTGCTTTCAAGACTTCTTGCCTTCTGATTTTCCCTCCAACTAAAGAATCACTGAGGGGGGAAACAGTCAGTTCTATGTAACTCATTGGCTTGTTACCACTAAAAAGCAATTAATGTTATTTATGTTCTTGTAGGGGAGACAGTTATCTTAGGAGATAATCAACAGCATCTTTAATTCTGAGGCACTGCTAAGAAGTTTCAAATTTCTGTATAGGGTGATATGAAATGTGCCACCCTTTGAAGATGTTTACTCTTACTTACTACGAAGGAGATATGGAGTGAATAGATTGGAGATGAAATTTTTAGATTTAATCCCACCTGGGTAATTAAGGAGAAAAATTTAAATCAATTGCAGTAACTGTCTTCACACAGGTAGTTGCAGAAATGAGACAAATGTACACAGTTAAATGGAATTATTGTGGAAACTATCTAAAAGCAATCCAGACCCATACAAAATCTCCAGCATCTAGTGAGTGTCCATTGATAGCAGTGAAAGAGACAACAATACTTGAAAAAAATTCACCCATATTTGCCTCTCTTTCCAGTTCTTATTCCACTGCCAAAGGTGAATTCTTTATGGGTATAAAATACAAGACAACGAACGTCGTCAGTACACAAATGGTGAAAGGTCTTCAGAACTTCCAAGTTTCTTGGCTACCTGCTGGAATGCAAAGCTGCCATAATATCCAGCTTTAAAGGTGAATGAAGACAGTATGTAATCAAAAATATCATAAAGACATAAAAAGCTATTCGTATTAAGTGATTCGATAACTTCTGATGTTGATCTCATAATTTATTTTATATTAAAATATAAAAATATAATGAAAAATATAAAGCATAATTTGTTTTTGGTTAACTCATTTGCTTCTCAAAACTTCTAAACCTGTCTATAACGGTATATGTGGTATTTAGAACTAGATGTTTCCCTCAACTAGCTCAAAATTCCATATGAATATTGGAGAAGTTCAGCTCTTCCTACTAAAATCTACATCAGAACTTCTATCCTTAAAGATGAGTAAAAGTTTCTTTCCAACTTTTGCAAAGACATTTATTAACTTAATCCCATCATGCTTACTTATATGAGAAATCTTCTTACTATTCTGAATACAAGTTTGTCAGAAATTCTACCTGGAAAGACAGAACTACTACTACCTTGAAAAATCTCCTAGTAAAACTGGCAAAAAGATTTGACATTGGCATTCTTTGACAGAACAATATTTTGCAAAAAAATCTGCAGCCAGTCCTAATACAGAGGCACTTTAACTTTTTTGCTAAAGAATTAAAGTGTTGCATGTAATTAGATTCCTGTCTGATTGAAACAATAGATTTGCAGGGACTAAATACTAGCAGCCCCCAAGCAGTGGAATTGGATTATTTGCTTATTCCTCCTCCAGGTCCTCAGCGATTTTCATCTGTCTTCTTCTTTCCCTACCAGCAGTGTCTTGGATCCAGCCATGACTTACAGACATACTCAGAATCTGCACATCTTTTACAGTTCATCTTAAAGAAAAATATTGAAACTATGTTAGGCCAAAGGACAGATACATAATATTTCTACTTCAGTATTTCCTAAGTGAAATGCAATGCTTGTTTCTCTGGAATAACACCAGTCAATGCTAGCCACCCAAGGGGCCTTCCAGGATTTAATTACCGAAACTTGGGCCTGCAGAGAGCTTTTTTTCTGTGACAATACTGAATAGTATAAATTTGACTGTATTCAGAGCAGCAGCCAACCTTAAAATACAATTCATCCATCTCAGCTGTCCAACAAAAGCATGGAGCTCTCACATTATAATGCAGGATTTAAGGAGTGGGGTTTTCCGCCCTTTTTTCTCCCCCCTTAAGTTTTTGCAAGAACACCACGTGAGTTGTCTTTGGACTCATAAACTGTTTCTTGTATGCTTTTTGGATTTCACTGTTACCAGTATTTCTGCCTCCCTGATGGAACATCTTAGGTCTGAGGTTTCATGATTCAGAGCACTTATATTATAAAAATTGAATGTTAAAATAATTCATTTACACATATGTTTAAATGGCTCCAAAGATTTTGTACACTGAGATCAGATTATGAGACACATGGAACTCCACCTGTGTTTCAGCTTCAGCTAACAGACTATTCACATCCAGTAAATTGTTTTCAAGTAAGATGACTGTACTTAATTATAAAGTTTGTATATTTTTATAATTATATTACACTCTAATGTATTTTTGCATGGAATTTATTAAAATATTTGGCAGAATTACAAATGTAGTCCAATGAAATTTCCACTGCACTACTCAAAACTGGTTTTGACTATAAAACCTATGAACAGCTGTAGAAAGGAAAATTTTTCCTTTAGTCGCTAAAAAAAAAAAAAGGAAATATAAAAATGTTAAACATACAGAGTTGCACATACAATACCATAATTATTATTCTAATTATTAGATATGGAAAACTTATTTTTAAGGTTACAGTATTCAGATCAGTGGCTTTTTAAAATAAAAAAATATGGAGTTTCTTTCCGAAGAGCTAATACTAATACGTTCGATATTTTTCTGATCTTTAGAATGAATTTTTTTTAAAAGCCATAAATAATAAACAAATCAATTTATTATAGAAAGAATATATTTAAAATTACAGTCCTGTATTTAAGTTCTGTATTTACATTCCATAATTTACTGTAAAATCTCATGCTATGAAATCAGCATCAGAATGGCTTTCAGATTTAAAAGCTGTAGTGTTACTACACACCAGAGCACATGGAAGCAATTAACTCAAATTGCAATCATCTTATGATGTGTTTACAGAAAGTTAAAGTTTGAAAATACTTATATGAAATGGTGATAATTGGCAAATATGCCTGGTGTATACATAAAGAGAATTAGAGGTAATTGATTATTTTTTAGTATCAAACTATGTAAAGAAATATACTATATTAATGAAGTAATAAAAACCTCATCATCTTCTCTGGAATTATTTCATAATTAATACTCATATAGAAAAACACACTGAATTATTTCATTCTTATTTCATTAATTACCATTCTGAACTCTTTCTGCAATGTAAATAAAAGGACTGACTCAGAATTGTAAAAAAAAAAAAGTTAACATTGCATAGAGATTAAAAACTCCAGCCCTATGAGCTGTGAAATGCTTTCCATGTTTACTTAAAACTCTCAGACTTAAGTCAGAGATGACAGCAATAAACAACACAGAGGGTTAGGTCTGAATTCTTACTGTGAAAGAAACAGTACAAAACATGCCAATGCACTAAACTCTCTTATTTTACCGACTGAACATGTTACAGCCCACTAAAGTGCAAAAAAGCAAGAAAAATTTCATTTGTAAAACAACTCCCTGGCTTGGTTTTTTTGCCCTCAAGCAGGACACAGTTCAGCTCCACAGGTATTTTGGCCATTGAAGAAGTTAGGCATGCACACCATCAAATATTCGCATTTCTGTGACATCTGGTCAAAATCTGTAAAAGCTGAGACACGAGATTTTGCATTATACTTGTTGTAATTCAATTAATTCAAATATAGTGACCAGTCTGCTTCATCTGTTGGTCTGGAAGTGAGCCCCTGAGAAAAGCCATCCCTTCTACTCATCAAAAGCTTTCTTCAATAAAATCAATTTTCGGGCCCTCTTCCATGTTTATTTCTGAATTCAAGCCAAACACCTTCTTCAAATTCCCCAGGCAACCTCCAGACCCCAAACTTCCACCTCGCTCCGGACACATTTCAAGCAGTAAGTGAACCACTGCAGTGACTGGCAAAGCTCCTCAGGGTGGAGCCCCCCCAGTCAAAGGGGCATCTCCCACATCTCTCCGAGGAATCAGAGCCCTCCCCTCCACTGAGCAGGCAGGGATAGCGTAGCGAGCACCCTCCAGCCTTGGATAGCACAGTTCAGTCCTTCAAGTCACAAAGAAAACACTGAACCCTCAGTCTGGCAGGTTTAAGACACCTAAAAGCAGATTTTGTTACTCAGAAACCACCGAATAAATTTGTGTTACTGTACTACCCAAAGGGAAATGGCAGCAACCGCAGCTGAGTATTACCTGAAAGAATCTCAAAATGCATCTTGGGCAGTAAAATATTTAATTTTAAACTGTTTTGTCAACAAAATGTCTGAAATGCGTCCAACAAAGTGGGCAGTTTCTAACCTCAATGGGCTATTTTAGAGCCAGCATCTGGTTTAAGCTAGTTGTCCGAAACCTCCTCACAGTTTGAGGGAGAAGACAGGCCCCCACAGGAGCACGGCAGATCCCAGGCGCTCTGTGTGCCTGCGACTTCTGCTTTAGGACTGCAGAGAACCTTACAGCACCAAAACTTCTCAGTCCCTTCAGTTACCCTGGCCCAGGCAATTGTACAGTCAAGCAACAATCGAATCAAAAATTAAGTCCCCTTTACACAAGAAGTTATCAACACTAAATATAAGTTACTTGAGTCATAAAGAACACACAAAAGCATACAAAGAATATAGGCAATTCCCATGAGCTCTGGTGATCCTGATGGTTGCCTCCATAGTGAAGTGAATCTTTATTTTTCATACAGGGCAATAAATTAATACATGCTGGTAGATGTCACCGTAGACAATGTCTTAAATCAAGGGAGCCACTAAGAAATACCTAAAAACTGTCCAGCCAAAGAACTGCAAAGAACCAGTACTAAAATCATCCACACGACATAAAGTGCTAGAGCGAGAAAAGGAAAGCATAAAAATACTTTCATGTCGTGAAAATGCTCAACAGTCTGTATGTCTGTAACACACTTCACTATCAGCGTGGTTATCTGCATGGCAGCATCTTTAATCTATTTGTCTTATATTGAAGATCAAACCTTTTCCCACTTGTTTAGCATCATATGCTGGCTCCAGGACTTCCCCATTCTATGACCTCTCTCAGTGCTTAGATGACTGGAATTAACAACTCCGGCCTCCCTCAGTTTATAACATAAATACCCACATTTTGCAGTTGAAAATCCAAGTTTTCAATTCTTTTGCTATAAATACTAAGCACTTCTGAGGGATTTTGTCTTCTTAATATTCAAGGGTGAAGACTCGCAGGAGAAACATGACTAATGGGTCTCTCAGCATTTCCCAGCTACGGAAATGAAACCATCAGTGGTTCCAACCAGCTCAAATGCTTTGCTCTGCTAAGTCTGAATCAGCTTTCTCAACAAACTGAGTAGTTAGAGGTTACAGCACATGATAAAATCAAAGCACCAACAGCATTTGTACAGCAAATTATTGCAAACATCATGCTTTTCAAAAACTCAAATACAGAAGATCATTCTTAAGTCTGCTGAATCGTAAAATGCACTCACTTGTAAAATCTGGTACCCACACAACAATGTGGATCTTCTGAATCTGAGCAAAAAAATTAAGAACAGCCTTTACAGTTTTTATTAAATATGTTTTATTCTTAATCTTATTCTCATTCTTCAGAAATTGTGTTTTCAATGAAGCAAAAGAATTTCAAAGTCCAGAAAAGTGTCAACATAACTAAAACCATATGAAGCAAATTTCCGTAACAAAATACTCGTGGAAAAGCCTCAGTGACACAGAAGAATTCTTCTCAACAACAGAACATATTTTCCTGATATAGTCTTCTTACATTTTTAAATACAATTTGTGAATATTTTCATGGATATAATCCTCAGTCTGCACAACTACCAAAGCTAGTAAGTCATGGGTAATGCCAGTTTCATATCATCACACTTATTTATTTTGTTGTGCTTCATATGCTTATCTGCCAGAATTAATGTCATCTGTCCTTTTCAAGACTATCATCTTGATTGCGTCCCTTCCTTTTCTCTTTATGAATTCTGAACTTTGCAAACACTCTTGAAATCCCTGAACTCAGTTCTCCTTTTGGACTCCATTCTGAATTCCAATACTATTTCTTTCTAGTAATATTAGTGAGAGGATTAGTATTAGAGCAATTGCTTTGCAAAGAAATTCAGATTTGTGTCAGTGTTTCACGATATTTGAAAATTCAGGCATTGGGCAAATGCACCGTCACATAAAGCTCATGTTGTTAGTATACTTTTTACTAGTATTTAAAAATTTTGAGTGATTTCTGCTTACTTTCATTTCATAAAGTGTCATTTTGTCTATAGCATTACATTAAACAGGTCAGACTTTTGACAGACCTATTTCAGCTTCATGTATTTTAGTATCTGAGGGAATTATCATTTGTCATTTTCAAAAACTTTTAATCCTCCCATTTCTCAGCTGCGTTGTGCAAAACACTACTGCTTACTCTTTATGCATGATTTCAAAACTGTCATTCATCAAGCAAGTAATGTTGAAAATGGTACACTATCCCTTTTTTGAGAATAACTTAAGGTTGGCATTTAAAAATTTAGTTTGCTATCACTTACAAGCATCCTATTGAATATTTGCTAATATAGGGTAAGGCTGTTTTTGCAACTGTCCTCAGAAAAATAAATATATATTTAGTCTTTAATTCCTCCTTTTCACAGATACTGTTACAAGGCGCTCCTACAATCCGGTGAGCTTTAGGCATGTAAAACTAAGGCTTCTAGGCACTTGGGAAACTGTATCTTGCTAGATCATGCAGGATGTAACCTTGCTAAAGACACCATGGTAGATTAAATAGTGATTTTGATTGGGTCTTGGTACCATATATACCTATTCATACACTAATCACATGTAAGAGCATTTTCCTCTCACTGAGATTTGTAACTGTGAGTCCTTATTTTATAGCAATCTATAGGTACATAGATATATTCAAAGGTATATATATTTAAGGGTAGCTGCTCCTTCTGCTTCACTTTCATTTCATTAATAGGCTCACAGAATCACAGAATCACTAAGGTTGGAAAATACCTCTAAGATCATTGAGTCCAACCATCAGCCTAACATTGCCAGGTCCACCACTAAACCATGTCCCCAGATACCACATCTACACATCTTTTAAATACCTCCAGGGCTGGTGATTTTACCACTTCCCTGGGTAGACTGTTCCAATGCCTGGACAACCCTTTCCATGAAAAAAATGTTTACTAATATCCAACCTAAACCTTCCCTGGTGCAACTTGAGGCCATTTTCTCTTGTCCTATTGCTTGTTAGTTTCAGAGAAAGAGACCAACCCTCACCTGGCTACTACCCCCTTTCAGGCACTTGTAGAGAGCAACAAGGTCTCAGAGAGCTCACTGATCACCTCAATCAGCTCCCTCAATACACCTGGGTGGATTCCATCCATTCCCATAAACTTGTGTGTGTGTAAGTGGTGTAGCAGGTCACTGACCATTTCCCCTTGGATTATGGGAGCTTCATTCTGCTCCCCATCCCCATCTTCCAGCTCAGGGGTACACAGAAAACAACTGGTGTTGACTATTAAAGTCTGAGGAAAAAAAGTATTAAAGTTCCTCAGTCTTTTCCTCATCCCCTGTCACGATTTCACATCATGTCCGATAAAGGATGGAGATTCTCCTCAGCCCTCCTTTTGCTGCAAATGTATTTACTGAAACCTTTTTTGTCTTTTATGGCAGTAGCCAGATTAAGGTCAAATTGGGCTTTGACCCTTCTATTTTTCTTCCTGCATAACTTCATGTCATTCTTGTAGTCCTCCTGAGTCCTCCTGCTGCCCCTTCTTGCAAAGGTCATAACCTCTCTTTTTTCCTTCCCACTAAGTACCAGGCAAATCTCTCTGTTCAGCCAGGCCAGTCTTCTTCCCCACCAACTCACCTTTCAGCACATAGGGACAGCTTGCCCCTGCACCTTTAAGGTTTCCCCCTTGAAGAATATCCAGTCTTTCTGGACCCCTTTGACCTTCAGGATTGCCTCCCAAGGGACTCTCTCAACCCATCGCCTAAACTCCTCTGGACGTCCAAGGTAGACATTCTGTTGACTCCTCCTACTTCTCCAAGAACCAAAACTTCCCAATTACATTGTGATCACTGCCCAAAATGGTCTCCAGCCATCACATCACCCACAGTCCTTCTCTGTTCAGTGACAGCAGGTAATATGAACCAAGCCATGATCCAAAAAAAACCAAAATTCTGCCAGTGACGCTGGGCTCTGAGTCATCTGTTGGCTCTTCCTTCTTCTTCCCTCATCATTCCCTGCAACTGGAAGGACAGAGGTAAACACTACTTTTGCTCTTGATCCCTTCATCAGTTGTCCCAAGGTCCTGAAGTCTCTCCTGATTGCACTTTGACTTCTTGTTCCAACTCTATTGCTGCCTACCTGAAAAACCAATGGACAAAACTCTGAGGGCTGTGCCAGGGTAAGAAGTTTTCCTGTCACATCTTTAACCCAAGCCCCAGGTAGGCAGCAGACTTTCCTAAGAAGTGGATCTGGTCTGCAAATGGGGTCTTCTGTTCCCTTTGTAAGGGAGTCTCCTATGACAATGATCCATTGTTTTTTCTTTATGAAAGCAGTTTTGACACTGAGCACAGGCTGACTCATCTCGGTGACACTTCCGTGCCAAATGAACCCTCATTCTCATTACTGTTTAGTTCCACTTGCAGAGCCTCACACCTATTATGCCAGAGGACCTGAGGAGATGGGGTAGTCATAGAGGAGACATGCCCGCTGCACCAGATGGGAACATATCACCTTTGTTCCCTGTCCTTGAATCACCATGTTCAGCCAGGCAAGGAGAGGATAGGGAATCCCCCATGTCATGAGTCTTGTCTGCCTGTTGGGCACCTCTCAAGGAAGGGCAGGGTACAATTTCAGTAGTCTACTCTTTCTCTTGACTCCCTGGCACTCTTCAACCACTCACCTTCTCCTGGAGCTGACACTAAGCAAGGCAGTTCCTCCACCTGTGCACACCTTGCACTGCTGTGTTCACAAAGGCTGTTCCTCGTGTTATAGCTCATGTCGTAGTACTATTTAATATTGCCCTCATTGCCTCTGCATTTTAAAGCTAATCTCCCCCACACCTGGTCTTCAGATATGTTAATCTCAGTTCTAAATGCAGTCTTTATCTTATTAAAAATATTGAGATTATCCTAAATAGACAACTTTTCTTTGAAATAGCGCAGTAGTCCTCCTTTATTTGGCAATGAATGTCTACTCTGGAGATAGTTTGACTCTGAATAGACAAACCTGAGTGTCTTCAAGTGATGGTCACAAATAATTTATTATTAACATGTCTCCTTTAAACAATAAACCCAAGCAAAATACTCCTGAAAACAATGTCTTTCAAATGTTTATGAATTTTCTGAATAGATGACATTAGCACTCTTTACTCAAAATGAGAGATTTTCAACATGTAATTCTTACCAGACATGGAGTTCATAAATCATCTATTGTAAATTATGCAGTTCGTTCTGTTTAGTTCAGCTGTCTGTTATTTCTTCCCTCTAAGGACAGAACTTCTCCCTAACTTCAGCTTAAGCCAGGCATCCTAACCAACCTAGCATCAAAGTTCTCTAGAGAGGAAATATAAGACACAGCAGACATTAAACATCCTCTTCTCTGTAAAATTCTGTTTCATCTACTATTAAAAAATTAGATGAGACAAATCTGACCTTAATCGACTAAAACTCTGACAAAGTAGTTTGAGTTAAGAAACTGACTATCCACAATACAACTGTAAAGTATTGGCTAATATTCAATTACAGAAGCAGCACTTTTGCCTTTGGAGAACATTCCCATTCAGGTATAGATATATGTTGTATAAGAATACAAAATAGTCACAAATGTAACAAATTCGATATTTGCTTTGAGTGGGTTATTTTTTATTTCCATTTTTTAAATAATGCAAAATAAGCAAATACACCAATCATAGCACATGGGTTATGCTGAGTTATAAGAGCCATATGTTGCTATCATTGGTAAGGGAAGCTAACAAGCCTTGTATAACAACTCAAAGTTTAAAGAACTTATTTTCAATCGCTGACATTTATATTGATGGCATTGATGTAAAATGCAAGTAAACTGCATGAGCATTAGAGCTCAGTTATGCAGTAATTCAATACAACTACATAATAATTGTTGATGAGCACCCACCTAGAGCAGAAGTCTTAGCACGATCAATTAGCTGCTTGCCAATACTGCCAAGGTTTAGGGTATGTAGCCTGCATTCTAAGTCACAGCACCTCTGCAACTTCCATACAGATTTTGTGCTGCATTCTGCAAAATCCCTTACAAAGTGCACTTGCTTACTCCACAATTCATCTTAAGACAGTAACAGTTTTACGTGCCACTTCAAAATAATTCCCTCATTATTTTTTTATGGCCTGAGTTAAAAACAAATCAGATTACCATTCCAAGTTTTCCTTAGATAATTTTAAAATATTTTCTTGTAAATGAGACCATGTGATTGCTTCCCTCCCAAGAATATTTGAAAAAACTCTTCTTCTTCTAAAGAAAGTGAATAGTGATCAGTTTGAGAAAAGGCAAAAATGAAAATAAGAAAGGTGCATTAAAAAAAGAGAGTAAGAAAACAAAATAAAATCTAATCATTAATTACGTAACACAACCATATAACTTGATAGTATGGAGATACCAAGTGTTCTCCAGAACATTCAGTCCACTGCCCCATACAGAACTATGTTTCACACAGATAGCTTCCATTAATCCCAAAGATTATCAAAATTCCATAGAAACTATTTGACACCAGAAAGCCAGAGACAAAGTGAAAGCTGTTTGTCAACAGCAGCCAAGGCTTATTCAGCATCAAGGAACTGATCAGGAGAAATATGTACAAATAATCCCAGACACCAGATGGACACCCATGCTACAACACTGTGCTTTTCACGGTAATTATTCTCACACATCACAGGCTCCCAAACTTTCCAAACTGAAGTTCCATTTTATCTAAATCAGCCAGCAATATACAAACCAGCAATCTAGGAGAGAAAATTTTCCAAATTCTCTTCAGAGAACTGTTCCCTTTGTCCGTTTTCTGAGACCAATTCCAGCTGTTGCAAAGGAATGCGATGCAAAAAAAAAACACCTTCAGAGCAATCTGATGCTGAAAACCATGCATCCCTGCAGAATACAAAGCCTACCAAACTTCCAAAATAAATATCTTCCTTCCCTCAAAAATAATACAATATTCATTTAGCTTATCTTTTCCAAATATCTCGAAGTGTCACTGTTTGAACCTTAAAGATAAGTATGTTAGGAGAATGTTCAAACAAAACCCAAATTGACTTGTTTGATGATGACTGGGCTTGGCAGACCAGATGAGAGTTAATTTAGGTAGTGAAAGATGTTAACACAATACATAGCAAAAGCATTCCAGTCTCATATGGTCACTGCAGCTTTTCATATTGACACAATAACTGCTAAGCATGGACTTGGGTTTGGGTGGGGTTTTTTTCAGAAATGCTATCATTAGTTCTCCTTTCTTTTCACCATAATATTCTAAATTAATTAGGAAAATCAGTTATGTAAGAACAGACTAGCCCATGCACTTCTGCCAATGCATTTCAGTCAGGCCACTGAGTACTGTATAAACAAAACCCAGCACGACCTTTAAACTAAATCAGGTGGCTGACACAGAGTGGATTTTTTTGATTAGAGGGACTCCCTGGAGCCACAGAAAGATCTCTAAAAGTTGAATTCTTCCTCAAATCCTGTATGACTGTAGGAATAAGACACAGTAGGGATGTGATTTGCATACCAATGTAATTAACACTTTTAGGCAGGGCAAGAAGGAAGATTTACAGAAATGTGATTCTGCAACTGTAAGCCAGTCACCCTAACAACAAGTTCCTATAAAGATGGAGCAAGTCATCCTCAATGTCATGTCTAAGAACACCAAGGAGCACAAGTTGTTTGGGAACAGCCAACAAGAACTTGACAAGGACAAATCTTTCCCGATCAACCTGGCTTCCTTCTAAGACAAGATGTCACACTTAACAGACAAGGGAGAACAGCAGATAGTGTTATATATAGCAGGATTTCAGCAAGGCTATCAAGAGCCTCCCATTACCTCCCTTCACTCAAACTGGGGAAACACAGGTTGAAAAAGTGAGCATGGGTGGAAAACTGACTGGATCAGTCAAGTTCCAAGGGAACCTGGATCACCAGGACAAAATCCAATTGGCAGATGATTAGTAGACATGTTCTTCAGGGATCAGTGTTCATCAACAGCTTTATTACCAACCTTCAGGAGGGGATGGAGCACATACAAGATTCCAGGTGATGCCAAACTAGGGGGGGGAAGGTAAACTGGGACATGGAGCAGCTGCTCAGAGGCACCTCGTCAGCCAGAGAAGCAGAATGACAAGCACCTCACAAAGCACAAGTCCTGCACCAAGGACCCAAGCACCCTGAGCACCACTGCAAGGTGGGTGCAGCCAGCTGTAAAGTAGCCCTGCAGAAAAGAAGCTAAAAATCCTGCTGGGCAATGAGCTGCACAGTGTTAGCAAGTCCAAGACCAGACTGGTTTAAAATAAAGACTTTGCTTTCAATGTCTTTTTTTTTTTTTGTGGTTTTGTAAACCATATTCCTTATGTGACACAAATGGAATCCTCATGGGTTAATACTACAACTAACTGGTAGTTTTCATCTAATGACTTCTTCTTCAGCTCTCACTGTCTTTTCTTTCACATATTTAGACTTTTCACTGATTTTCATTTAAAAAATGACATAGAAAACAGAAAACAGGCTAAAGTCTGACAGATACATTTTTGTCTGGTTTTTGTTTGGTTTTTTTTTTTGCTTTAAATGAACACTCTTGTGCTAATGAATCATAACACATAACCCCTCTTCATCTATATTAGTTTAAAAGAATAAAAGCCAAAAATAATTGGCATCAGCAAAGATTTCAAATTTAAAGAGAGTGAGCACAATATATTCCTTGTGTTATGTCTCTGTACTGTACTAGAAACTCTGTAATATTCCATCATTACAAAATGTGCTTGTGAAAGAATATAAAAATAGGCAAACAAAATAAAGACCAAAACACTCAAGCTCAGAACACACAGTGCACAAAGTACATTCCCATTGTATTTACCCAGTCATTAGCTATCTGTTTGCATTGTATATGGGGAAGTGCAAAGTAAACTAGAAAGCCTGCTTGCGTAGTCACTGACATCAGGACCGTAGGGTTATTAGACACTGGACAACCTTTAGCAGAAAGCTTTTACGATTTGAAAACTTTCTAAAATAACAGATGTGGATTTACTGTGAGAACTGAGATAGTTCTAAGCCCTCACTGCCGTGCTTTCTCTAATTGACACTCTGCTGTGGTGGGCACAGTCCCAGGCATTGCACCAAACATTCATGCCTTCTGTTAGCATAACACTCTTGAATTTCAATATATGGTAATTTAAAACCCATGAATGCAGAGTACAAGATTATGCACTTCCTAGTCAAAAGCCATTATTTCCCCCTCATGGCCATGGGCAAGGGGCACAAAACTGGAAGGAAGAGTAGCCATGGCTGTGAAAATATCCCCAAGATCTGTTAATGATCTTCTAGAGAGCTGCAGATCACATTGCCAAGTACAAATGAGAAAGAAGGTAAAACAGCCCAGAAGAACAGTAGCACAAATTTATCCTTTTCAGCCCCACAGACGCTATGGAACAATAATCCAATTCATATTCACTTTTCGTACCAAACACAGATATGACTCTTTAGCAAAATGACTACCCTAAATCTGTTGGTTTTGTAAGCATGATAAGAGTATGAAAGCAGCATGTTGGTACACATCTCCCAGAAATTTTTCTTTCCTATTCTTTTTTGTTACCTAAAAAAAATGTTTTGTTGAAATGGACAGGAAAGCAAAATAACCTACATAGGAAGCTTTCTGTGATGACTGGCATGATTTTTTATGATTGATATATACCAGCAGTTCAGCATCACTCACGTAACTTCATCCAGTTGAGACTTCAGGAGGAACAAAACCTCCCCATAAAAACAAAAGAGAAAAATTTTACAGTTAAAAAATTAAGAGTTACTCTTCCATTTTGAAAGCACATCAAAACAACGTTTGTTTCACAAACTTGAAAATTGTCAGTGAAATCTGCACCCATATTTCTCCATTCTTTTTTCCTTCCAATTTGTGCATCTTAAGGTTTCAGAAAGCACAAATATTGCCACTTCATTCAGAAGAGATAAAAAGACATATTACAATATAATTGCTTTTAATCATTTCAACTGCAAAGCCAAAATTAATTATAATTTGAAACCCTTATCTCAGCCATCTTCCTTAACTGCTTTGTGCTTTTAACATATCTACTGCTACCAAATTATAACAGAATTAAAAACAAACATAGATTAAAATATTTTGCAACTGACTGGAGAAAGCAGTGGGGCTGCCTGGAATACAGCCAGGAATTTGTCTCTATGCCTTTGCAGAAACTGCCAGTCACAAGGAGTAAAGCTACTGCACAGTGCAGCTATTTCTGAGCAAACTGCAAGGCTCCAGCAACTGAAGTGGGTGCAAATGACAGCTCTTAAAGGAAACGGAGTTTCCTTCTAGCCCTCACCAGATATCAAGGGGAGGAGGGGAAAGATACTACCTTTGGGTTTCGTTCAAAATGATGCTGTTACGCTCTATTCAAGTTAACACATTTGTAATACCCAATGAGACTCCATTCTAGCCAACAAATTTGTACCAGAGGAGATTTTAGTTCTGACAGAAGGGTTTGGGGCGTTTTGATACTTTGAACAACCTTCTTTGTCCTGGCATTTATGGCTGCTAAGGTTGTACTTTCCCTCTCAGTGAGAACATGCTTCGTATCATTCCCTATGGATTGAATAAACTTACAGGGGTTTTTAAGATGCTTTCCTCCCTTTGCTTGTGATGAAGGAGAAAGTAAAGGAAACATACATGTGTTTAACTCAGTCACCACAACCAAGAGCTTGTCAGATCTGTACATCCAGTAAACCATGAAACACAGCCTTTCGTAATGTTATCCCACAGTTTCAGAGCTTTTCAGTCTTCCTTCCTGATGGTTTCACTCAGCATTTTAAGTGTTTACTTTCACTGCGATACTGGCTGTGATATTAATGTTGTCACATTCAGTCAGGAATAGAAGTAACCTATACATTGGCCCTTATGTGTTTCATAATTTATTTCAGCCTTATTTTGAAACACTGCCAGTCACCGGCTCTATTTATGCCTCTCAGTGCTACTCAACCTTAACTACTGCAAAGCAGGACCACATTGAGATACACATTGCGCAAGGGCAGACAATTAGCACTCACACCTCTTGTTTTCTGAAGTGCCAGGGAACTGGCAAGGCAGCAAGCGCTGCACTCCCAACTGAAGCCAACACAACACCTGTTAGCACGCTAATAAATCACTGGCATCTCACACTTGCAATAAACTTTAAATATTGGATAGGGCTTTTCAAGTCAGATGAATGTACTTTACTTCCACAGGTGTAAGTGATCTTCACTGTATTTTTAGCAGCACTCCTGGTTAATGACTCAGAGCAGGATTAACTTACGAACCACATCTCACAGGAGAGCACTTGAAACATACGCAAACAAGTAGGTTTTTTTCTTTTGTCCAGAAAATATTTCAAAAAGTGAGGGGGGTTTGTTTATAGTAATATAAAATATAACTACTCTAAGGGCTGATTAAAGAAAAACTACTCATGTAATTCTAAAACTGTGTAGCCTATAAAATTTTAATAACAAACCAAAATGCAATTTTATTTAACACTTTAAAACTGTTTTTAGTATTGTGCAATTTTATTTAACTATCAAGCTGCAGTCAGATAGAAGAAGATATTTTCTTTTGCAATACATGTTTGTATGCTTAGAAACACATTTTATTCTGATCGTAGTAAAAATTTCAATACTGGAATGGAAATTTCAGTAGCAGAATTTCCTTTCATCTGTAATTCAAGTAGTAGCATGTACTCCCACAACTCAGACCAGAAATTCACTTCTGCAGTATGAAGTCACTTGGATGCAAGAGTTTCAACAGTTTTAACAGCACAACTCTAGCATGTATCACTATAATGCTGTATTGAAAACTGATACGTAGTATTTTCTTTGACATTAACAGCAGCTAATTTTATTATGTCATCTAGAGTGTATTTACCTGTGATGTTCAGGAAACACAATAATGAGTAATAGCCTCACCATGGGAGCAGTTATTATTCAATTATTTCTGCTTACTTTTTGCTAGACTGTTTGCACACATTAAATACAAAATAGATGAACAGTTTAACAGAAAAAAAACCCTATTATTTTACCACACTGGATATTCTTCCACCCAAAAAATGTTATGTGCATGGTAGAGATTATTACATTTGCATCTTTTAACTCAATCAATTCCTGAAAAAGCAATGTTTTTAACCACAGGAGGCCCAAATGATGTACTCACATCATCAGAGAAGTCAGACAACTTTCTATAAGTTAAGTGATTAAAAAGGTGCACATCTCTGACATATGAAAACTTTGAACTCAGCACTGAAAGATGTCTGAAACATAGTTTGCAATAATTCCCAGCTATCCTTTTTTGCAAGTCATCTCACCTATCAATACTGCCTCCTCTGGGGTAAATTCAGCCTACAGAGAAGGAAATAACTCAGAGAGGAGGACATGAAAAGTAATTTTTATTCCCAATGTTCATTTTATCCTTATTTCAAAATAAAATCTCAATATATTAGCATAATATATTTCAGCATCTATTAGTATTGTACACGTGCAAGACAAGCATCAATCTCTGTCCCTGGGAAGCCGAATTTCGTAACTTAAACTTGTAAACCATGAAACACTCCACTGTTAATCATGAAAGTGCTGCTGCCTCAAAAAAATAAGATACTGCCAGATCTATAATCCATATTAAAGAGAACGTTTTAAACCACACAATTTCATATTTTCTTATTTTTAAAGCACTCTAAAGATATTCTCAAACCAGTAAATAAATGGACAGATACGCACAGAAAACCTAACTCCTTTTCAGTCACACAGTTATGAGTGCAAAGCTGCTGTGTAAAAACCGGATCTTTCTCAAAAGATAGAAAAGCTTCTTTATCGTGCTTTGAAATGCTGGCTCTGCTGAACTTAACTAATGACTTGTTGATCTCAGTTACCCTTGAACAGAAAACTTCAATACAAACCCTTCCTTTTTCTTTCAGTACTTTCTTAAGAAAAAGTATCACTGTGATTATGCCCTTTTTCTCTCACTTCTTAAGCAGATGATTTATGGAGCATCAACTTTAAAGAGAAGAACTAGGAGATATTTAGATTAACTTTTTCATAATCACTCTGTTTTTCACGAATGAGAAATTCTACGAGAAAGAAGACAGCAGGAAAGTTTCATTAAGCTTCAGGACAGATGCGGATTTCTTTTTTTAAGTCAAGCCATATATTTAGGTAACAAAATACAGACTTCTTAGTCTAACTACATGATTCTTATAGAGGAAAAAAAAACCAAAAGAAAACAAAAAAAACCCCAGACAACTTTAAAAAGCTCACAGAAGGAGTGAAAAAGGGAAGACTGCAGAGTCTCACAAATAGATTTTAAGACCAAAGGTTAATAAGATAAAATGACCTTTTTTGACTCTCCAGGACAGACCTATCATAACTGTGGCATATTTTTCAGAGGATTATGTGATGTCCACAAATGTATAGCACTGCCTGTCATAACTTCCAGTAAGGCAAGACACGCTTTTAATTGTTAACTTGCATTTTTGCTAATGGATAATGAAGATCCCATCTTTACTGCTGCTTTTATCATTTCATGTGGCAAACATGCAATTTTGAATGGAATCACTGTGTTGAGGAACTTTGAGTCCTCTCAAAAATGCACTGCATTTTGACTAATAGAGCTTAAAGTAAGTGTGTCCAAGATACAAATTTACTCTAATAGCTGGCTGCCAGAATAGTTTTACTTAGGTCTCCCAATATACAATAAGCACTGGATATTCATGTAATATAAAGTACAAAGCACAAAGGATTCTGATAAAATATTGTTGACATCAACAAAATTAAAGAGAGCAAAACCACGAAAAGTTCCCTCTCTAGAACACTCAGTGACAATTTTATATATATATATATATATAATTTATCAATAATATTATTCCTAACACTGTAATATTAGAATACAGTCTTGATATTTTCTTTACTTAAAGACACTGCACCTTTAATTTTTATTCATTGCAAGGTTATCTATCAATGCACAGGACAACTAATGTTGTTGGCTGAACACAAGAAGGTATAAAAAAGCGAAGCACTACAGTTTTCACTGTAAAGAACTTGAGCCTTCCCATTCTACACAAATGCAATCGTTTAAAGAAAAAAATTAACAGGTGACTCTTAGGGCCAACCATCCTCTCCATGCACTGACATGTAAGAGCAGTGGAATACCAAAAAAGAGGTATTCAGAATGAAATCTTAATTCCACAGATTTCACCACCAAGGCAGGGCCCATATTTTCACTGTAGCTTACACTTAGAGCCAGTAATGCCAGAGAAAACATGGGAAGTGAGAGAATATGGTATCCAGATAATAACTCTGAAATCTCGGCAATTTCCATTTCCTACCACCTCCTGAATGACAAGTTAGGTGTTTTTTTTAATGTTATATTAGTAAAAAGCCATATTTTATCCATGTTCCTTCCTAATCTGCATTACTTTAAATGTAGGACAGCGGTTTCTTTCAAATGTACAGGAAAAATGGAACATTTTCACCAGATGATGGGAAAGAATGTGCCCCCTGCTTCAAACATCCATTCAAGATCAGACATCAAAGTTAGCTATTTGTGCATGCTTAGTGTTTCAGCAAAACACAGCTGGGTGATGAGCACACCACTTGCTGTAACATTGACAAAAGGCACTTCTTCAGTGATGACAGGGAACAAAATATTATTTCCAAGCAAATGTATCTTTGGAAGAATTCCAGCTACAGCTAAACAGATCAACTTTTCCAGAGTCAGAAACTTCCATACATAGATTAATAAAAGATGGGTTTGGCTCTTACATAGAGAAATGTTTTCAGTTTTGAATGTTGTTTTATGAAATGATTGCTTCAGTGTTAGGTGCAGAGGAAGCAGCCCTTCCTTCCTGACCCAGTCACATCCAGCATTAAGTTCTCACCAGTTTTCTCTCCTTGTGAGACAACTGTCAGTAGAATGATCTGCACTGTGTGTGCCTAGGACGTTTTTCCCTGCTTAGATGTTCACTGTTAAATGTGGCAAGAGTAACACACATTTCCAGTGGGATGCAGACAGATGCCATTACTGCCATTTCAATAAAGCTCCCGTTCCAAATCCCATTGTGGTAACAAACAGCACAACTACACAAAGCATCACAGGCACTGCCTATATGCAGCACATGAACTGTATATATCACTAGGAGCAGCTCATGCTCATTCTCTTATGCTGGTGTTACATTATAGAATAGACCTTTCTCTAACAGTCTAAAGTCTCATAGGTAAGGCCATAGGAACAGAGGGACACAGAAGGTTCTCTCCTGGTGTTGTCAGTTTTCTCATGTGACTGACTGCAACTTCCCTTTTCTGAGGAACTAATTTCAGGCTTACCTTTACTACTCAGGAATTCTTAAATGGCCTTAATGACTTTTGTAGCTTTCTAACTGTAGTGTTTTAACTCCTAGATCCCTATGTGATAGCCCTGAACATGTGTCCATTTACATTCAAAAGGATTATCGGACAAAAAAGACTATTCAACAATTATTTCCTCAGTGCCTACCTAAACTATCATAACAAAACTCAGCATCACCATTGCTTACTCTACAATTGTATGTCCAGATCTGAGGCTTTAAGCTGGAGTGACACTTGGGCACTGATTAGCTGTGTCTGTCCCCAGGGAGAGCAGGCTTCTCAAGGAAGCAAAAGAAGATCCTAGAGTAGTTTTTTAGGCAGTAAAAATGCACCCTCCATTTTCTCTTCTTTATTAAAGATCTTAATGTAGCCAGCAGCAACAGTATAAAATTCACAACACTCTGGAAGTGCACAGAAGCACAGAAGAGTTCAAGAAGCTCTTTTTACATCCTTTCCTACCAATACATTCACCACAGAACTGAAATAATTTGATCTTGTAAAACATAAATAAATACACAGTTTTATAGGCTTTTTATGTATTAATTAAATCTGCAAGAAAATTTAAAAATAAATGTTCCTTATATAAAGTATTTTAAAAACTTCGCTGAGCCATTAACACGCAAAAATAGATTTTTCTGTTTTGCACTATAATTTTCCCCTCTTCTGCATGGATTATTATATGCCACAGACCACTCTTCTCCAATCACGCTACTCTGAACTACATCTGGTTCTCTAAACTAATGGCCATATCAAAATATGAGAGGTCAGGAAAAAACCAGAACAATATTTGCATGAATCAGCATTTTACAACCCCAAACCATCCACTAAAGCAAATTTTTAAGTAAATAAGACAGGCTACTGACTGCCTGCTCCAAAGAAGCAAACCTGACATATATGCAAATAAACCCCTCCACATTATTCTTTACCCTGACTTGCCAGGGCCCCTTAGTACATATTAAGTTGCTATATACCTGCAGCTAATAAAGGATTCTAGCATCCCACTGAAGCATTTTGAGAAATTATGCCAAAGGTCAAGTGACTTCAACCACACAAGTTTTTATAATTCTGAAGCACTGGAAAATGGAAGAAATATCATTACCACACTTTCATGTGGAAGTCCTGCTAAACTGCCTTTCAAAGCACTCACCTGGAGTTCTAAAGCCATTTGTAATTTATTGGGAGGAACAGATAATGCTAAACAAAATAAAGCAAGTTAAACATAGTTCAGTTTTCAAGCAGAAGATAAGTTTAATATCCTTGAGTTAGCAGTTGCTTTGCAGAGTTCTCTTATTCTATAGTCGTGCCACAGATCATGTTTTATCACGAGTCAGAATTTCAAAGAACTGTAAAGGTATTTTTATATTAATTTTCATTAAGCAACAAGCTGGTGATTTGACATGGTATACATATAGAAAGGCCTGCTGAGTAACAGCTTTAACATGGACCCAAAACTGCTATAACAAAGTTCATAGTTTTGATGTCCGTCTAAATCACCATTAGTTATGTTTATATGCCAGGTAGAAATGTTGATGTTACTGAACTCTAATATGGTATTAGAGAAAAAAAAAAAGGAAAAATATCACTGCATCACAGACCAAAACACACAGGATATGCAGTCCACAGAAGGTTTTTTGCCTTCCTCCAATGTGGAGCAAAATCGTCTCATTTCCATCAGTTCCATGTAAACGTTAGAATATTAACATGACACTAATTAAACCAGTCGGAATTAAAATTGTAAATGTAAACTGTACCTTAGAGTAAGTATAAACACAAAAAAGTCCTTTCCATTAGAAGAATAATTCCTAATAGCTAGAAAGATGAAAATGCAAGTTGGGGGGGGGAAGTGCACAGCAAAGAGAAAATTTTAATTCTGCTTCAGCGTCCATGTTTTTGGTCTTTTTCAGGATTAGCATTTGGAAGACCAAACACATTGTTCAAAACTATAAATCACAACGAATGAACAGGGGTGCATCAGCAGGCCAATAATGCTCGAGTTCAGCCTCAGGCATATGAATATTTGCATGCCAAATTAAATATCAAAACACAGAAAAAATGCCCTCAGTGAATACACTAAGAGCATACTTAACACTATACACTCCACTGATTAAGGTGAATCAAACACTGAACTTGTTCAGTAGTTAAAACTTTTGATTTCACTGAACCACAATGACTCTCAACATATTTCTGCCACTTCACCACTTTGTATTACTCTGCGATGAACTTCTGCCTCTTCAAGAATTTGCATTAAAAAAATTAAAAAGTACTTGGCTGCACATTTGTGTGCCCCTCCAATGCAAGAAAAACCAGTTCAGACAGAAGACAAACAGGGTTTGATGCTTCTCAAAGAAATGCTGCCCTCTGCCTAACAGACAGTGTAGCTGAAAGTGGAACAGGAAAAGGTTATTTTGCTTTAGTGCCAAAAGCCTTTGTTCAATACGTTACATGAAAATAACTCTATAGAAAGCATGTACATTAACCATAAGCTCTAAAAATGTTCTTTTCTCAGCTGAATGTCTTCCTAAAAGGTGCCTATCTGGCTGGGCATTGCCTATCAGAAATGCCTGCCTGGAAAAGCAGACAGTCTCAGACTTGGATCACTGTCTTGACTTGTCCCTGCTCCATCCATGGTGAGGTTCACTGACACACACCTGTCATCCTACTTACCCTTCCCATCAGTGAACTCTGATCTCATAGCAGCAAAGCTGGCAAATGCAGCATACTCCAAAAGAGTAGGCATTTACTCCCTTACGCTGGGAACAGCCCCTCAAAACCTTATTGCTGGCCTTATTCTCTCGCTTATTAAAGACTTCTAATAGGCAGTGCTTACTGAGTGCCTCTCCTTTAGTGCCTATGGAAACTGCCAAGCTCCCATCTCATTTTTGCCTCTACTCTCTAGAGATAAAAAACAGCTTCAGCTTTCTAAGTTCATGGGAAAAGCTTACTCCAACCCATAATTTTTACAGAAAACACACCCAAAGCCAAGCAGAGAGGGCACACTCTCATTGTGTAGAAACCCATGTCCAAATCAGTACCACTGGGACTCAAGGGTGGGCCAATACTTTGCTATGAGAGGCATGTGCCACAAGTGGGTGACAAACATCACCTGCAGGTTGGGCACCGGTTCGTGTTCCCTTTCACACAGGGAATGAGACTGTCCTCAAAGACAAGAGGAGTGAGTGCGCATAAGGAGCCCTAAGGATTGGACATGTCTTAGCTCACATGCCACTCTTGTGTGCACCTCTTCATGAACTGTTTCACAGAAGCTAAAAAGACTTCAAGTTGAGCTGTAGATGAATAAGACATTTTGATTTTTGTTATGTCTAGAGCCTGGACTAATTGCACATGTAAACACTCCGTGTTTACAACTTTAGAAAGTGTTCTCGGGCTGATTCTACGAAAATCCACCACAATCTTTGAGCACTTCATTTTCCAACCTGAATGTTGTTTTAGGATTTGGGGGTTGTTTGCTTGTTTTAAGAAATGTATTCGGGGGTTTTACACAGTGCAGAATACTGTGTGTCCTATTTAATATTTGGCTATATTGAATTCATTAAATCATTTTTCTCTGCTCAGTACTGAATTTATTCCAACCTAGAGGAACACAGCATTCCCTTGTAGCCTGAACTGATAATATGTGCCAGTATTATAATAATTTTCTGTTTGCATTTTAGAGAACTTTGTTCCTCCTTATGTTCACTAAAATTAAATAAGCATGCATAAAGTCTCATGGGTAAATTGGACTTTATGACATGGTCAGAAAAACAATCATGACATGATCACATCAAACAAAACATCTTAAAAGTCCATTTATCCTGTGCTGCATTTCTTACAGTTATAAACCAAGACATCGGTATGGGTCATAGGTATCAGAACATGAGACAAATGAAAATTAAGATACTTCCATGCAGTGAGTCAAACTATAATAGAAGAGTTTTGTGTAACATCCAAAGCAATTCTGACTTCAAAGAGTTAGTGTGGAAAAAGTCCAGGCACCATCCTGTGAACAGGCACTGCTTGTTAGATTTTGGTTCCCTTTTAAAAGAGACACAGGTTGAGAAAAATGCCACCTCTGCCAGACAAACACAACCACCAAATCTCTACAGTTGGGCTCACAAGCCCCAGGACTGTGTAGGCACTGTAGCAATGGTTTAGGAGGGGGCACACAGTGCAGTACAAGACATAAAACTTGTTTTTGCTTATTTACAAGAGAAACAAAAAATATCCTGAATGTTTATTGCTGTATCCAAGCTCTTTCAAAAGCTCTTTAAGATAAACTCGTAGTTTGATAATTAGTATAAAAGGGTGACATTCAATTCATAAATCAAATTTCTAATCTGAAAGATCACTTTTTGTATAGAGATTTTACGGAACTTTTCAGTATCACTGATGAATATTACTTTTCAAATATTTTTGTAGTACATAGACCTAATTATTTATTGATTAATAATAGAGCTTCATTTCTTTTGAGAAATCTTGTTTTTATAACATTTTGTCTATTCACTTTCATTTTCTACACTGTGTAACAAAGTATGTGCAAGACTTCAGACTTGCATAGCAAAAATTGCTTCTAGTTCATGCTGCATCATAAATTGGGAGTTTGCTGAACTGCTTATAATCATATTTTATAAACACAAGTAACATTTTCATGTACCTTTGACTCAAGTCACTGAATGGCACCTTTATGTTGATATTTCCCTTACTGTTCCCAACCCCTCACTTAAGAAATAACATTCTTGTTTTTCATCATTATGGCTTATTTCTATATACTTTGTTTTTCTTTTCCTTCAATACTGCTCTTTTTTGTATTACTATACAATTTATGCTCACCTTGCATTTATTTCCCTGTATTTATTCCCGCTTTTCTTTATATTCTATACCAATATTTTCTAGATCACACCCCTCCTGACAGAAACTGATGGTATGATCTATAAAACTAGACTTGTATATTGTAGTTTGTGATTCCTGCTAGACATGCCAAAAGAGTGATATGAAAGTTAAATAGGATAACAAATGAAGGACCACACTGTGTCAATATTTTATCTCTTCCAATTTTACTGCTTATTGCAATTGTGCCAAAGCTAAAAAATATCAATTCAGATGCAATAATTTTCCTACATCAGCTGAACAACCAAATTGCTGTACCTACACCTTTTAATGTGCCTTTTCCTTAGATATCTGTGTTACATTTAGTCCAAAGCCTCTTTGTTTAGACATTCCATGAAACAGTACTCAGTGAAAAAACTCTGTGTCCTATGAAAAGCTGTCCAGGCTGGCCTGTGCTCAGTCACCTTTCTAATTAATATGGGAAAACATGTTTGAGTCTTCTTTTATTATTTCTTCAGCTGAACAGAGAACAATTAAAATTTCCTTCATTTCTGTAATTATGTAGTTACAACAATTTGTACCACAATCTCCTCCAACTTCTTAAGACACGCCCATTCCATTATATCTCAAAGGTCAGTTAAAAAGGCAATTCACTGCAACATGTATTCTGACAATGAAAACATTTAAATACAAAAGAATAATAATTACACTGGAAGAATTACTTTCAATAAAGTGAGACTTTAATACCAGTTTACAGCCTGTTCATTAAAATTAGATTTTAAGTGGCACCAGCACAAAATTTGATGCTGTTCACCATAATTTCAAAATAAATCCCACAGACCCAGTCATTAACTAGTTCCCTTTGCACTAAGTACAGGCATGGGTGCATAATCTGAAACTCAAACCTGGTCTCACAAATATTTTAGAGTATTGCATTCCTCAAAACACCACAGAGAGCCACAGAGGACTGTCACAGGTTCATTGAGAAATTCCACCTTAACTTCTGCTCACAAGGAAACTGAAATAATGGAACTATTTGGAATATCTCAATATTCCAAATTCTAAAGACGCGTAATGATTTGAAAAGTTATTCACGACAAACATTCTGAAAGCGCTTTGTTGGAAAAGTGATTTTTTTTCATTAGGACTCCACAGAATAATAACTATTTAAGATATTTCCTGTATAATTTCAGCCAATACCAGTCCAAAATGATTTTACTTTAAATGATGATACTGCTGAAATCAAAGATTTTTTGCTGTTATTTTTGTTTTGGTACTTTTTTCTCTATGATAACCTGCTTTAGAATAAAACTGCTGTGAAACTCTTATGTCTTTGAAGGTATTCCTAGATACACCCACTTCTTTTCCTGAAATGCTTCTCACAAGACCAGCTCACCTAATAGTTTCCCCTAATGTTACACTCCAGCAGGAAATTACAGCACTTACTGAAGATTAGGCCTTATTTTGCTGCAGGAGAAGGAAATCTAAAGTGCCACCGACCAAACAGTCAAATACTACTGTACTCAATTTTTAGATATAGAATCCAAAATTTGAAAAAATAAGATGGTGTAACTCAGCCACAGAAACAGGTTATTTCATTGAATTTTCTTGGTCCTATCATCTGATTAATACCAATCTTTTGGAAAACTGATACCCCTATGTAATTCTGAGAAGCACACCGAGTCCTCTGGAAGGGCTCAAAGGGGTAGAGTAGTTACCAGGCAATAAGAAAAGAAACTGTGCTACTAAGACAGAAACCCACAATTAAATCAAAATTGCTTTGTTCCTGCAAGAATGACAAAATGTTCCTTTTCACATCTGTGCAACCCTCGACAAAAAACAGTGTGCTGACTTATTATTTTATAGACAGTCATGACCTTTACCAGGTCAGCTAACAACTTTGAGTCATGTGCATTTCTTGTATTTTAAAAACAGCATATATTTTCATCGTGTATTCTGCTATGATGTCATTGATGTACACAAAAATCAAAATTCCTAAATGAAATTTTAAATTCCTTAAAAGAAAACATTAAAAATTATTAAAGCATTTTCTATTTTTCAGTATTTTAGCCATTATTCATAGAGAATGGATAGAAACCACCAAGACCTTCCTGTGACATACATTTTCTGTATTTGCAAGATCAATGCCAAAGGGGTATGTGCTAATTCCCTACATTTATTTAAGACCTATCAGAAAACAATAAACACCATACTACTGTAACTATAATATAACCTTCCTTTTTATTCCTTTATCTCTTAGTTTTCCCATATCACCTTGGTCCCCACCTCTCTCCAATTTTGGTTCCTCCTCTAAACATCCCACAAGTCTAGTATGATTCCAAAATGCTTCCCCCTGCATCTCATAATACCTCTCAAATGCTGGCAAGCAGCAAACCCACTCAGACTGCAGAGTGATCCAAAGTGTCCCTTATTCCTGGTGCTGGCTGTCCCCATGCTGGCCCATGGGGTTGAAGCTCGTGACAGCCCTGGCAGGAGCTATTTGGGCTCCCCTGCCCACTGAGCTGGGAAGCTCTACTTTGCGTGTGTCTGCACGGGCAGCTGAGCCTTTTATCACACAACTTAACGCAGTCTACTGCTTCCCTTTTTCCACCCACTCATCCCTCTTTTAAAACATCCTGCTTCTCTCTTTTTTATTTTCAATTTTTGTTTTCCAAAATGGACACAATTACTGGATCTACGTTTCTTTGTATTACAAGTGATTAATGCACTGATGAATTCCACACAAAATTCTTCATTATTTTGGAAGTGGAGCCTTCTCTCAAGGCTTCTCAGACTTTGCTTCCACCATATACCTTAAGCAAAAGTTTAATGTTTTCTCTGCTGAGCATGACATTTTTGCAAGCTTTTATATGGAATATAATCAATTTGGATTATTAACTGTGTCTGTATTGAATTTATCCTAACATCTGTTGCTCACTTCAGAATACTCATTGAGATCACATGTGAAACATCAGAACAAAGGGCAAAGTTGTATCACGTAGCATTTTAACTACACCTCATCTTGTTCTTAGTTTTATGTTTCAGCAGAGTAAATTGCTGCTTTAGTACAATAATGTGCCCCTTTAAAATATTCAGTATTCGACACAAAACAAATCTGATTTAATATGCTCTCGAAATACTGCTTTTAATCTCTCAGCTGCAAAAAGAAAACTATTCAATGTAGCTTTTTCCTACAGTTCACGAGTGAAAGCCATCATTTCCATTTGTTCTCTTTTTCTTGAAGAGTACATCACCATGAAATGTTTGTGACCATTAACTTTTAAAATAACCTATGTACTTTTATTCACCTTATTTCTATAACAAGAGACCTCACAGCAAGGATTGAATAACAATATGGAAACTAACCACCTAATCCAACTGGACACACTTTATTGAAGTCCTATTACTTCCATGTGTAAGAGGAAACTAAAGCCAAAGGCAATTGCCAATTTTTGGCATTCTCAGTATAAACTGTATCCAGCAAAAGCGGATTTCACTTTTTATTTTTACAGCACAGTGATATTAGACATATGAACTTAACTTGATCATTTAGGGATCAAGTTTTTTCACTGAGTAAGAAAGGCAAGGTCTTTATTACACCTAAAGCAATACTGTTCCTTAGAAAGCTGCAATGCTTTGTAAATATTATTTTAATCTCTTCTGCAGTATAGTCTTTAAAGCAACTCGTATCAAAATTTTAGTATGGATGATAGAATCTTCAAGACTGGATAGACAGAGTAACAAGAATACAGTTATAACACAGATTCAAGTCAACCCATTTATGTGAAAGAAACCCGTCATGGATAAATTCAATGCCAAAGATTTATATTCCAATTTATTCTGAGGGAGCACGTGTGATAGATTAGCTAATACTTCTCAAGATAAAAAGCCTAGTTTCCTAAGAAATATGAATATAAAATTACAAGCAACTAAAATAATTATTTTATTAAATATTGACAGAAACAAATAGCCCTTTAATAAAGCATTTTAAACTTTGCTTTCTAAATAACTGATATTTGTCAAGATATATCTCTGATATGAAAATAACACCAAGATGGATCAATTAGGTAAGTAGCTTTGTCAGTGAAGGTGTGAGGAGATTAACAACTCATGTTATAGTTTTGGCAATGTATTGGGCATCCCATGCTCTTCCAGTGATATTTACTGATAAGCATTTTTTCTTTTCAGCTCACTTTTTTTCCCAACACATATGCTTTCTTTTGTTATACCAGTAAATTATGACATTGCTGCACAGCTTAGAACAGTTTTCTCCTCAACTGGTAATAATAACACAAGATATTAAAAGACAGGCTCTTTTGGTTGAGTTTACTTCACATTTTTGTATGAATATTTTTAAAACTATCACTTTCTGTACTCAGATTTGGCAGTACAATAGGACTTTATTAGTCCTAGTTAAATCATAGAGAACACCTATAAAAGAAAAGAGGTTAAATGCTGATTACTTAGAAGGATGAAAAACAGTAGAATCATAGAATGGTTTTGATTGGAAAGGACCTTCAAGATCATCTAGTTTCAACACTTGCTGCCAGGGGCAGGGATACCTTCCCCTAGACCAGGCTGCTCAAAGCCCCATCCAGCCTGGCCTTAAACACTTCCAGGGACGGGGCATCCACAACTTCTCTGGGCAACTGGTTCCGGTGCCTCATCAACCTCACAGTAAAGAACCTCCACTCTTCTAAACTTCCACTCTTTCACTTTGAATCCATTACTCTTTGTCCTATCACTACAGTTCCTGATGAAGAGTCCCTCTCTGGCTTCCTTGTAGGTCTCCTTCAGCTACTGGAAGGCTGCTATGAGGTTTTCATGCAACCAAATACTTGGTTCTTAAAAGAGACAACATTGTGGTAGAAAAAATGAACGGCCTTAATATAATTATGCTAAAATTAATACAACTGCTTTTTAAAAGAAACTGTACCACAAAGCTCAAGAAACCTAGTTTTCTGATTCCTTTCTGCACATTTAATTTAAAACTACATTTCCAGAATTATTAACTCTATTCTTCCCTACAAAAAGGCTAATTCCTGAGTTTTAATTACTGTCTATATGATCTATATTTTGTGAATTTTAGAATCCCCTTTCTCTCTAATACCATAGTTTAACTATTCTAGAATACTCAGAAAATAGTATTCAGGTGGTGATGGACACAGTTTAGATATTTCTCTAACCCAGGGTCACTGACGTGTACAGAAAAGAAATCAAGGCAAGGGGATAATCTGTATGCAGGTACAGATATAAAACAGAACAGAAAGCTCAAAAGGACTTCCTAAAGCCTAATGCTCCAGATACAACTCACACTGAGGTACAGCGTTTCAAAGCTGTTCTGTGCATACAAGGTCAACACGTGTGTGAGCACCACAGTTACACATGAACAACTTCTGCGGACTCCTTTTTCTTTAATGAGGTCTCTGAACACTATGTGTAACCCCAGGTTATACTTATACTGTACTGGACCCCGAGTGCTTTTTCTGTCTGATTTCAACATTCCTAGATGGCACTTTTAAGAAGCTTCAGGGATAAGCATATGAGAAAAATTAAAAAGTACATTAAAACCAGACCTATACATAAAGATATTTCCTCTGCATCTGACAGAGCATTCTCTTCCTGTCTTGCAGTGAAAGTTAATTTTCTAGCTTAGCAGATACCATGCACAGTGCCTAATAGATAGATGATTTCTCACCTGTTCAGATAAAGTAAAGCAGACAATCACAGAACTGAAATTTAATAAAAATGCAAAAGATAATAACTTGGAAGAAAAAACTAAAATGTCAGCTTTTAACGTTTAATAAGCATTTCTTCTACAGGTAAACATATTCAGCCATGTAGAACAATTAAAAACAAATAACATGTGTACCTGAACTGTGGAACTGATTTCAGATGCAAATCCTCCTGTCAAGGGAGCCTCATGGCTAATCAGCAATCGTCCAGTCTTTGCCACCGACTGAAAAGGAAAAACAAATCCCCAAAATGTCATCAAGTTAAACTCTTATGATTTCTTACTTGCACTACTTGTGGAACATATGAAATATGTGACTTTATTAGCAGTGTTAGAATGTAGCTACTTTTTCCCTCTTGCACTTCCAGTGAAAGATAAATTATCCTAAAAGACTAAATTGAGTAATTAATAGGGTGTTCTTACATTTACCATAAAAGTATTTACATTTTCCACTCAATTTTAAGCAAATATCAAGAAAAAAAATTGAATCCATTGTATAGGAATTTACCCTATTAATGCAAACTGTAACATTTTGAAATAGAATAAGGATTTCAACAAGTAGTCCATAAAAACTTGAATCCTGGAAATATTAAAAGACACAGATATAAAGAAATCCTTCACTGATATCTCTGCATGACCAGTTCCTATGTTCTTATGAATCATAGCTATTCAGAAAGTAAAACTGCTAAATAAAAATTTTAGTAAGAAAACACATGGATTACCATTGCTTATTTAAGTTTTACATGGCAATTAGAAGCAACATTTTCTAATTTTACATCTCAGTATTTGTGCAATTTTTATATGATCTACTTTACAAAGAAATACATAGCGGAAGGTGATCTAAGCATCTTTAATCAAAAAACAAATCCATGTTCATTATGAAACATAACAATGAAAGCAAAATATTTTAAATCTGATGGGAATATAAAGCTTCACCACATCCAAATATCTTGATGTTTATTGCAACTACACACGAAATTGCCTAAAATTGAACAGTATCAGATACCTTTGGTCAGAAATATGGCAGTAAAGTCTCAGTTTCTGTAATATGCATTTTAAAACTAATATAATAAGGTGCATCAAAAACTTCTAGACATGCATATCGGAAAAAAATCAGATTAATGTCTATGTTAATCTCTCGAGAACAGTCACGGTCTGATATTTAAGATAAGGACATAGTGTACTGCTGGTACGCCATTAGTCACCAAGTGGAGAAGCTCAAGACAGCACTAGCTGTCATATCAGACTTTCTGAATATTGTAATCTTCAATTTAATGCCTACACCAGCGCAGTCTCCAGTGGGGCAGCTCCGTGTTATCTATCTAATAGAATACATAAAGGCAATGCCTTCATTATGCAGATTTCCCTCTGATTCAATATTTTTCTAATTCTTTTGCTCTTCTAGCAATGACTCAATCAGTGGCTCTAAGCAGCTCATCCACAGATGTGCTGGCAACTCACAGGCTATGAACATGATCCATGTACTGTACTATGAAGTGGTTTGACAACATTCAGAGCTAAACAAGACAGAAAAAGGCATTTCAACATTTGGAAAGTAATCCAGTTGCATAGGCTGATTCCTTCAATTTCTTTTGCCAGCACTGGAAACTCATACCTAAAGAGCAGAGGCATTAACTGCACTATAAATCTGTCCAATGCATCAAAACAGTGCAAAGAACAAAATGTACGCTCCGGTTTTCAGTTGATATGATAAAACTGATACAATCAAGTACAAGTGGCTATGGTGAAACTGATACAACTAATCAGTGTTAAAGTTCGGGGGGTTTTTTGGTTTGGTTTGTTTTTTTTAATCCTCCTACTTTTATTTTAAAGAACAATTCTTTTGCATGTACATATTTGTTCTGAGAGGTTCACATTTTGATATATTACAAACTGTCATTAAAATTACAAGTTTCATTTTTCAGAATACAGTAATATGAAACAAACACTGTTAGAAAGCATATAGCAAAACTCACACGGGATCAGACCAGTAATCCAGAAGTCTAGTATCTTATCTCCCCAAAGGAGGTAATTTAATGTTCACGGAAGAGTAAGAATAGGGCCTTTAATTAATGTTCCTTCACTACGTCTCGGTCTCCAATTATTTTCACATAACTGGTTTCCTGAATCCAATATGGCCTCGGTCTCTTGCACTAAATAACTTGTAACTTTTATTTCAACTGTTCTGAAACTGAATGCATGTAAACAATAAAATTAAATAAATAAATAGAAAAGTAAAAAATCATCTCTTTTTGGAAGCCTGCCTCTACTTTATGAGAAATCCTTGTTTTTACATGTCATTCCCAAGGTCTTCAAGGACTCCTTGCCTGTAGGAGCTTGTTAAGAGTGAGCAAACAGCTGCGATCACCAAGCCCCGCATACAAATATGTCAGCCCTGCTAGAACAGTATATATACACATCGCTCCTGGTACAAAACCACACTGGCATAGCTTCAGTGCCTTTAGTAACCATCCCAGCTTGTTCAGGGCCAGCAGGGATACCTGCACCACACTGCATCATACAGAAAACAAACACTCCTAATGGTTAAACCACAATCAAAGTGAGCAGAAATGAACGACTACACTGCACTGCGAATAAGAGTCATGGACTTTAAAGAAGGATCCAAGTATTGTAAGTACTAAATATTCCAAGCTCCCCATGTTAATTTCTACTTTCCCTTAACAGCATGTTCCTAAACTAGAGTGAGTCTTTCAGAAAGACATGCAATCTTAATTGCAGTATTTCCAGTGTTTGCAAATTCATCACCCCTACTGGTAAGTTCTTCCAGTGTCCAATGCCCTTCCCTGTACAATTTTGCACCTTATTTCTAGACTATTTTGATTGACATCAACTACAAAGCTGTTGGTTCTCATTTTACTTGTTTGCTAGAAGAAGACACTAGCTATGATCACGTTTCTGCTCCCACATGAATACATTAAGACTGTGATCAAACTGTCTTTTCACCACAATTTTGCTCAGCTTAGCAGACTGAGCTCTAAATCTTTCAGCAAACAGCACATTTCCAACTCCTTCATCATTCTTACTGAATCTACTCTGAATCATCTCCAGTTTCCTATGTCCTTCTTGAAGCACACCCATCTGGAGCCGTCACTCCAGACTTTTTCAGAACACCACCAAACAAAGAGATAACAGCCTCAGTATTGCAGCTCTTAGATGTACGAGGCCTTTTGGCCAAAGCATCATAACACAAGTCCAGCTTTAACTGATGATTGCAATTCCCTGTTCTTGGGAGAGAGGGTTTTCTCCTTAAAGGATAATTTCTTCCTGGAATAAAGATGGAAATATAGTGCACATTTATTATTTCAAGACCCAAAAATATATTTGGATATGCTGAAAAATGTATTGTGTGTGTGAGCCTAGCTCAGCTAATGAGCTTATCTTCGATTTATCAGTCACTGAGTGTCTATTTTATCTGTTTATTCAGCTGTTTGCTGTCTCTAATTTTTTTATCAGTAACAGTTTTAAATGTTTTCCATATATTTGATGGAAATATTAAAAAAAAAAACAGGTTCAAAATCCAACTTTGCAGGACCTTGGGACTTTACTATTTCCAGTCACTAACACTGCCTTTTTATGCCATATAGTTAAAGTCTGCACAGCCCTAACGCCTTACTTCTCAAACTATTAATTTGTTTTGTGAGTGCCTATTTCGTGTTCTCAAACAAAGCTGAACCGTTGATCATGCGTTTCTCATTATTTTTGAACAGCTGCTTCTTCCTTCATAATTTCTTCCTGGTTTATAGATCATTCTCCTTAACTGACCTGGTACAGGTTTTCTTGTGGCAAAACTTCTCCATAAGGTATCACGCTAATAATTTCTTGGTCATGAGATACTTTCAGTCAGCAAACATATTGGGTCTTTGTATGCCCTTTCAATTTTAATTATGTTATTGTTTTTTTCTATCTTAAAAATGACAGTACTATACAAGAATAATAGCAGACAAAAGCAACAAATGTGATTTTTTTCTAAACACAATTTTAAAATATATGTTACCATGTAAAAATGTTTCAGTCCATATAGCTTAGAAGAAAGCCTGATGAAAAAAAAAAACAACATTTTCATATATTAATAGTGTACTAGAATGGCTAACATTTAATTTCTATATCTTCAAATGAAAATTTATTCTTATTTCCTAGAAGCAAAATAGTTAATCAGTTAAAAGTGAAAATTTCAAAACTAGCTGCTATATAATCTATACGGTACAGCAGACATGGCTAATAATGATGCAGATATCAATGCTCTTCTATAAAACATTAATTTCATTTTCAAAATCCATTGCAAAATGTTACTCCTGTTAGTTCAAATGAAGCAAAAATTCAACCTCTACAATAACCAAATGTTCAGAAAACCATTTACAGTCCAAATAAATGCAGCTCAGTAACATCAAGTAATGGTGTCCTCAACCTTCAAACTTAATGGGAAATATCACTGGCATAAAACTGGATATAACAGTGCTAAAACAGCACAGTGTAACAAAGTGGCCAGCATTGAATCCTACCATTCTATCATCTTTTAAAAAGGAGTGTTATCTTTCATTTGGATTAGTGAGAGAAAAGGATGGCCTTTCAAAGAACACTGTATTTTGTTCCCTCACAACAAGGCACTTGTATTTCTGTAAGGGCTTGATTCTCCATTTCCCCAACATTCCCACTGTGTCTTCCAAAACCCCAGTCTTTACACGTTTTCTCACCTAAGTAAAAGGTGAAAATTTTGAAATGGATTAAGATTTTGAAATTTTGCAGCTCATTTAGAGCGCTTTTAAAAATGTATTTTCAAAGAATATGGTATGGCTTAAGAGATGGGTACTGCTAAAAATGTTCCCTCTTTACATTCACAACCAGAAGTTGTTACCTGCCGATCTTTAGAGTTCAAAGTTCTGAGGGCACTAAGACATTCCGTAGGTATATCATGTCTCGGATTAAATGAAAACTAACTTCTTTTTTTTTTTGCCATCTTTAGTAACAGACCATTAAGGGAAGTCAGAGACAACATCCAGGCATTTAGAGAGCATGGCTCCTCTTTGTGTCATGGTCACGCTGCACTTGCACAGCCAAGTTCAGAGGGGCTTTAAAAAGGGACAGGTCCTACCCTGGTCAGAACCTCCTGTTCCCAGCTCATCCCTGACATGTCCTCAACACCCACCCAGCTATGAAGCAAACCATCTGAAGGGGATAATCTGATTTATGCTGTACAGTTAGCACAAAGCAGCAAACACCACTTCAGAGACAGATTTAGAGATGGGAGGCGGATCAAGATTCACTCACAGAAACCTTCAGCAGTGCTCCCTCCCTCTGGAAGGCAGCAAATACCCAGGTTATGGCACATCACTGCCATCTCTACTATATCCAGTCACTAGGGAAGAGACTCTAGACCTTTAAACTACTAAATTAACATTGAAATAAAACCAGAAACCAATATTGACTATACTTTTCCACCTCACTTTCATTGCCATGACTGTTTTACATTGTTGTCATTCACAAGGACGATAACTGATGTTGCATAAGAGCAAAAGGCTAATGATCACTCTGATAATGAAATGTAAAAAAACTCTAATGCCTTTGCAAAACAAATACTTTCAGAGTGCTCTCTGAAGGTTTTCTGAACTGCAGCCCAGCATTTTTGCAGTGAAACAGCTGAGCAAATTATTTTCAACTTCCCTGACTACACTCTTTATCCAAGAGTTTCTGTAATCACTTTTCTGTTCAACTCTCAATTCATCACGTTGGCCGTTTTCTCCCCTTCGACAGGCACTGATGACAGAAGAAAACAACCCAAGCCTGGCACTTGCAAGCACTTTGAAATCTGGTGCTGACACTACCAATAACACTCTGCCCTTACTTAGGAGAAAGCAGTCAAACCAAAATGAGTTTGACGGTAAACTGCATTTAACACTACTGCTCTCCATGCATAGCAATACCACTACTGCCAGTGTAACCAGCTGCTTCACTAACACAGCAACTGCCTTTAAAGAAATGATCAAAGCCAAAATTTTATTATAAATGGCTGTTATTTTGTCACAATGGCAAGTTGCCTATTTTCTTTAAGAAGAAAATCTTGTTCTCAGAATAAAAAGATTTTCCATCTTTTACAGCAAAAGAATTATTTGGATGTTCACTTTCCCATTTAAATTTTTGCATACTTTTGATTGTGCTCTTTAAAGACTATTAAAATTTCCTGTATAAATGAAAAACTACCTTTCCACAATAATGTTTTAACAGCTGGCAAAAGTACTGAAATTGCATTTGTATTGTATCCCATTTTGCACTAAACATGTATGAAGCAATTTAAAATTGTATAAAAATGAACACTAATAGATATGTGCTTTTACCAAAAATAATTCAGAATACGGAAGCTTAAAAAAAAAAAAAAGGAAAAAAAAAGAGCACTTGGTAAAGTTTCAATAAATGCTTTGAAAAACATTTTTCATTTTTAGATCAGCTTTAATGAATTTTTACTTGGAAAATGTAAAACCTGAGGGAGGCTACTTTCCCTAATCCAATAGTTCTACCTTCCCTTTAACGTCTCAATAACAAATTAAATAGCGCAGCAGCATTCTTGGTACTGAACAACATAAGCACAGGAATAGAAATCAGATCCCCGATTTCTATTCAGCACTTCCCACAGAGAAATATGTAACATAACCTGCTGTGGATTACACTTACTTAGCACACACAGATGAAATATAATGAATTGTTTGTGCATGTGATATACTGACAATCTTAACAAATGCAGTAATTCCATCCCCAATTTCCAGACATCCCAGAGCCTTACTGAAGTTGTAGGATCTTTGGAAAACCAGATCCTCAAGCATCTTTTTTTTTCTACGAGGGCCTAAGAGAAAGAATAAAAGGAAAGGGGAATAGGTTGTGTCCTAGTAGCCTGGACAGAAGAAAGCCCTGTAGCTTCCTAATGAACATGTTCTAGTTTGCAAATTATAGCAACCAGTTGCCCAAGACTGCCTTGTCCTAGAAGCAGGAAAAGCTAGGAACAGTATGAGCTTTTTAAAGCTCCAACCCACCAAAACCCCTAATTCTTAACACTGAAGAAAAAATAAATAAAAATTACATCATTTGATGTTTCAACAGAACTTTGATGTTTTCAACAGAAATTCCCAGAGAAGGAAAATGAGAGAGGCCTTCAAATGTATTCTTACAGTGTACACACTACACTTTCAAAAATTGACTGAAATTCATTTACTCGTTTACCAGTAAAATAAAGAAAATTCAGAGATAAGCAAATGACATTAAAAACCATTATTTCACAACATACAGCTCAACAACCCAAAGTGTGAATGAGATTTCTCAACTACTGGTAACAAGACAGTCAGGCTTACGCTCCTTCTGTTAAGATTTTGTTAAGTATAACAAAAAAATCACAGCATTGCAGTTGTATAGCAGAGAATCCTAGCTGAACACTGGCAACAACCTATGTAGATCAAAGATATGCTACCTGGAAAGGAAAAGTCATCATTTTTATTGCATCACTTAGGAGGGCTATTGGACAAAAATCTTTAACCAAAACTTTGGAAGCAATAAAATGAAAAAACATAAACAATTCTGTAACAGATGACTCTGCTGATTAACAGAAGGGAATGGAAAACAAGTCCAACACCTTTCTAACTTGCCACAAACAGCTAAGAAGTTGCCAATTTTAACTGATCTGGATTAGCAGAGCACAAGAGTATCAAAAGCTTTGCTGCAGTCAAGGCAAGTGTCATGCATTGCCCATGCCTTGTTCACAGATCCAAACACTTATCACATTTAGCCTGAGCAAGGTCATGCTTACTTTTCCTCATCTTCTCCATAGTATGTTCAGAAATTACGTGAAACTTTCAGTTTGTGTGAAGAACACTAGTTTTAATTATTAAAAAGAGACTCAAAGCGTTTACTGATAATTCTTTCATGAAATATTTAACATTTTCTTAAACTTGATCACAAAAAGGGAACCAAGCGGTCACTGAAGCAGAACACATACATCTGTGAGCAGTCTGAGTTCTGCCAGTGAGATGACCCACAGCTGGGAGCACTCAAGCAATCTGAATACACATTTGCAGAACTGTATTCTAAATCATTATTTAGAAAATATTATTGCTGTTTCCTTCTTGAGCAACTCTGTAGTTGCATCTGGGGTAGACTGTATACTCTCAGCAGAGTTGCAGATGACACAAAACTATAAGTAGCTGATAGGCCAGAGGAGCTGTGATGCCGTTTGGAGAGACCTGGGCAGGCTGAGAGAAACCTCATGAAGCTCAAAACGGGAAGTGCAAAGTCCTGCCTTTGGGGAGGAACAACTCCAGGCACCAGTGTACACTGTGGCTGCACTGCTGGAAAGCAGCTTGGCAGGAAAGGCAGATGGATGTCCTGATGGACACCACATTGACCATAAGCCAGAAATGTGCCCCTGCAGGAAAGGCAAATGGTATGCTGAGCTGCATCAGGAGTGCTGCCAGCCAGACGAGGCCGTGATGCTGCCCCTCTACTCAGCATTGGTGATGCCATACCTGGAGTGCTGTGTCTGGTTCTGCACTCCACAGCGAGAGACACATGAACATACTGAAAAGAATCCAACAAACGATGAGAAAGATGATTAAGAGACTGGGATAAAGGGACCTCATCAATGTATATAAATACCCAAACGCAGGGTGCAAACAAGACAGAGCCAGGCTTCTTTCACTGGTGTCCAGTGACCACACAGCATAGTTTCTGTCATTATGCTGATGTTGCATAACACACTGGTTAAGCCTCACTACTTTGAAACCCACATCAGGATGGATCTTTTCCCCAGTTTAAAATGTATGCATGGCTGGAACAGTTCATAAAGAACTAATGTGACCACAGCAGGGATGCACATATGAAACATCTTGCAGAGAAATGTTAACACAACCATAAAACTTACTGACTCAACACACCAGGATTTCAATATTCCAGTATGTATCATTTTACACTATAAATGCCAAAATAATTCTAAAATACAAATGTGGGTTCTTTCTGCATAGTACCAAAAACATAATGCTGTAGCATGAAAATGGTGCTGCAGAGATAATGAAAAATGAAAACAAGCACAGAAGTAATGCAAAGGAACATGGAAAATTTAAAAAATTACAGGCTAGGTAGGACATTCTAAGAAGCAATACAGAGATGATAATAAAACAGTTATGGCTTTTACATCCTACACAGCATTGTCAGGGTATGGCTGAGACAATCAACAGAGATTTATAAGCTTCCTGCAAAGCCAAGAACCAGGGACAGATTCCCAATGTGTTAGGTACCTTAAAAATACAGAGTAGCAGAGAATTCCTTTCCAAAACAGCTTGCTATTTAAATAGCTGAGACTGGGAAAAGAAAAAAATAGGTATAACACACAGTAGGGTGCATCTCAATACAGCCTGGGCTGTTTGATACAGTTTTAACAGAAAAGTGTTAAAGGAGATGAAAAGGACTGATATTCTATCAAGTAGTGACTAACTCACTAATGGCTTTCAGTAAACTTACTCTTGTAAAACAAAACTGTTACAAACCCTCTCCTAATACTTTCATAACACCATTATACATGTCCTAAACCAGTTAATAGCTAAGAAAAGAGTAGCTGCTAACAATGGTCATAGTATGTGGAGATAATGAAGACAAGCTATGTTTTGTGCAGATGGATACTCCTGCTTAACCTAAAAATAAACTAAGGAACACAAATCAGAGTCCTCATAAATTAACTTGCTTCTTCAGTTTTTCCACACTTGTGTCCAGAATTAACACTTATTTTAGTTCTTAGAAGTTATAAGTCTATTAATAAATTAAAATCTAAGATTAGTTAGCCTTTCTTTTGCCTTTCAGAAATTATGTGCATAGTGTTTATTAAGAGTCACAGGTTTTAAAAATTTCATCTGTCCCTCAAATTCCTGGAATAATCCGGCTGTAATAGTACATCTCCTTCTCACTATAACACTTTTTCAGCAAAAAGAAAATAAAATCCAAGCTTTTGAATTTGAGTGGTTTTTGAGGTTCCCCCAAGCTCACCTTTAAGGAAAGACTGCAGTCTTCTACAACCAAAAAGGCAGGGAAAACACCCACATTCCGTAAGACGCAAGTCCCAAAATCTTAAGAGGCATCTACATCAGGACTATCAAGGTACCTAAGCCCCTGAGACACTAAGAACGTCTAGCTAGCTTTATTTATCACCCATCCTCATAATCACCACCATTCCCTATTCAGTATCCTAGCACTGCCAGGTGGTGACTCTCATATAGAGTCACACGGGAAAGTCAGACAGCAAAGCTGAGTCATACAATTTTATGAGGATGAACAGTGCCTCAGCTAGATTCCTACATGCAATTTATTCTTTCAGTCTTGAAAAACAGATGATCTTGACCGGTTCTTAAAGAGCTCCTATGGACAATCCAGTTATTTGTAAGATTCACAAATCTTCTGAACACTTCTCCAATTATTTTGGAGAAACTAAGAATGGGACAACTAATTCACTGCCATACTCACACCCCATTACATACACCAAAACACTGCCTGGAACAAATTTCAGCATTATTCATCCTGAAGCAAAACACTGTGCTGCCAGATATGACCCACTAAACAGGCCTCCTCAAAATAAATTCATTGAAGCTAACTGTAGGTTTGGAGAACTTGAAAAAAGTCAACTGTTCCTAAAAGACAAAAAAAAAAAAAACAAAAAAAAAACACCCACCATCAGGTCACCAGGAAAATAAATAAAACTGTCTGAAATTTTACTGCTGAACACATACTTTCATTTTTTTCCCATTGAATTATACAGTAGCTTCTAACACGACTCAAATAACTATGTAGGAAAAAAATAGTTAGTATCCCAGGAAAAAGCCTGCTTTGATCCAAAAAGAAAGATTAAAATGAAAGCGATATTTCTTAAAGCTGCAGATGAAGAGAAAGACTGTGAGAATAACAGAAGAACTTGAAGGCAGAACAGACAGAAGAAATACAGGAATTCTGGAAAATGAGAAGTGCAGGAATTTCAACAAAGAAAAAAACAGCAAGAAAAAAGAAAAGGCCACAGCAAGAGAGATGTCAAGTTTTTGAAAGAAAATACCTGGATTCTAGAAGGTATGGAGAAAGGAACTGAGAAAAGTGCTGGCAATACCAATTGTGGCATATCACTTGTCTGTTTTTCACTCTGGTTCATACTGGGAGTTCTAGCCTGACCAGGACAGCAGCGAGACTTTGTTCAGGCCATGATAGTTCACTATCAGTCTGATCTATGCAAGTTGCTCTTTATCCCTGTACAGTGCCTTCAAAGATACCCCTCCACTTGTTTCTGCCCCATTCTAAGATTTAAGACCCCTGAAAATCTTCCAAACCATAATCGTCTACCTTTAGCTCTCAGGAGAAAAAAAACAAACCAAAACCAACCATGCACAATGTTCAAAGATTGCCTTCTAAGACATAAAGCCTCCTCAGGCTACTACATTGAACTGATCTGACCAAACACATCACCAAACTTTCAACAGAAAAAGATTGGATACCAAGTTGTAAGATGAGTATAAATAGCATCTGAACTCTTAACAAAACATCATCTATCTGCTCGCTAATCATGTCAGTCATAACACAAGATAATACAATTAATCAAGTGTAATGTTGCAGAACTGGCCAACAGGGCTTGCTTATTTTAATCATGAACAGGAACAGAGAAATTCTGTTCTACTCCTTACCAAGATGTTGGCATAGTATGAAAATAAGTCTCCTTAATGAAGAAAGATATTTTTTGCTTGAAGACACCTTTGCCCTGAGTCAGAATTCATCTAAATCTCTCAGCAGGGAAAAACATTCCTAAGTTGATTCCCGTTTCCCACATCTATTTGTCTAACCACAGACTGTCCGTACTCTCATAAACAATCCAAACACCAATTGCCTTTATGATGTACCCAAAGAGCAAGTGAAAGTTAAAAGGAGATTTCTCAATTCAAGACTAATATGCAGCCTTCTAAAAACAGAAATTGATGTTTAAAAAGGATGTTCTAAATCATCAAACTTTCATAGATACAGAGTTTGGCTAAAATAAATAAGTCAGTACTAACTCAGTGTCCTCCAGTTGCCACATGTTCACAAAACACTTTAGACACAGAAGAAGGCAACATCAGTAAGTTTCTAGCCACCAATAAACACCTGTGAAGATGTTTTTTAAGCGTGTGGTAGGGAAAGAACCACTTTGTTGATGGATTTCATATCAGCAACTGTCTTTTTCAAGTAGCACTGAGGAAGACCAGAGCAGGTATACTAAATCTGAAAGCTAGTGCATTTCATAATCTGAAAAATCTTTTTGAAAACATACACTGCACTTCCAAAAAAACTTCACTAAAACTTCCCAAGTAGCAGGAGCTTCAGCATCTATGAATCCACATCTATGAATCTGCTTCTGTCACAGACAGCCGAATCCATTTCACTGCAGCTGTTGAACCCACTTATATCTAGGATTTATTGAACTTAGAATCTGAATTACTAACTTTGATTATATGGGAAAGCACGAGTCAATATAATGGAAAGATCTGAGCAAAATAATCAGTAAATAATTTAAGAAAAATATGAAGCAGATCAGAGTGGTCAGGTAGATCTCTGAAAATGAGAGCTGTGCCACCTGTGACCCCTTTCAAAAACAAGCATTAGTAGGTATCTAATAGATGTGATAACTATTTGAATGATACATATTGTTTACAGAATTTTGTGCCAAGTATCTTGCAAACCTATTCTTTAAAAATTACTGTATTCCTTATTTATGTTGTTAATATATATTTTCTGTATTACTTCCAACTTAAATTAATATTTCTAAAGCAACCATCAATTCACCTTCTCTTTTCATTTGTTCAGTGTTATATTTTGTCCTATTCTCTTTTCTACCCTTTGTTCCCTTTTCATCAAAACCATCTAAGCAATCCTCATGCCATTTCTTCTACAATCTCTTTTTTTTTTTTTTTGTTACACACTCTCTGTATCTGACCTACTTCAACTTACGGAAGAATGAATAGCCATTTTCAAGGTATATATTAATTTTCAGCCTGTCAGCCAAGAAAATGAGGGTCCTGTGACCTGATCCCATTTTTCTGTACATTTGTCAGTGTCCTTTGCAGTCAAATGCAAGTCTTAAAAGTATTAAGTTCCTTCAAGCTTGGTAAGCATCAGCCTCTCCGAGGGAGATTAGTACTCCTACTTAGTAACCTAATAAAAGACAAGTTGCAGTTAACACTGGCTTTCCCACAGCCCTTTCAGCAGTCAGTATGCACCAATACATTCTCTTTACCACTTTTTGTCTGGCCAGCCATTTCAGAAAGGAGCCAAGCATCCTAATGTAGGTAAATGGAGAACATGGAAAGGGGGAAGGGAGGAAATATGGAACATGAATCCATATAAAAAGAGGCTTTACTACTCACACAGTAATTATTTTTCATTCTTTGCCATAATATTATTCAAAGTAAAGAATTAAATTCATTTCTATGCCTCATAGCATTGCATGGGAAGAGAAAAGGTGGTAAGGCCAAATCCAAAATCCACAGAATGTGTACTTGAGAGTTCTCTGTTTGGTTTCTGGTTTTTTGGGTTGGTTTTTTTTTCAGACCTCCATTTCATGGGGCAGTCCTACCATGCTGTTGGGATTTTTAAATCATTAACACAGAGTTCTCAGTAATTTGTCTGTAACTTGTTAATTTCAATTTCCATAACAATAGCATTAAATATGAAACTAACTATTTTCTATTTAAGTAGCAACTCTGTTGCTTCTGCAACAATTAGTTTGATCTTTCAGATGTGTGTCACTCAATCCAGTAACTCTGATATAACTTCTTTTCCCCAGAAGAATGACTAAATCTTCAATGCTTGGGATAAAGGTAAAACATTACAGGATCACTGAATCTATATAAAATTGCAGTTCTTACTATTCCAGTTTTCTGGACTGATTGTATGTGACAAAAAGTCTGAAGCTGTATGATGTAAACAGAGGTTGATATTCAGCAATCTTTCTTTTATTGTAAATTTGAGTTTTATAGTCTATGACTCTCTTTTCTGACAAATGCCACTATTACAATCTTCCAGCATGTTCCATCAATGTCTTCCATATGCAAGCTAAAACTAATAAAAAGATTAAATTACACTAAGAACCTCTTCCAATGCTCAAAGACATTAAAAAGGTCAATCATATACCTTTTAATTCTACAACATTTGACCAAATTCATTCTCCAATTATCCATTTCCATTAATTTTAATGGCCTTTGTGCACAACTGACATGCTAGTTAGAGCTATAGTAAGCCAATGACATTTGATGTGTTATCACAGGACAATAAAACATTAATATACATAGAAACTGTCACAAAATACGTGCATTTGTCACTGATGTCAATGGAAGCCTCTTCGATGACAAACACCAAATCCAGCCTCACAACTGAGACAGATATTTCTTGATGCACAATAAAGCTATATTTATTTGCTACATTGAACTTTTTAACACATTAGCCCAAGAATCACTAATTATAGCAATTTTAAAATATTCACAAAAGTCTGTCTATAGACCAAGAAATAAATTTTATTTTTAAATACCCTCTCCTGATAAGCTGAAAAACTGTGAAAGCAACCTGCAAAAAACAGCTGCTTCCATTAACTGATACAGATTATTTAATTGTACCGATCACCATAGATCAAAATGAGTCAGCAGCATCAACAAATTATCAGCAATAAGGGTTTATAAATATTTCTTATCTATTTTTAGTGTATACACCTCAAAGGATGAACTATTTGGCTTCTTCTGGTCAACATGATACACAGACATTTGCATTTTTCACTTCAATCAGCAGCTTAAAAGACATGTTGAACCCTTTACGTGCTTATGAATCTAAAAGACAGCAGTCATCTTTGTATGTGACAGAATGAATAATCAAGCCTGTAATTCATTCACTTCAGAGTTCTGAATATTGCTGAATAATAGCCTTTGTTCCCTCATTTCTGATTATTTCAAACTATTAACATATGAGACACAGTGTTTACTCTAAACACTTTAAAATGTGATAATCTTAGACAATGTATCACATGAATATTTTTCTCCCAAATCACTAGCGCAATTATGTTTGATGGCAGATAGGATGCAGACAGAAAATCATGAAGTTGCCATAAGAACTATACAAGGCACAAATGAGCCCTTCTTGTCTGAAGGTTTGATTTCCTCATGTAATACTACTGAACAACACTCATTCTAAGTCAGGAATTAATTCTGCATCACTGTAATCATTGAAATGCCTGTAGAGATCTCCTCATTTACACCCTCTACATATGCAGGGACCAGATAGAGAAGATGTTAAATACAATCCATGGAAATACCAAGGAGCTTTGCACATCTCAGAGCATGACAATGGAAGAAGCATAACCAAACTTGTCACCGGAGCACAACTAAATTTGATCAGAATGTCACTTGACTAATGCAAATCACAATCTCCTCCTTGATACGTTCACATTTATAATAAAGTTTACTTATAAAAGTATTGGGCCTCCAAATTATGTAATTTTAGATTGCTCCAAGTCTCCTATTTATTTAAAGATGGTAATTCCTGTATTACAGGTAAATACTTTATTTCTTTAGAAGTTTGACAATGTACACAGACTCAGTATTTTAAGAACACACTTGGTGAAAGCTTAAAACTTCATCACCCCAGCAATTTCCTCAGTATTTTGCTGAATCATTAGCTGCTCAATTGTGTTGATTCTGACATTACTTTAGATGATAAACAAACAAATACTAAATTAATAAAATACATGGGAGGGAGGGGGAATATGAGTCTTTTTCTTTACAGTGACCTTTATTGTGATCTTTTCCCATTTTATTCTAGAGTAAAGTAGAAAAGTAGTCAGAAAAGTAGTTAACACTATAATGTTTGAAGCAAAATAAGTTATAATCTTATTAAATATTTGACAACTATTGAAGTCACCGAGAAAAAGACATATAGCTAAATTTATCATTTGTATTAGACAAATTCCAGTGTGTTACTAAGTCATTTCTGAAACAAGAAAAGGTCCATATATTAGCTTTTCAATTACCACAAATAATTGCCCTTAGAAAACATTTTGCAGTATTTCACTAGTGCAAGTAAATGTAATTAGGTATAACAACCAAAATCTTTCCAGATTAACTTCAAAGTAGATACATCAATCATAATGATACTTAAAATACCTAAAAGACTTAAATGATACTTTACATCTAGACACATACTTATCCACTAACATATGCATTAATTACTTCAAATACATTTTGACTGTCCAGTAGAAAGGACAATTTACAAATGACTACATAGACAGATTCACAAAATCACAGAATCACAGAAAATGCAGAGTTGGAAGGGACCCACAAGAATCGAGTCAAACTTCTGTGAAAGATTTATTTTCTTTCACAGGAAAATAAAACTATATTAACATAAACTTCTGACACTGTTTAAAATTTAAAAATCACATTCTCCTCTAGTCAATCCATTATTTAAAACATTATTAAGCCCTTAGCCAAAAAAAAATTAAAAAAAATGACAGCATCAAAAGCTTTCTCTAACACGAACAAAAAAAACATAGCTAGTAATCAAAAATTAATTGTTTCCACAGGCTTTTTTAAGTTCAACATTTGTTGCCATCATACTGCAAATAGTTCAAACTAACAAAGGGAAAACTAAAAGTCACATGGTTTTGCTTAATAGTCCAAATTTATTTTTTTCTCCTCAAATCTAACTCCATTTTTCCTCTAAGGAGAAGCAGACAGAAAACACACACATCTTCCAAATTTAATTAAAAAAATCGAAATTTCTAAAAGAAAGCTTTCAAAACTTAGAAAAAAGTAGTAAATCAATGTTCGCCTTTAGTGCTAAAATAACATATCCATTCAATGGCAAATGATAAATAGAACCCATATACTTTTAAATTCAAAATAGATTCCCCTTTTCCAATAAAGGCTTCTAAGCCCTTCCTCCTGAAGACATTTGTAGCCTTCTAAACACAGCACTATTGTGAACTTCAAAGTCTAGGTAGCATGGCAGTAAAATGACAAATAGGATAATGTAGTATAGATTAATACTTAATGGTAAGGTTTGACCACATGCCAAAAGAGTGGTTTTAGTTTTGTCATGTGCAGACCAATTTAATTAATAAAACTGGCAGTATGGGGGTTTTTAGCTGGATGATGAAATCAAAATGGACACTTACAGAATGAGCATTATGCTGTAACCAAGTGGTTTTAAATTACCACTTACTGTTTTTCTCATCTGGAAAGTCTGATTAGCATCTCTGTAAACAACTGCAAGTCTTAAGCCACAAGACACAAACCGAAGTACAGTTCCAACTTACAGCACACTGCACTGTTGATCCAAGTAATGCGACTATCGTTTAGATAGAATATTGCTCAGGCAAGTGGATAAATACCTCACACATGTATCAAATGGGGGGAAAAAGGATGAATTGCATGATCTTAAAATTCTATCATGGTAAGCATTTACAATGGTGGCAGCTTCTTCACAAAATTTAGGCGGAATGAACAATCCCTCTCACACCACACTATTTTATAAAATGCTAAAGATTACTCGAATGTTGAGCATGGTTTACTTTAGATTGCTTCAGATTAAGATTTTCCAGTACTTTATTCATTTAATTTCTGGCTGCTTTTCTTATACATTATTTTTCATATTCTATCACCAATGAGAAGGAAAACCAGTTTGAACTAATTCCTCCAAAAGAATTTTTGTAATTTTATAAATAAAAATCTTACCCATTTTTAAATTAAATAAACGGGCAAAACGACTATATAATATCAGCACCCCTAGCTCACAAGCTACAAGGTTGATTAATGGCACAACCATTTGCAGAGTAATCACCCAGGTAGAAAACTAGTGAAGGAAGAACAGTGTCAATGAGATAGTGCAGGAGATTTATTTTGTACTTACAGTTACAAAAAGCAGAGAACACCTAATTTCCCTGCATATTTAGCATTGTAGTGAGAGTCACTATGCAATAAGTAAAATCCCATCAGAACCATACAGATGGGTAGTTCGTAGTCAAGGCATGGGCAGAAGAAGAGGACATAAATAAAGCATATGACAACATTCTAGCACTGCCAATTGAATCTCCTGCTTTTCCGCAGATGTCACTGGTCCATCCTGCTTTTCTGACCACAAAGACCAAAATTTTTCCAGTCTTCTCAATGTAATGATGACGTATGCCATAGTTCAAAGTGCTTCCCTTCATCTGGCTCCTCATTTTAACTAGTTTGTACTTCAAGTAAAAAGGCTAGAAATTAATATAATACATCTCTGAAAATGGATACCTGAAAGAGAGCAATAAAAGCAGCAGCAAATGTTGCAACAACAATTCATCCTGCTCTTTGTGTCTGGGAAAAACAAAGAGAATCTTTGGAATTAGATACTACTTTCTTCCTTTTTTTTTTCCTCCATTTTGTTCCTAGGAGAAGACTCAAGCTGGAGCAAAGCTTTCATCTTTTTCAGCACAGAAAACCGAATACTCAAATGCCAGTAATGAACAGATACAAAGATCCCTAGAGATATTAAAGGGCTGATATTAAAGGTAAATTAGATGAGCATCTTCCAAGACATGAAGACATGTGGCGTCACAGCATCACTAATCAGCTGCTGTATCCAGAACAAAACCAACAAAGATCTATATGCAGTTTAGCTGGGAGCAAAATTTCAAGCCAGACTAAGAGTAAAAGGTAAGATCTGTCCCCTGAAATTCTGTCCTGTGTTTTCTGAAAAAGGGTACTCTGCACAACAGGCAGCCTCATTCCACAGGGCTAGCATTATATAAAACTGAAAGCAAATCAGAGTTAAGGGGAAGAATGGCTAAAATAGACTGCTGAAATGCAGTACCATAGAAAAATGCGATTAAATTTTTTTTCTTTTTATGGTAAAAAAGTCATCTTCAGGAAGTTCTGAAATACACAGCTTAGGATTCTCAAAAATGCACATTAAATGAAACAATTTTCAAATTACTAGTAGTAACAGTTTATATAAATATCAAAAATATTCTGCAAACAAAGAGGTAGGGAAAAAAGTTAGCCTGATTTATTTCTGGAGGGGAAAAAAAACCATACCTGTTTTTTTCATGTGTTATACCACTATATAATCATGCAATGATGAAATCCATGCATCTCATTCTAGGGCATTTTTCATTACATTGCAGGACAGTAATGTTTGTTCTCCTATATCCACATGCAAAAATAAGATGTTCACCAAACCCTTGCAAATTCTGTCCTACTCTATTGTAATTTTAAGTGAAATATTGTCCTAAATATCAGGACAGTGTAAGTTACATACACAGAACAAATAAGCAAATCACAAGGTTTTCAGAATAGTTTCCATATGATAAAAGTAGTAATAAAACACTTATTGAAAGATATTTAAAAACTCAAATATTACAATATGTTAAAAGGTGTGTCAGAGACATGAAAAATGGCATAACAAGAAGGTATAATATATATAATAAGGAAATAACTGTTTTCTATCATAATGAGACAATAAGGTAATTAGACATTTTTGATTTTATGCATTAATTCAGCTCACCAGACTTGCAGGGGGAATCAGTTAAACAAGCTAAAGAATTCCAAGAGACTTGAGGGATATTAGGAGTACTCCATGGAAGATTGACAGAAAAAGTTACTGTAGAATATATTGAGTTTATTTAGAAGAAACCCTTTGATTGTGTTAAGAACTGTTGTGCGGCAGACCAAAAATAAAAGCAGCCCATAAGGACAGATTCTTGAGCACAAAACAAAGATGAGAGGGACAGTAAATTATTTGTCAAATCCCACATTAGTAGTATCAGAAAAGGTAACAGCACAATGAAAACTAAGTCTAATCAATATATCTATCAGGTCAGCATTTAGAATGTCATGCTAACAGGTATAGTGCTAAGACCTTTAGAAAATATCTTAATGAGGGCATATCTTAATGAAAAACATAACTTAGTTTAAAAAAAAAATCCAACAATATGTACATTTGGAAATCTCTGGAGTCGACACAGTCTGTGCTTGTATTATAAGTATTTCAGACTGCCTTCACAGGAAGCTCACAGTGAACAGAGAAATACTTACAAGAAGCCAAATACAGTGCATTATGCTAGTAGTAAACACATATGCCGTTAGACAGTAATTCAGTAAAAAGCAGATTAAATCTTGGCATCGCAAATTTCAACATTACCTTTAAAATTATTGCAGAAATACCTAAAACTACATTCTCATGGCGTAAAGGTTAATAAAGCACAAATAGTACGAACCTAGAACATCTGAATCCTAACAACAAACAAACAAAAAAAAAACAGTTTAAAAGAGCAGCTGGCTCAACTAAGTGATAATAGCAGGATAAATAGCTACAGGCATTTAAAGAAAGGCAATACCATAGGGAAGCAATAATTATCTCTATGGAAGAATGATTCATATATGATTACCACCATGGAACTGAAACCCAACTACCATTAGCATTCAATCAGCACCAGTTGCAAGGAAAAAAAAAATAAACACACATATTGGAGCTATAAAATGACTTCTAATTATTGACTACGTACCACTACTCATTTATTTAAGTAAGTGCCTTTAAATTTGAAGCTCATAATATGGAATATGAGCAAAAGGGAAAAGCTGTAGGATGAACTCATGGGTGGTATCATCAGCACTAGACTCAATGTTAACAGAAACTATACACAAATGCCTTTTCTCTATTCAATGCTTTCTATAATCAGATTCTTTCTCATACTTTCTTTCATATTTATGAATATCTACATAAAAAGATTGAGAACTACTTTTATACTGGGAGGGAGAAAGCAGAAAACAGAACTATATATACACAAACACCTCAGCCCTGAGGTACTTCCCTGAAACAAAATGCATAGGAACAAAAGACAAGGTTTCTATTCAAAGCTTTCTTGACATACAGAAGAGCAAAGATACAAATAATTAGTTTCTAAAATGTTTATGCATATATTCTCATAACTTTAAAACTACTGCCTGCAAGCACGGCTCCAGCATTCTGCTTCTGGAAGCCAAGGAACAGTCCACAGCACACTCTAGCAACCTGAAACTACAAGACCAAAAGACACAAGTTTCTTATGGAAACAGTGACAAAGTTAACTGTCATCATGTAAGCAGTACAACTTTAATCATATTTTATAGGTACAAGACCCATTCAGTAAGAAATCCAAGCAGCAACATGTAAAATGGCAAAAGATCAAGAACAGACAAGCCAAGAAACATAAATCTGATCCCAGGATACCTGTCCTACAATTGTACAGTTTGATGCCTGGTGAGTGCATTTAATGCATAAAAAAACCACATCAGGCTTGCTGATCTCGATTTTCCTTTATTCACAGTCCAAACAGATGAAGTAAACTTTAAGGAATGGGAACAAGCTAGTAGACCAATAGGTCTGCTAGGACATGCAAGCTCTTAAGTGTAAGACACCAACAATCTACTACTGAAAATTATTCAATTGCTGACTAAATAGTCTGACTAAAATGCCACTTGTGCACGAAGGAGAATGCTCTCATACAGGCTGTAAAAATTGCTCCTATAAAAGAGCCTTGATGAAAACCAGGCATAGAGTTTGCCCATGATCTGCTCCCCAGTGCTGTATTAGCCCCTGTTCCCTCTGTGCAACTCTGCTTTCTCTTTTGCTCCGACTTACTCTTTCCAATGAACAGCAGATGGTTTTGCAGCCTGATAAGCATTTGCACCAACCTCTGTGGGGATGTCTGCAGAACACCTCCTGAAGAAGAGCAAAGGAACAGCAGGTGCCCAGAATTACATATACCCCTTCCTTGTCTGTACTATAGTGTCCTAAAGAAGCAGCTTCAGAATTACTATCCTTAATTATGTCAATCCATAAACTATGCTTCTGCAAAGGCACCACTATTTCTTTGCACAATTCCGAGCTATCCAGGCTCACAGTAACCCACAAGCCCTTAATGGTGCAGTTCAGATTACTGTGCTTTTATTATTAAGTCACAAAGGAATATTTCTCCACATTTCTTTGCGCTACATAAGCAACAGTTCAGAGAAGGTTGACTAATTAGGTAATAAAAACAAATTTTCATCATTATGCATGGCTAATGCTTGTCTTCTAAATAATACAAAAGTATAAAAATGTGCATTTGCAAATTTTTAATTGCAAAAGTAAAAATCACAGATGGATACCCATCAGTTAAAAGTTTAAATAATACTCTTGGCTTGAATCAGGGTGAAAAAATACAGAAACTTGCACAATACCTTAAGAATACTTAACCCTGAGCTAGATTGCCCACTTCCAGTAACACATGCATATTTTTCAATATAAAACCCACTACAGCTACAGAATTATACCCTGAATGTGACCAGTGAAGCACTGGGAAGTGTGCCATTGGCTTTTTAATCAATACCACACCACTCAACAGTTCCATACACAGAAAAATCTGCACAATCTAATCTATTCAAAGCTTCCAAGTTAATCTGTTAAGTATACAAAAGAGAACAAAACTTTTGTCTGAAAACTTAATTTCTGAATGGGAGAAAAAAGTACATTTAAGCAGTTTTGTTGGTTAAAGAAACAATTTTTATAGATATTACATATACACCTCATGTTCTATTTTCTTGAGCAGCACCCTTCATGGTAGCTTAGTCTTTCAATAATAATGTAGCTAATCAATCATGCAGTGTGAAAATGTCTGGATTAGGAACTGACAGCTTTGCTGTGGCTGCATTAAATGCAGATGTCTGCAAGCACGTGCAACAGGCAGCAGTAAGCAGAGCATGGTCAAGCAGAGGTTTCACTACCGGCAGGGTATGATGAGAAACACATTAAATTCATGTGCTCATGTTTACAGGTGAAGCTATAATGAGCAGAAGTGTCTCCTGATCCCAGTCCATTCACACAAGAATAAAACACACAGATGTAGGATGCTGATGTTAGAATAAGCCCAAGGAATGCATTCTCCTCCTCAGTTAAAAAAAAAAAAAAATCAACTCTTCGGACAGCTAACTCCTCTCTCTTTGAATCATAACCAGTGTATCACTCATACTACAGCCCTAGGGAATAATGCAAGAGCTTTAGTCAGAAATCAGTGAAGACTGCCAAATTAAACAAGAGACATACCAAATTTTTCACTGGCCCATGAAATGACACTGTGCTTTGAAAATGTATGTATAGACAAGAGGCTCAGTAACCTAAGGACAGCCTTTACTGTTGCATTTCCTAAGGAAGCAGAAAAGGCAGCACATACTCTTTTAAACAAGCTTGTGCCACTTTTCTGTCACATAACAACACAACTTTTTATGTTGATCTATACACATACATATATGGAGTTGATGCTGTGTTCACTTTCAATCCTCCAGGGGTAAAAGCACAAAGAGTTGCATCATGTCTCATTCAGAAGCTCTGTGAATGTACAACCTATACAATCTACTCCACTTTTCTTGTGAAGGACTTCAGAAAGATTACAGATCAGCATGTGTTTTAATGTATAGAAATCTATATAAAAGGCCACATGCAGAGATTCAGATACGTTTTTTAAACAAGCCAACTACTTATGTCCATTCTGTCAGCAGCAGGTGTCATCTATCAGCTATAGAATGAAGGTACAATTTATCTCACCTAACTTTACACTACACTCAGTCAGGGCTTCCTTAATTTTTCTTTAAAAAAGACCAAATTTGTAAACCATTACATTTCCAGAGGCCAATTTGTCTCATCCAAAACCAGACTGCTGAAACAGCTGGGATAAATGATCCTCAGGAGACATCTGTGCTCTAGAATAGCTCTATGAGCTACTGTAACTAGCTCAAACTTCATTACTCATCGTTAAACAACTGAAGATTGACAAAAGAAAAATCTAGTCCGTTTGCATATTTACCAATCCCAGGAACTGTACCAAAAAGAAAGTTACAATTACTGTTGGGATCCATTTAAAGATCATGGTAGTCTACTCCAGTCAGGTATAACCTCATGCAGATGACAAATGCTATCCTATTTCAAAAAAATGAACATAATTTCAAAATCTTAAAAACGCAAGTGAAATATCAGTAAAATTAGGCAGCAATTTATATCTATGTTCACTATATTTAGTCTTCGTATTTATTTACGTTTTGTTCAGAGCTATATTTTCATAAACATGCTCCTAGGAGCAATCCAAAGCTGAAGCAGATACTTGACTAGAAGAGGCCTCTGGTGGAAGTTGTGCAGTACAACATATGCATTTTTATAACAGTTTTCACGATAGATAAAACTACAGAAAGCAGACTAAGCAGTTAGATTTGCAGTGAAAATTATGACATATTACTGCTCAGCTCCAAAGCACTAACAATTTCAGCCCATCCTTCTTCATGCCTATGGCACAGTTGTCAAATTAGTCTTAAAGTTTCATGTATTTCCAGCTAAGTAAGACTAAAATAACAGCCTTTACTGATCACAAAGGACACAGCAGTAAAAGAGAGATGTGTTTTCACAGTAAAACTCAAAATCCCATTTTCTAACACCACACAAATTCCCATCAGCAAGGACCATGCATCCCAGCACCCACAGAAGAGCAATGGGGTTGCAGTGTAACATAGGCACCATCCTTTTCTTCTGCATCGGACAAACAAAGAGACACTGGATGTATTTCAAATATATGCATAAGACAAGGTAAAACAAAAAGGTTTATGGAGGCTGACATAAGTAATAGCCTGAGGCAAAGGGCAGCCTCTATCAGCTGATAATTTGTTTATTGGTTGGACTGGAATAAAGCAACTCCATTTTCATTTAAGAGCCCAGAAAGAGAACATAAGCAGACCAACAGAGAGATGAAGACTTTCTCTGGCATGGCCAACTTCTCTCTCGCTCTCTTGGTCCTTGACACTGGCATCTCAGGAAGGGAATAACAAGTCCCATCGCAGAAACTGACCCTTGTAAGCCACTGTCAACCGCAACAGCTGCCAAAAGCAATTCCTCTTGGGATGAGGCTACAGTAAGGGCCTAGAACTGTAGTTTTCAACCTTCTATTTACATTGGCAATTACCTTAAAAGCTATCCAGAATGCAAATTAAGTTAAAAACTTTTCAGTGTTGCATAATGCAACTAACTAATGCACAAATGCAAACTACTAATTATTTTCAGCTGAGCCAAACAGACAAGATTTACAGAAGAGAATTCAGTATTTCTCTCATCAGACCGACCCACCGGCCGCCAAACTAACATAAGAGCAATGCTAAAAACATTTAGTATCTGGTATTTATTATAATAAACAGCTGAACTGCCTAGCTAACATGCACTATACTTTTTTTGAAATATCCCTTTTAATTCTTCATTGTAAACAAATTTAAAGCAACAGATCCATCTGTTCTATCTTTTAGAGGGATGGAGCACCTCCCCATAAGGAACGACTAAGATAACCGGGATTCTTCAAGCCTGAGGAAGAGAAGGCTTTGGGGTGACCAAATTGCATTCTTCCAGTACCTGAAGGGAGCCTACAAGAAAGATGCAGAGACTTTTAACATGGGCATGTAGTAATAGGATAAGAGAGAACGGCTTGGCACTGAAAGAGAGTAGGTTTAGATTAGATAGTAGAAAAAAAAAATCTTTCCTGCAAGGGTGGTGAGGCACTGGAACAGGTTGCCCAGAGATGTTGTGGACGTCCCGTCCCTGGAAGCATTCAAAACCAGGCTCTGTGCAACCAGGTCTAATGGAAGGTGTCCCTGTCCATGGCATTGGGGTTGAAACTACATGATCTTTAATGTCAGATTCTTCTATGGTTCTGTGATCTTTTTACTAACACTATAGTTACCTTAAAAGATGTCCAGAATGGAACAGGAGCTGAAAGTCTTCATGAAATATCTGTTTTTAAAGATTTGCAAAATATTGTACAACTAAAGCTCTGCACTTGCTGTGCACAGCTGCATATTCTCCTGACGGCATTTTAGTGCAGGTTCAACCCAAAAAAACAGACTGTATTCGTGCATGATGAGATGCTGTTATTTTGGTTCATGTCTGGCCTTGATGCCTGCAAGAGCTGGTTCTTTTCCTTGCCAAGTTAAGGAAAACAAGAACTGATAAGTAGGACTTTGTCCTTGAAGGAGAAACATCTTGTGTACACTGAAACTGTTTTGCCGCCTGGCTATTTTCTGACAACCAGTCAAGGATGTGTCAAGGAGAAAAAGAAGAGGAGGATGATGAAGTAACAACCACTGACCCAAAAAAGGAGACCCTCGATAGACTCTGCACAAGCACAGAGGGATTTCCACCTAGATAACAAGGGGAGGGACTGAAGGCCTCTATCTGGGCATGTGCTGGCCACATACACCTGGACAGATATCACAGACCAAATGTATAAAAAACCAGACAGTTCCTGCACTGGGAGGAGGTGTGTGCTGGCACCAAGGACAACGCTGCTGCCATGGGGACACCTGCTAAGCATGTTAAGCCTACTAAAGCCCAAGGATGCAGCAGTCAGTCACACTGGGGATGCTGAGCACACTGGGGTCGGTATGTACAGTAACTGTGTGAGCAGCGTATGAGAGAATGGGAGTTGGGGTTTGTTTTTTTCTTTTCCTTTTCTCAGTGTTTTTATTCCTTTCATTTGCTATTTCTTTGCAATAAATGCTGTTTGCTTGAATTTTAAACGGTGTCATAGTTTTGGCTCGGAATCCTTCCAAATCCTCACGATAACACACACTTAACTGCTCATTCAGAGATGCTTTGTTTTCAAAGAATGACAATGCAATATTTAAAGAAGGAAAAAAAATGAGCTAAAAAAATGGAATTTTTTCAGAAGAGATTATAAAGAATTTTTCCAGAAGAGATTATAAAGAATTTTAAATCGCCAAAGTCTCTCTTCATATTGATGACTAACTCAACATTTCTGTTTTTACAGCTGGAAAGTACACCCAGGTAACATGAAACACAGTTCAAACAAACACTGAAAATACTTCAACTGAGAAGATCAAATTTATATGAAACAACTCATGGCTATACATGTCAGCACTCAACTTGTTACATATCCGTGACCAGACAGCGGGACACTGCAAACAGCAGATGCCAACATGGACCTTTCCTCCCATAATCTCCTCCACCCAGTCCCATCGGCAGTCCCTCAGGTAAATATAACTGTGGAGAAACACAAGGGTTGCCACAGAGTGGAAGATCAATGGCTCATCCATCCGTTTATCACACTTATTATGTTTATACTTTACCTGACCAAAAGCAAGACCCTTACTGAGCAACCAGAGAATGACAAAACACTTGTCTACACAATTAAGATATTCCAAGTATAGAGAGAGAGTTAGATAAGGAGGTGTGCCTGATCTGCCCTATTTAAACATCTGTACAGTCTGAGTTAGCTGTAGATATACCATATTGCCTTAAATTAGAAAATGCAGGCAGAGAAAGCATTTGATGGAATCACACACCTTTTTCAATCCCATGGCTCTTCTTGTCCCTAGGGTTATCTTAACTCAGTACACTACAGCTACTAGGTCTAAGTAAACAAAGCTACAGACATCTGTCAATTTTTCAGACTGAACAAGGATGCAACAAGTTGATAGCCATGGTCCTGCAGGAAACTTGCAGCTCTAGTAGAAACAGTAAGCATTCTAATCACACACACCTTGTCCAAGTTTACACTAAGGGGGCCACTACTGTAAACTGAGGGTTAAACCTTTGGTTGCCCTTTAGTTGTTAATGTTGTCAATAATGTAGAAACAAAAACACCTGCAGAACCTTTCAGAGCATTACAGTCCACAAGCATGTTCACACAAAGCACCCACATTTGTACTGCTGGATGGCACTCAGGTAGCAGCTCTTCTCCCAGTTCACAAGTACCTTGACAAAAAATGATTTCATGAAGAGACATAAGGCTAATTTTCCTGACTAACAATACTAGCGTTTAATTTGCAGAATCTAAGCTTACTAGTGTATTTATAATGTTAAAAGTACCTCATCAAACAGTTAAGTGAAAAATTAAAGAACAAAATAAGATTACAGGAACTGAATATAATGCCAAAATTGCTAAATCAGGACAATGTGAAAAGATAGTAATTGAGAGAGGGGAAATCAAGTTTTCCCCAATAAGGTTTAGCTCCAATGCCTTCAAATTTCTTTGGTGGGTTTTGTTTTTTTTTTTAATTTTGACAATGACATTTCTAGAAGTGTGCCTTTGGATTCTCACTTCTATTTACAAAAGCTTTTGGAAAATACTTTCCCTTCCATTTTGTTTAAGGTCTTTCCTGCCAAAAGCTCTTAGCTGCTGAAGAGAAAAAAGCATGGGGAGGAAGAGGTAAGCAGATCAAAGTACATGTAAGTGCAATAACCATTTCCCGTGGTTTCTCAGTATATGGGAATTCAAATTCCAGTTTTGAATATTTGAAACATGCTCGGTGTTTTGAAAGAAATGCTTTTCAAAATCAAAGACTTCCACAAAGAAGACAAGGACTTCATAGTACCCATGAATTTCAAACTAGATAGCCTGAGAATTGTAAATGCTGCCTTTTCTCCGCAAGCCAAATATTCATATATCTTCAATCAAAACATTTATAACTAGAAATACAGAGAAGCAAAACTAAGGCATATTCCCGCAGACCTAAAACTAGATAAAGGTCTTAGAGTAAAACAGCAGGAAACAAAGATAAAGATTTCTCCTGATCTCTTCAGACCCAAAGACAGCAAAGATGATACAGTCAGAAATTGTGGAAAAGCACTTTTCAGGCAGAAGTTTGATTAAATCCTGCCCTCTGCTTCAATGCAAAAAACATGACTTCTGACAATATTTTGAATCCTGAAACATAATTCTCTTTCAATGCTAAAGCAAATGTTTAGTACATAATAATGTGCATTTACGCTACATATATGATACAGAACAATATATACAATACAAAGCAAAAAAAATGTAGATCTTTAAGAAAACCTAGGTTTGTTGTGTTTTTAAATTAACATGCACCATTTTCTTACCTTACAAATGGTCTCTGTGTCCCAGGGTAAAATGGTTCTCAGATCAATTACTTCACAGGACACACCAAGCTTTTCTTGAGCCATCGTTGCCACCTCTTTGATCACATGTACCTGAAAAAGCAATGTATTATCACCAAATAAACATGTAATTTCTGTTTAAGTTGTTCTAAATTATGCATATTCAAGCAGTGATTATAATATATCATCTGCACATTGAGCAGAGACTTTTCTATTCAGTAATAACCATTTATTACTCAGTTCCTTCTTCTTATTTACTACTTATATTATTCCTAGTATTTTAGCATTACTCCAAAAACTAACTTTACTGAAGAATCACTGAGAACAAAGCTGTTGCTTTCTAGAAAAGTATCTTTCAGTATCAGATCTCACTGTTTTATATTTGTAGTCAGTTTGAGTAAGTTTAGAGGAAGTTCTTTACTAGGACTGTAACTAAGCTAAGACTCAAATACATCAGAGTAATGCATTTTGATGTAGCAGTCACATGCAATCCTGCAGGAAGCATTATGTACATTCAAAAATACTACACTGCATTATACTTGATCTCAGCCAAAAAGCCAAGAGACGGTTCTACTTGTCCTAATAACTACACATATTACAACTTACTGAAACAGATAACTGACTGATCATCTCCCAAGCATTATCTTATGACAGTAAATACGACATCAAGTTAGCTGTAAATATCCAGTACTGGCCCCCACAATCAAAGGATAGGGTCACTAGTATGACAAGATAATAATTAAATGGTCTTCCAATATGTAGTTTAATACCAACACTACAAATGTTGCATTATCTGATTACTGTAATTAACATTTTACTTTAAAAAGTATTCCCCTCTAGCAAGAGGCTATTACTGAACTGGAATACAGATTATTCACTCTCCACCAGTCAAGGAATCTATTTAGTAGCATATATAACTGCATCACAGTAGATGTCAAACAATACGCATCTATTACCATCCTTTTCATAAGGTATGTTATGAATAAGAATGAAAAAAAAGCAGTACTACATACATTCAAAACTGTATCTTGACATTATGTTATAAAACACTTTTAAGCAGAATGTATTTGAAACACTGGCTTCTCTAAAACAAACATTTGCAAGCAAATGCTCCAACATGGAAAATAACAACTGTTATGACAACTCCGATTATCTTTCACAAATATCTCAGCATGAAGTATACTCATGAGATATGAGGACAAAAAAATTCTTGATATGAATATATATACAGGGCTGTGTCAGATGACCTCCAACAAGCAATTTCTAGGCATAAGTAAGGGATTGGGAGCCAAGGACCATTCCCAACAAGCAATTTGGATGAGGTCATCTTGGTCTTGAAGGCAACAGAATTTAAAATTGACATGATCAGCAATGCCAGTTGCCTGAGGGTCAGAGAGCATTAATAAATTCTACACAGGACAAAAAATCTACATGGAAACAAGGGGATTAAGGATTTAAACACACAACTACACCATGCAAATATGAAGACGTAAATGGCAAAGGACTGTTTTAAAAGGTATATCAATAGAAGTATTGTAATAACAGAAAGAAAATACAGCTTGCAGTATTTTTGTTTAAACTTCTAACAGATCTGTGGCTCTAATAAGAATGTTTGAGAATTTTCAACATGACATACAGGATGGATATTTTTGCCATTTCTCTGATGTAAAAGTGAAAACGTTTACCTAGCTAACAGGGGATAAGGATTAGTTCATGACAATAAAAGACTGAGCGTGACTGGAGAGGAACTAAAAGCCTTTGCTGGCCCTAATTAGCACCACCCAGGAAAGCATCAGGAAACCTCACCGGAGCAGCTGCTGCCAAGCAACTACCTTATGTCCAAAAACACATGAGATGGTAGCAGTGAGTACGAGCAACCACTCTGCCTATTGACAATAAGTTCTGGATTGGTAGCATAATTAGCAATCAAAGTTTAGGTACACAGCCCACAAACACTCCCAGCACAAACTCACTGAACATACTCAATCTGCAGAATCCTGGCACATTCAGAACATGCTGGATTTACTGCATATCCATGTCTCCATGCTGTATTACAGAGCCACACCCATGGTTTGGTCAGCTCCTAAATCTGGATTAGGGCTGCACATCTGTCCTATTACTATTCACATAAAAAAAAAAAAAAAAAGCCTATCAACTTTTTCCAAGCACCAGAGTACACTGCTTTCTTGAAGGGTGTTACTCCAAGTCCTCCTGCACTCCCAACTGGGTAAATTCAGGATATTATTAAATCTCCATAGCCAGCTTTCAAACCATTACTTTATCAATATCTGCTGGATAAAAATGAGTACAAGATACTTAAGAAGTCTACAATTTAATACCAGTGCAAAGTATCAGAAACTAATAGGAATAACCATAGATATAAAGGAAACCAAGTAGTCTGAGGACAAGGAAACTACCACAGAAAAGCACTGAAGATTACAAATTTCAAACAAAAAACCAAACAAGACCCAACCAAACAAACAAAAATCCAAAAAAAACAACAACAAAACGACACAAATCAAGACTCTTGCAAATAAAAACGGTATTCTCTCCTCTAAAATCTTCTCAAATACAACCAGGCCAAGAATTTCTAGCAATTGCAAGCCAGACTTCAGTTTCTTTCCTATAACTCTGGAAAATGAAGATGCATTTTCTTACCAGATTTTCCATATTTGCACATCTTAACTTGAGCATATGTATGTGCCCAGTCATATTCTTGAACAGCTTTGAAATGTAACTGTTAGAATCAAAACTATAGCAATCTCTATCTATATTGAATGCTCAGTGGATTTTTAACTCTCTATATAAAGGGAACCCCAGACTGCACTTCTCTAATTCCTGCAGTAGAAATCTACACTTTTCTTTCAGCACACTATTTTGAACTTCCCTTTCCCACTGCCTTTCTCAGACTCACATCTCACTGCCTCACTCTTAAATCTGTCACTTTCATAAACAAATCCCTGACCTGCTGCACAGGTCCTCCTCCACATTTCCAGAGCCATCTTCAATCAAAAATGAGTCAAAACTTGCACAATAAAAAGCAGGTTTCACATAAATATAAACACTGACAAACATTTATTCAAGCATATAGTGATGGAAGATGCAGGCGGTTTATTGTCTGGCACTCAAGCTTGAACGCAACACTATCCAAACATCACCTAACCCCTGGCCCAGGCTTTGCTGGGTGACAAACAGCTTGTAAGAGCATTACTGACCTGAGTGCCCCAAGCAACCATTGTCACATCACTGCCTGTCTGCAGCACCTCAGCTTGAGACAGTGGAATGTGGTAGGGCTCCACAGGAACTTGTTCCACTGAATAAATTAAAAAAAAAAGGGGACAAAAAGCATTAGATTCCTTTACTATTCAGATATCCTATAAAAACATACACTAAAATTTTCTTCAATATTAATGACATCTAAAAAAATAGAACAAAATAACATTAAGTATTAGTATTCATTTCAAAGGTCTAGCTGTAATTCAAATTACTTTTGATCACACTGTTAAAAACACGCTCAGTGTAGTTTAATTCATGTTACATACCACAACAATAAGATGCATATATACACATACAAAACAGTAATAAGTCCTGGTGTATATCAAGGCAAAATATCAGCATCAGATCTGGAGATGGAGAATGCTACTGTTGATAAAAAAATGTCAAGAAACTACTGCAATGAATTCTAATAATCATCAAGGCAGTTTTAAAATTAGACTTCAATACGCAGACAAGGAATAAAGGAACAGCTGTGTGAGCACACTCCTGATATCTGCCAAGAATGACACTCCACAGTTTCATGTTTAAACTCAGAGAAACTAAGTTTTCAGAACCAACACAGAAAGTGTCACCAAAAACTTCTGATTATAGCAGTTTTAAATGTCTAAATATTTTTGCTTTAAAAAAATGTTATCTATTCACCAAAATTAGAGAGAGTAAGCATCTTGTCTTATCTAAGACATTAAAGGTGGTTCCACTCAAGATCCATTTACTAGTTTTCCGATGGAAAAATGTTTGGTCAGTTCTTCTAGTTTTGAAGCATTGGTTCAATGCACTACACATTGACTAGTTTAATGACTAAAACAATGATAAAAGCATCCATATACCATATTTTAATAGAAATACTGTTTCGATCTAAAGACAAAATTGTATATGCACCAGCAAAGTCAAATAACACTTCTCAAAGTAAATTCTACTGATAAGTAGAAAAAAATAAATCTTACTCTTCCTAAATACACAGAAACAATTTCTAAAAAAATCCTGTACCATTTTTTGCTAACATATTTCATGGCTCATAAAATACTTATTGAGTTTCTGCTGAACAAAATTGCTTCTTGAAGTTATGATAAAGAATCCTACTGAGTGATACCAGCCGTATAAATTAAGCAGTTTGTATTTTTCCTTCATTGTTAGGGTAGATCCAATATAAGCAGAATGACCTAGGTTTTTTCTTGGCTTACAAGTAACATAGATTCAACAGATAAAGTAGCAAATATTTTTTTTTTAATTACAGCAATCTTTTTCTTGTTGGTAATGATACAGAAATACCACATATTTCAGATAATCACAGAATGGCTGAGGTAGGAAGTGATGGAGATCACCTAGTCCAAGTCCCCTGCTCAGAGCAAGGGCACCTAAAGCTGGTCATTCAGGGCCATGTCCAGTCAGGTTTTGAGTATTTCCACGGTCAGAGACTCCACATACTCTCTGGGCAACCTGTTCCTGAATCTGATCACCCTCACAGTAAAAATGTTTTTGTCTATGCTTACGTTAGAGATACCGTGCTTCACCTGAACAGGCGCAGAAGGGACATACATATTAACTAAATCGATCTTCCTAAAAAACGTAACAGGAAATTCTTTTTCAGCATAATTCAACAACACATGTTCACTTAATCAAGGAAAAAAAATTAAATGTATTTTAAACACATGGTGCCTTTCAACATAGCACCAGATCAGATCTCTTTGCAGTTTTTAATGTACTAAAATATCAGTTTCTTTCTGCAGTAATTTCTTTGAATAACAAGTGGATAAAAGAATATAGGGCTGGGAAAGAAAGAGAAGAAAAGCACATCTAGCCCTTGCTCACTGCACGTTACTGGTTGACAGTAAAGCAGACCAGGCTTCCACAGATTTTGCACACGGTAAAACCCCAGCAAAAGAAAGAGGTTCTGAATGATAATGAAACCCACAACTGTACTAATTGGCTTTGCATAACTGCCTATATCATGAGATGCTCATCTACATGAAACCCGGAGAACAAGAAACTTAAAAAGATACCATGGGACCATGGGACCCTCAAGTAGAAACCCAGGCAACTGAATGAGAAGGTTTTGAAGGTGTATATGATTAAGGAGCCTTTTCTCTGTACAATGGTTTTATCCACTCAGAGAAATTAAATATAAAATTACACAAATTAACTAATTTCTTACTATAGCTAAACCAATCTGCAACAAGATGTCCATTAGATGAGTTCATCTATAATTCCTGACAATTTTAAATGCAAAATTCAGCTTGTCAAAAATTTATAGGGACATCCAGATTTGACGGGATTTTCTTTAAATGCCTTTGCAAAAACTCCTTTTCCCACTAATAATGATGAAAAGTAGCATATGAAATTATTCTATGAATATTCTTTCATAATAATTATCTAAACCAGGATAACAATGTTAACATACAAAGCAGCCCATTCATCTGTTACTGAAGGAATAAATAAAGTATTTTAAATCAAATGTTTCAAATACAGCAATTAACAAGAAGTTAAAATTATGAGCAATAAAGGGTCATCACAAATTAATTTTAAGAGGCTGCAACATTTGTTGGTTTTTGTAAAGGAGAAGTCTGAACAGCAGAAAGAAAACACTTGTTTTCTCATCTTACCTGTCTTGTCTCTATAACAACCACTGATGCAAGTCATATTTATTTCTACACCACCAATGTCATATATGGTACAATTAAATGAAACTGAAAAGGTCAAAAAACATTAGAGTAGGTTTTCCACAAGATGTCTAAACCTGATAATGTCAAGGTGACTCATCTTCTCCTTTGATTCATAACCATTATGTGCTCTTGACACTGCACAGGCTGTTAACTACTTTTTATAAATCAAAGCCTCCTTTTTCTTTTTAATTCAGGTATTTTCTTAGTATCTCTGACATTTACTGGGACATCATTACGGCACTTTCAATAACATTATGATCTCGTAAGTTTAATAGCAACAGAATTCTTTCTATATATGTGTACTTGCATATTTAATGCTGGATTTTTACTCAGAAAGGCTTAGCTTTCTTTGCTCTTTTCTAATATTACTGAAGGAAAATTAACATACACAAAACTTTTGATGAACACTTGTATGGTTATGTGGAAGAAGACAGCATCTGTTCCTTTTAGGGTGTCTGGACAAGGATGTTTAAAATGCAAAAGGATATACAGCAACAGGGAGAAACCGTAAGGAAGAACATGCAGGGACACAAGCCTAATGACCAAAGAATGAGGATGGCAATTAGGAGAACCAAACCTGCTCAGTCCCACTTATTAATGAGGTTATGGGGAATATGGGAGTGTTTCTTTCAGTAAAATTATCTGATGAGAACCTTGTCAAATGGGATGATAAAGAAAAAGGAGAAGCTATAAACAAAATATAGAGACACAAACCTGAAGACAAACGCAACAAAGACAAGAAACAAACCTGGTCAGGAACTCTCAGTGAAGGACTATCAAGAAACGATGGGCACATCAGGAACTTGCAACAGATAAGCATGCAAACCTGAGGGGCCAGGGTGTTGAAGCAGGGTGCATGGAAGTACACCAGCTGATGAGACCATGTGAGGGTGAAGGGGGCTGACAAGGAGCAAAGTGGGAAAGAAAAAGGAAGGGTTACAGAAGGGATCAGCTGCCCATAAAAATGGGCTGGTCAGCATGTTTGTCTCACTGAGCCCTGTGCCTCACCATCATGATCAATCCTAGCTTCTTTGGAAATCCTGTCCAGTGCAAGGACAGTGCGCTGCAAGGACTAAGTAGCACCTGCCGGTGAGACAAATACGAGAAGACAAGACACTGGCCCAGCAAGTGGAGACAAACCAGGGTGCAGACACCCTGGGTCTGTGGTGTGAGCAACAGGAAGAAGCAGGGGTCTTGGCCACCAGCTGCTGGGAATACCACGGGGCCCAAACACCAGATACCCGGGGGGACTGGAGTGAGATAAGTAAAAGTCTGTTCTGTGTCCTGTGGGAATGACACAGGGCTGCTAGACTGGCCAAGATCCTCCACTCAAGAGTTCTGAAAGGAAAAGAGCCATCCAGGGGACATCCCCTGTCATTCCCACTCCACATATGTACAACCAAGTTGGTGGTGGCACTGCCACAACTGTTCAGGCAAGTAACAGAAAGTAATGATGAGCACTCCGAAGTGCCCAGGTACACAGAGGAACAGCAAGCCCTCTGCTAAACAAACTGCTAGCAAACTGTGTGACTGTGTAAGAGAAATAGGCCCATGGATTTAGCCAGAGATGCAGCACTGTCCTGGTTCACAGTATGGGAATTACAAATCTGCAATTACTAGCTACAACTATGCATGGTAAGCATACTTCTTTTTCTTTTCCAATACAGCTACTGCTTTCTAATATATATCTTGCATACATATGTATCTACATGAACACGTATATTCACATAGATAACATTGTATATATACCTATACATAAAATCATGTATCTGTATATGGAGACTATTTCAGATTGTTTGGATATCAGAGCATAATATGAAATTTATCAATTGTATTTCATTTAAATAAAACAGTTCTTTTCCGTAACTTCTAAAACTTACTATTAACAGATACCCCGGCAAAGTTTAAGATCCAGCTCTAGGGCTGTCTGCTCAGGAAACACATGGAGCTATTGAAGTAACTAAAGTAGGATGTATTACCTTTCATCACTGGCATTCAACACCTAATTTCAACAATAATGACAACATTTGGGAGCAGAAGCATAGAGCATAGTTTTTTGGTGGTTGAGGTGTAGTGGGTGTGGGATTTTTGTAATTTTTTGTTTAGTTGGGTTTGACTTTTTGTTTGTTTTAAAAAAAGCATTTTTAGCTTCAGCCCACATAAATAAGGACGGGTATCCTGTGTTTTAAAGACTATCCCACCTACAGCCTATTTTCAGCTGTAATTTCAAATATTTCAACAACTCTGAACGAAAATATCATGGACAAATATTTAAAGGCCTCATAAGGAGAAACAAAACTCCATCAGAGGAAAATGAAGTCTACAAAATACTCCTTCCCGTTAATGTCTTTGACACTTTATTTTTTCAATGAAGCCCTTACAACACCCCCTGTAACATCAGTCACAAAGCTCTCTGAGTAAAGACGTCTATTCAACAGGAAGCTAGAACAAAAAGAAAGTTATTTTAAGGGCACTACAATTTCAATTTTTATCTGGAACAAATAAGTTCCAAACCTTAGGTGGAACTTTATACCATGCCATGATGATCTTGGTCCATTTCTGAATCCACCAGGCCACTTTGTTTCTATGGTGGAATTACAAGAAACCCTGACTGAGGCTAGCAGCATAAGAATGGACTCCGACAGAGATCAACCTTATAGGAGAAACTCCCAATCACTAGTTGTCTTCCAGTTCAAGCTGACTCAACCCACAAAGGACAGCTTACCAGTTGGAATGATGAACTAATGATATAAGAAAAGATTTACAATGAAAATAAAAGGAACATAAAAATATTCCACATAATAAAACATTCCCGCTTTACATTGTAGAAACAATAAAATGTCCATGTATACAAAAGAAGTTACCTGTTACAATCATCCCTGTCACATGTTGACACAAGTGTACAATAAATTTCAGCCTACACTGCTAAACTGATGTTCTTATAAATTTTAAGACGAAAAAATGTACGTAATGTCTCTGGAAATCAGACCATCAGAATATAGGAGAAAATCACAGCCTTTAAGACAACAACAGCTGTGGCTGGTTATTGACCAGCACATAAATCACATTAACCAGTATTTCAGCACATCTTTATTCAAGATTTCAATCACAAGGCTGATTTATGCTCACTAAATCATTCAGCAATTGCTTTACAAGTCATTTCCTCAAACAGAAAAACCTCCCTATATTCTCAAAGGTACTGTGATATTGATGTGCAGCCATTCATGCCCGTATGAAAGCAAGTACTTCATTAACTCTACAGTCTGTATTTGTGACTTGTAAATACTGGGAGGAAAGGGGAGAAATAAAGAGCTATTTTAAAGACTATTCATTTTTTTTCATTGTTTAATAGGACTCAGATTCAAGCTCATTTTTCAAACTAAATACTCTAAACTGAATGGACAGAGGTCTTTTGCAAAATTTTAGTAAACTCTCAAAACACACTGAACTCAAGGAATGCAATACTCTTTGGGTACATCACATCCCACCACACTAAAAATAGCTGCACTTTTAAATTTACATTGTTAATGGGATTTCTGAGGGTTTTTTTAAATATAAAAGCAAATAAGCACTTTCACCAGTAAATACCCTATTTGTTCCTGAGCTATGTTGCTATTTTTTGTAGCTCTGATGTCTGCTTTCTAAATCTTTCCCTTGTTATTCTTTGCCTCTCTTCTCCAGGAAGAGGGTAAATTTACTAACAAAATGGATGTACTGACAGAAAAGTGCTGTTAAAAGAAAAATGCAAACCCTTTGTCCTTCACTCAACTTCAGGCCACGCAGAGTCAACTCATAAAAGGGACTGATGGAGCCAAGCCGAGTTCGCATACAAAGCTACAGGACACAGAAACGCTAAAGGTGAGTGATGGCTTGAGTCCTGTTTTATCAGTTGCTCACCAAGTAACTGTGCCCATCTCCACAAGCAAAATTTTTCATCCACTTTCTATTCTCAGTCTAGTTTCTCTGATCCAAAAAAGTAACAAGCTAATTTTTAGAATCAACTCAAGCACCATCATCATCAATTTACTCTGCTCCAATAACTTACACATAATGATAGCTGTGAAAGCTTCTTTCAACCAAAAAGTTCACTATGACTGAAACAAATGTAAAACAGTAATAGCAGTCAGATGTCCTTTCAAATAAGATTAAAATCTACGTGGGTAGATTTTCAATTTTTTTAGAAATTAAACATTTCAAAGAAATTCTAACTTTGGAAAAAAGGTGACGGTGGGGTTCAGTTCTTTTGGAAAAATAAACTCTGATCTGGGAACTTATTTTACTATACAGAGTTATCACAAGAAAGCAGTTTAACTTCTGTCAAATTTATACTGCAATTTGGTAAAGAATAATGCCTCTTAGTTCTATTTCTTTTTTTTTAACCTGGGACTGTATAAAACATTACATTTCCAGAGCTAACTGAGCATGAATAGACTGTAAATGTTCAATTATCTCTGCAGTCAAATTTAGAGATTTTACTCAGTTTTCACAATTCCTCTAAAAACCCAAGCCCCAGCATAGCTACAGACCAAACAAGTCAAGACTTCTAAAGTATTCTTTCAGCAGTGACTACCAACATATATGCAGAAAGAAAAAAAAAAAAGAAAGAAATGCTGATTTATTGGAAAATACAGCACACAAATCTTTACCTGCAGCTCTGTAAAGTATTTTCGGTTCGAAAAATATGCATGGATTTTTGTCCTCTATGCATGACAGCAGCAATCCTTTGGCCTGAAGAGGACTCCTTGGAATAACAACCTGTAAAAGTATTTTTATATAGTTTATTTAAATTGCAATTCTACTAGAAACTTCCTCAATAATATTTAAAACTAAGCAATTATTTGCTTTAAATAAATCTATGTACAGATTGAGCAGTTCTTATAAAGCGACTTAGTAATGAAGCACTGATGTTAAGACATATTCCAAATTTTGAATTTTATTTTCTTCATTGATTAGGCTTTAATAGTTCCCTCTATACCATAATTTAAACACTAAGGGACTTCCCTCAGATAAGGCAGAATTAACATCTGAACAGTAACATTTGAGGTAAAAAGAACAGAAGAAATTAAGTCAGATCAAAAAAAATATAAAACATACATAATATTATATATATTATATATTTTTATCTCTATAAACTTAGTGAAACTAATGTAGATGTATAACAAAAGAATTCAGCTGCATGATCCTCAGTTGTTTGCACAAAGATACATCAGAACAGACCTAGAAGATAGTCAGGCTTAGTCCACTAAGTTTAAGACTAAAAAAGGAAATAGCTATTTAAATTTGACTTTCTTTCTTTATGGTGGAAGTCTCAAATTTGTTTATTTTGGAAATGAACAAACATCAATATATATACTTTAAACTGTTATCAAGCAAAGGAAACTAAGCAAGGCGTCCAGATGTAATCTGAATACTTGGAAGACAAAAGTAATTTATTTGCCAATAGAAGAGTTAATTTTGGATTATCTACGAGAATGTTAATTACGAAAATTAGCAAATTATATAGTCTAAATGAAAATAGAATCCCAGAGTCAATTCCCTCAAATCAGAAGAACCAACTAATTTACACTCCAGGGAATTCAAAGAGCTGGCACATGCAACATGAAGTCTACCAGCAAACATTTTTATAGCTGTGAAGTCAGGAGTGGCCCCCTCTGACTAAAAACATTAGTTGCAGTATGTGTTTAAAAAAAAAAAATCCATGTTAACTACAGTCATGGTAACTTGCTGCCTCCAGGAGTTTCTAAGACTTCAAAATGTTTTGAGAGTAATAACATTTATTTAGATAAAAGTAATAGAAGAGTCAAAATAATCTAAATCTGCTATTACATCAAATTAACTTGATACATGACTTTTCTAAACAAGGGAGAACTAGTCTATTAATATTTCACTGAAGTATTTAGTAACAGACACATGGGAAATTACCCATGGATGTTACTTGTACAGCTCCTTAGGCATCATTTTTAGGACACACTTTATTTACCTTTTTCATTTATGATGTTAAGTCAGAACATGGGAATGAAAACTATTCCAAAGCTGGGAGTCACCACCACTACAGAAGATGACACTAAAAAGAGCCAGTTCACATTGAGGACATGACTGACAAAAGCAAACTGAAAAATACACACTGAACAGTCACGTTTAAGAACTACATTTTTGTTATAAATTTAGAACTCAGCAGCAGAAATTCAGATCTGAATTTATTATCTGCTCAAGGGATGACTACGACACTATGCAGCACGGTCCTAAAAATAGCATAACAACATAGCCAATGAACTGTTAGTGCTATTGCAAAAATCACTGCTAGAAACTCAACTGGAGTACTTTATAACTATATCAACCTTTTGGAAAGAAAATGAATGAAACAGATGTCAAAAGAGCTCCAAAACTGTTAACATTTCTTTGATAGTTCAATTTGCTTAGTCTAACAAAACAAAGACTAAAAAGAATACAACTGTTTTAGTATATGAAAAGTAGAGTGAAGGACAAATAAGTTAAATATACAAGTTAGTTGGGAACACATTTAGGCTGGAAATGAAAAGAAAGCTTCTAGCCATGACAACAGATATTCTTACAACAGAATGCAGAGAATCAATATTAATGTCTTCCATCCACTAAGACGTACATTCTCACAACAGCAGACAAAAGATACAACCATTCAGTAGTGTCCTGTCACCTCAACAAGCCTTGTCTCAAGTACCAATGACTGCAGCCCTGAACAGCCAAAGTTGCACAAACTCCCTTTGGCTTGGGAAATCCAAAACTCTCCTGCCCCTTAAGAAAAACACAAAATAAAAGGCCAAAAACCTTCCAAAGAGTTTAGTAAGAGGACAGTTTTGAAGATCAATCTCTGCAAAGATCAAACCCTACCCTTCTCAGTTTGAAAGACACCGCCTTTCCTTCTGTAATATGGAGAAAATACACGTACATATGAGACATTTGAAAATGCATCTGAACCACAAGTTCATTTGCACTTCTTGATTCCCATGTTAAGGGCTACGTTTGGGTTCATTAAAACATACCTGCAATCTTGAAATATTATGAACTGCATTAACAAAAAGCTTTGCAAAAAATATTAAGGAAACAACATTGTTTTCACAAAGCAACAATATTCAAAAGATGGAGTCTAAAATACTTCTCTGTGCACCAGAAACTAGTATATTGTTCCATCAGTTCCACAAAATTCATGTGCCCTTTACCTCCAACTGAGATAAAAGCTCTTAGTGGTAGCAACCTATTTTAGCACTTTTCCCAGGCAAAAGTGAAAGAAAGAGAAAAAACAACAAGATCAGAGTTGGAGCAAAGAAATTACATTATGTAGCTTGACTAAATAAAATTCTGACTGACTTACTTATTGAGGAGACTATGCACTGGTCTAGGTGGAACTAGGTCGGTATGAATTAGAGCTTTAATCACCTCAGTGGACCACTAAACCTCAGTACTTTGTTCAGTATATAAAAATTCGAGATTAACCAGCAAGATCAGCAGAAATTAGACAGACCTGGCATTAGTATTTTAATCATGTAAGTTATCTTTCATATGTGCTTTCATATGATAATAAACTACTTTAGTTTTTAAACAAGCTCAAGAAACCATTTGATTCAATTACCTGGCAAAAGACTTTGCAGATTGCTTTTGTCTGTATCAGAAGACACTTTCAAGTTCAGAATAGGAACACTTCAAATATCAGGAAGAACACCCAGAGACAAAAATGTATCCCATTCCTCAAATATCATGAAATAAAATGTGAATAATACAAGGGAGTTTATTTAAGTAAAGAGAAACAAGGAGAAATGGCTATGCCCTCCCTGTAGATGAGTAATGTCTGAAGTTTTAAAACACCAGAATCATACATGGACAACAGTTTAAACAACAGATAAACAGTGACCATGTGTCCTTAGCATGCAAATACCNAGGAGGGGAAGAAAATTACTAATTAGTGTTACATTTTTAGGTTCTGTACTATAATGGACACACAACAGTGTAAAATGTACATTTTTAGTGCAAAAAGCAGGCAAATACAAAATGCTATGTCTACTAAAGATTGCTTCAATAATGGCTATAAATTCTCAGACACTTAACACAGTTAAGTTTTATAACACTTGAAAACTTCTAATAGTTTTTAATTAACATATTCAGATATTTTGGTGTGGACTGACATCCATTCTTCCCCTGCCTGCACCCAGACTCATTGTAAGTCAGGTCCATCACAAAACAAACTTTCATATAATAAAAGTTACTATACCTTTATTCCTGGACAGTGAGCAAAAAAGGCTTCTGGACTTTGAGAGTGATATAGTGCACCGTGACCCACACAGCCCCAGGGTGCTCTGATGGTAAGGTTTCCACAATTAAACAGATCTCCAGAGCGGTAACGATATTTTGCTGCTTCATTAACAATCTGGGAATATTTGCATACAAAAGTAGCATTCAGTCCAATACCTTTAGTTATGCATCATTAAGCCACTTCAACATATGAGATGTAACTACATCATCTGTACCATGCATGGGATACAGAGGACCAAATAAGAAGCAAAGGAAATTCTTGCAAGGCAGTGCAAAGACAAATATTTTCCAAGGCAAGTAAAACAACAATTTATTGTGTTCCAGTTAGATTCCTAAGCCTCAGAGGTAGCCTTACAACCCAGTTGTTTCCTCATTGCGTACTGCCAATCAGTCCGGTTCAAATTTGTAGTTTGTCCTGTGGACACATGGCCAGCTGCAGCTGCATGCAGAAGACACTGCTCATGAATTTAAGGCTGCTGAAGCCAATTCAACCACAAAAGCAAAAATTAAAACAAACAGAGAGGCATTTGCTTCAAACAACATCTTAAATTTCCATTACTTATTAAGCCTTCAAACTGGCCTTGGTACAGTTTACTGTTTACAGTACAGTACTGGTACTGTTTGCAGTTTACTCCTGTTTACTTAAAGCATGCATAAATATTAGTAATACAGCTGTGGATGTATTTGCAAAAATTACATATTCCAATGAAGTATTAATGTTAACAGAAGAGCAATTTAAACAGTCATAAGATTTCTTTTAACCTCTCTCAGATTTATTTATACTAACCTGATCAAATGCTGGAAAAATGTAATCTGCAAACTGAATTTCTGCAATGGCTGTAGCACCTGCAACAGCAACTCCAATACCAAAGCCAACGATTCCTTGTTCACACAAAGGGGTGTTGAAAACTCTATCTTTACCTATGTGTTAAAAAAAAATATATAAAAAATCCCAATACACAATTCCTGTAAATACATCAGCACTAAGTGGAAAATATTGCCACAGAAATATTTTATTTATAAATAAGTCACCTACAATTAAGCATATGGCTCTTTAGACAGGCTTTTTTATGTATAGGAACAATAACAATCCATTACAGGTACAGATACTTTAACTTGCAACAGCTCAGAGGAAGAGAAGGAGAAACTAAATGAAAGATACAAACAGTTTCTGTAACTTAGAATATTCTTAACACTTCAAGGAGAATAATTTGATGCATATACAGTTAAGCATGCATAGCTTTCACGGTTACATGGGAGTAAAGAACATTTACAAGCAAGAATACTTACCAGCACTTTAAANCATGGACAACAGTTTAAACAACAGATAAACAGTGACCATGTGTCCTTAGCATGCAAATACCAGTTCTGCTTAAGTCTTCCACATGCTATGAGTCATTGCTCAATGATCTGGATGCCAGCTAACTCAGAAGTACAAGTTTATAGACAAAAATTTACTCAGAAAAAAATGGAGAGCTGGCAAAAAGAGCTCTCTTAATCAGAGATAACCAGCTGCCTCTTCTCTAAGCATTAGGAACCTTAGCAAGGGATGCCACCAACTCTTGCAGAAAGCTTGTCTAAAGTTATCACTCAGAGAATCACCAAGCAGCTGAGGTTGGCAGGGACCTCCAGAGATCATCTGGTCCAACACCCTTGCTCAAGCAAAGCCATCCAGAGCCCGCTGCCTAGGACCATGTGAAGGCAACTTCTGAATACCTCCAAGAATGGAGACCCCACAATCTCTCAAGAAAAGCTGTGCCAAGTGCTTCATGTTCAGACAGAATCTCTTGTGTTTCAGTTTGTGCCCACTGCCTGGCACTGTCATTTATATAAATTAATTCAGTAATGCACTTAAGGCAGATACAGNAAATAAGAAGCAAAGGAAATTCTTGCAAGGCAGTGCAAAGACAAATATTTTCCAAGGCAAGTAAAACAACAATTTATTGTGTTCCAGTTAGATTCCTAAGCCTCAGAGGTAGCCTTACAACCCAGTTGTTTCCTCATTGCGTACTGCCAATCAGTCCGGTTCAAATTTGTAGTTTGTCCTGTGGACACATGGCCAGCTGCAGCTGCATGCAGAAGACACTGCTCATGAATTTAAGGCTGCTGAAGCCAATTCAACCACAAAAGCAAAAATTAAAACAAACAGAGAGGCATTTGCTTCAAACAACATCTTAAATTTCCATTACTTATTAAGCCTTCAAACTGGCCTTGGTACAGTTTACTGTTTACAGTACAGTACTGGTACTGTTTGCAGTTTACTCCTGTTTACTTAAAGCATGCATAAATATTAGTAATACAGCTGTGGATGTATTTGCAAAAATTACATATTCCAATGAAGTATTAATGTTAACAGAAGAGCAATTTAAACAGTCATAAGATTTCTTTTAACCTCTCTCAGATTTATTTATACTAACCTGATCAAATGCTGGAAAAATGTAATCTGCAAACTGAATTTCTGCAATGGCTGTAGCACCTGCAACAGCAACTCCAATACCAAAGCCAACGATTCCTTGTTCACACAAAGGGGTGTTGAAAACTCTATCTTTACCTATGTGTTAAAAAAAAATATATAAAAAATCCCAATACACAATTCCTGTAAATACATCAGCACTAAGTGGAAAATATTGCCACAGAAATATTTTATTTATAAATAAGTCACCTACAATTAAGCATATGGCTCTTTAGACAGGCTTTTTTATGTATAGGAACAATAACAATCCATTACAGGTACAGATACTTTAACTTGCAACAGCTCAGAGGAAGAGAAGGAGAAACTAAATGAAAGATACAAACAGTTTCTGTAACTTAGAATATTCTTAACACTTCAAGGAGAATAATTTGATGCATATACAGTTAAGCATGCATAGCTTTCACGGTTACATGGGAGTAAAGAACATTTACAAGCAAGAATACTTACCAGCACTTTAAAAAGCTTACAATAAAGGTAAGTTTTGTTCCTTCCATTTTTTCCAGGCAGTCAAACCTAACTGTCCCTACTCAAAGGCACATAGTTCTACAAGAGTCTGTATGAAAGCATACAGCCTCTTTCCCACACTCCTCATCAGCAGTGCCCATTCTTACCAGTCCTCTCACGAGGTAAGGCCACATTTAAAGAATTTGCTTTGTCTCCAAGGCAAAAGAAAAACAATGCTGTTCCTGCTGCAAACCCAAAATACTTGATTTAGTATCTTTCGTATGGGAGTGCAAAAGCTTATTTTAGCCCTGACATATCTGTGTGCCACAGTAATTTCAGATTCCAAATATGCATCAGTCTAATAGATGGTTGAAGACAAAACTGTTCCATTCATGAAATCAGAAGGAGTGGGAGGGAGATGAAACACCACTACAATATCCTCTAAGACATATTTACAATATTTGCCAGCAATGTTTTCCTGCCAAGAAAGTAGGACAGAAGAATCCCGGTATGCTACTAAATCTTCCCTTTAGAACACTGGGAAATAGACAGTAGGTTTCTGTAAGAGTCCATCATGCATAAAAATGCCAAGACTTCAAACTGGATGGAAAAAATGTGCACAGTGCACACCAGTGGCTATGAAATAAATTGAATAATAACTAAATAACCATGAAATAACTAAGCAAAAAAGAAAAAAANACACATACATTTATATATATATAAAATGTATTTATATATATATGAATGCATTTTTGGCTCTCCCTACTGCTTTCCTTTCTTTTCCCCTTCACCAGGAACAAGATTAAGACACCATTCATTAAGAGCAAGTAAAAGAAGACGCCACTGAATGATAATACTACAATGTTAGTGGTGGCAGTGATGCTACACAAGCCAACACCAAGTAAAAAGAGCTACCACAATTGCAGGACACTCCACGATTTTTCATACAAGACAGCGGAAACAAAGAGAATGAAAGATTACTTTTTCAGCTAGAGAGACTATATACTGTGTAAGTTGTTCTCACTTCTGAGACAACGGTAACCTCGGTTCCTATATAGCATCCCCTGGTACACTCTCTCCACTGACAGGCATCATGGTCAAAGAAATAGGAACACAAACTCCCTCTGCAAACATGCAGTTGACCAAGACCCTACTACCAATTGTGAAGGTGGAGAAGCCCTCCTTCAGATACAACCACAAGAGCTGTCCCTGTACTTGTATCCATCTGTAACATTACAAACACTTGGCAAGTGTCCTCCCTCCTTTCTATTTATCTAGTGCACCATGAATTATACATCGTTTCCCTTCTTTTTCATTGATGCATTTAAACTTTAATTTAAAACAAATCTTATTTTAGAAACATATTAATATTATGAAGACATATGGTAACGTTGGTAATTTTCTTTCCTACTTAAAGTCCACTGGCAGTTCACTATATTTCACTTCACTTGCTTTCAGGATATTTTGATAAAAGACTTATAGATTACCTAATCTTATTCTTTATTAACAAATTTCTCAGAGTACACTAAAAATAGCCTGTTACACAGGTTCCATAAATAATTGCAACATATTTGAGCAATTCTGTAAAAATGAGCTTTTGTATAATAAATTATATGAACTTGAAAATTAATTCTTTAATATCAATTTGGGGCAGGTGAATTAATTTAAAAGCCTGTTAGCTCCACTACACTAGTTCATCACTCTATAATTTAAAAAATAAAATACATCCTATTAAAACCACTGAAATACTACTGAGATATTAAATTAGAGGCAACATGCTGCTATCAGTGGAGTATGATGAAATAAATGAAGTGAAAATCAATACAGCAAAAGTGAAATGTAACATGACAGCTGTAATGGGATCAGGACTAAAGGCACAATTCTGAAGTTCCAAGGCTAAAACACTAAAGATTGAGCTTAAGGAATTCAATTAATGAGGTTTATTACTCAGGAATGGTTTAGATTGTACCACTGAAACAATAACACTGATCCCTTAAAAGTAAATCCTAAAGACTTTACTATTCATTAGATGGAAAAACAAGCTTGGGTAGAGTTTTCTTTATAAAAGAAAGGTAGACTTTTCTTTATAAAATCGAGCCCTTTAAGACAAAAAGATATACTCATCATTATGATGAAATAAATTCATTTCCCTGAGTATTAAAATTGTATGGCATCATTTTAACCTATTTTTATCAACACAGTATGAAAATCATTACTGAAAACTAACACAAAATATTTCAACACTTAACATTTAAATGCTCTAAGCCTCTGTATTTTTATCTATTTTATTTCACTTTATTTTTCACTTTTTTTTCAAAATGTGAAAAGGAAGTAAATTTTGATAAACAGCCATTCACACCATTCTTTGCAAACCAGCTGAGTCACATTTCAGCTGAAATATGACTGAAGCAGACAAAAAACTCAGAGACACTTTGTCTTTCCATATTTCATTTCCTTACCAATGAAGAAACAATTCCTAAAATGTACTCTTCTCCTATGATTTGCGTCAGGCACGCAGCTCAAAACAGGCTAACGCAAACTCTGCAAGGTCCCCTGTCACTCCAGGTGAAAGTAGTACCTCTACATTATCTGCTACATTATCTGCGTCAGCCTCCAAAGAACCACATTACGCTGGTGTCTATTTCAATTAACCTGCCTAGCTTTATAAACATCCCTAGTTTCAGCCATCTGAACAGGTCAGTGCCCTTTGCTAAGTAGTGAAGGAAGCAATATGCAAACAGGGCCATGGTTATGTGGAAAAAAAACCCAAAAAATAAGGATGAATCTTCTCATCTCTCCATCCCAGTAACTCAGGAGTGAGATTAGATGCATGTTAAGGAAGTGA